>VDFB02000017.1:281061907-281174060 GCA_007258455.2 Sequoia sempervirens
TATCGATTGCCTAGTTGCAAAAGACCACAAAAGTTTTGGTCAATGAACAAGGCTTCAGTAAATTTCAAGATCGAGAGCTACCATGATGAAGTACTCTGTCATATCATCCCCATGGATGCTTGTCACATGTTGTTGGGGAGGCCGTGGAAGTTCGATAGGTGAGCTATACATGATGGGCATGCAAACACTTATTCCTGACAGCTGATGGGTAGGTTCATCACAAGTTGAAACCCCGAAGAGACCAAAGAAAAAAGGTATGCGCTTTGATAGAATTCAAGTGTAGATGGAAAAAAAAATTTAGAAGGTATGAAGCATGAGTGTGTGTGTTATGCATTGATTCCTAGAGTGAGTAAGGAGAATAGTGAGAAGGTTCAAGAAGAAGTTTCTGGGATGTTGGATGAGTTTCAGGATATTGTTTCTAATAATGTACCTGAGGGTTTACCACCAATAAGGAAGATCAGTCATTAGATTGACTTGATTCCTAGAGCCAGTTTTCCAAATAAGGCAGCTCATAGAATGACTCCAGCAGAAAATGAGGAGTTGAACAAAAAAGTTCAAGAGTTGTTGAGAAAGGGTTTGATACGGGAGAGTTTGAGTCCATGTGTATTACCTACAGTACTAGCAACAAAGAAGGATGGGGAGTGGAGGATGTGTACAGCATTCCTGTTTACAAACAAGATAAATACCCAGTACGATTTCCCTCGCCAAGGATGGATGACCTGATGGACTATTTGAGTGGAGCTCAGTACTTCACAAAGATTGATCTGAAGAGTGGATATCACCAGATCCGGATTCGAGAGGGAGATGAATAGAAGACTGCCTTCAAGACCAAAGAGGGCCTGTACGAGTGGTTAGTCATGCCTTTTGGACTAACCAATGCACCGAGCACATTCATGCGGCTCATGAATGAGGTACTAAAAGAATTTTTGGGAAGTTTTTGTTATTATGTATTTAGATGATATTTTGATTTTCAGTAAGACGTTGGATGAGCATCTGATACATATTCAGAGAGCCTTTGAGAAGTTAAGAGAAGAGAAAGTATTGATTAATCTGAAGAAGTGCAGTTTTGTGAAGAGGGAGTTAGTGTACTTGGGATTTGTTGTCTCAGTAGAAGGTCTCAAGATGGACCTAGAGAAGGTGAAGGCTATTATGGAATGGCCTAACCCAAGAACTGCCACCGAGGTAAGATCTTTCCATGGTTTGGCTAGTTTTTATAGAAAGTTCATTAGAAACTTCAGTAGTATTTGTGGACCCCTGACTAAAACAATGAGAGGGGATAAAAAATAATTGAGGTGGAGCACTGGAGCGGCAAAGAGTTTTGAACTGTTGAAGCAAAAGGTAATAGAGCAACTTGTTCTAGCCCTCCCAGATTTCAACAAGGTTTTTCAGGTGGATTGTGATGCTAGTGGTTGTGCCATTGGAGCAGTGTTGAGCCAAAAAGGTAAGCCTATTGCCTATTTCAGTGAAAAATTAAATGATGCCAAGAGAAAGTATTATGTATATGATCAGAAATTTTATGCAATAGTTGAAGCATTAAAGAAATGGAGACATTATTTGTTACAGAAGGAATTTGTTCTATATACTGATCATTAGGCCTTGCAATACCTAAATAGTCAGGGGAAATTAAATCAAAGGCACATGAAATGGGTAGAGTTTTTGCAGAGTTATACCTTTTTTTTGAAACATAGGAGTGGGAAGTCAAATAGGGTTGAAGATGCTTTAAGTAGGAGACATACATTGATGACAAAGATGCAGATTGAAGTGGTTGGGTTCAATGAACTTAAGACACTGTATGCAGAAGATCCTGATTTCGCAGAGGCTTGGAAAACTTGTGAGGAACCTATTACAGTGGATAGGACAAGGTGGCTGGATTTCATAATCTAGGATGGCATGTTATTTAAGGGAAGTCAATTGTGTATTTCGAGGAGTTCCATGAGGGAGAATCTGATAAAGGAGAAGCATAGTGGAGGAATGGCAGGACATTTTGGTCAGGATAAGACCATTGTCATTATCAGTGAGTACTATTATTGGCCTCAGATTTCACAGGATGTGAAGAAATTTGTACAAAGCTGCAGGGTATGTCAGATGGCTAAAGGAGTGAGCCAGAATACAGGCTTATATCAGCCCTTACCTGTACCAGAGAGGCCATGGGAAGATATAAGTATGGACTTTGTTCTTGGTTTTCCAAGGACACAACAAGGGAATGATTTAGTCTTTGTGGTGGTTGATAGGTTTTCGAAGATGGCACATTTCTTTCTATGTCAGAAGAACCATGATGCAGTCCACATTGCTGACTTTTTCTTCAAAGAGGTGGTGAGGCTACATGGTCTGCCAAAGAGTATTGTTTCAGATCATGACACCAAATTTGTGGGGTTCTTTTGGAGAACCTTGTGAAAGAAACTGAAGACAGAGTTGAAGGTCAGTTTTGCACACCATCCACAAACAGATGGGCAGATAGAGGTTGTTAACAGGAGTCTGGGTAACCTACTGAGATGTTTGGTAGGAGATAAACCCAAGGGATGGGACTTGATCTTACCCCAGGCAGAATTTTCTTACAACAATTCTGTCAACAGAAACACTATTAGATCACCATTCCAGATTGTGTTTGGAGGTAGCCCCAAAACAGCTCCAGAATTAAGGAAGATGGACCAAGAGAAGAAAATAAGTGCTGAAGCCGAAGATTTTGCAGAACACATCAAGGATATACATGAGAAGGTAAGAGAACATATTAACAAGTTGAATATGCAGTATAAGGCTAAGGCATATTAGAAGAGGAGGTATAAGGAGTTTCAGATTGGTGATGAAGTGATGGTCCACTTGAGGAAAGAAAGGTTTCCAGTGGGAACATATAACAAATTGAAGATGAAGAAGTTCGGTCCCTATAAAATTTTGAAGAGGCATGATTCAGGGAATGCATATGAGATAGAGTTGCCAGATGGGTTCAACATTTCCCCTGTGTTCAACATTTCAGATTTGACAGAGTATCATGAAGGTGACACAGAGGAAGTACCAACGATGGAACAGTGTAGGATTCCAGCACCTACTTCACAAAAAGAGGAGATTGAAGAAATCCTAGATAGTCGTGTGGGAAGGAGTACCAGGAACAGGCAGTATGAAGAATATCTGGTGAAATGGAAAGGAAGGCCTGTTGAAGATTCATCCTGGTTGCCTAAGGTAGAGGTCAACCGTTTGGGTATTCCTCCACCATTTGAGACGTGACAGGGTCATTTCTCAAATTACCCTGGGTGTCTGATGCAGGAGCATCCAGTGGTGTAAGGGCAATCTTGCATCACCCAAAAATAGTTAAATTTCAAGTTTTTCGGTTTTTAGATGTTTTTACATTTTTGGATACCCTTTTTGTCATAATGAAATTCCCAATTTACGGTTTTTATTTTCTATTCTTAGGTTGAAGGATATTGCAGTTTTAGTTTCCCAGATTTGCATCTGAAAATCTTTCGAGTTAGATTTGAGGCACTTAGAGTTCCTGAATTGGCCCCAAAACTTGCTGAAATTGGCATAGCCAATTTCAAATGCGTTCTTTACTTTGAAACCTTTCCAACGGTTCAAATAGTTCGCGAATCGGAGTCCCGGATCAAAAGTTATGGCCCCAAGAAGTTGGCGCACTTTCTAGAATATACAATTGCAAATGTTCTTTTGAAATTTGAACTTCAAGTTGTAATTTTTCGGCGCCAAACTATCTAAACTCAAATTTGAATGTTGTTTTGGCTCCAAACTAAAGAGGAGCTCTATTTATGGGTGGGTTTCTAATTTTTGTGTAACTTTTTGGAGATAAGCTCGCATATTGCAAAAGGGTGATTCAGTAACTTTCTATAACTTGCATGTGTTGTAGAACTTGGGGATTGAGATCCTCTGCATGTAAGAAGCTCCATTTTCTGAATAATAAAATTATTTTCTTATTTGTGGGTTATTTTCTAAGTCTCGGGCTGCTCTCTCATCAAGTGGTATCAGAGTGAGGTTTTCTTGAGCGTGTGGACATATCGCCAATCGTGAGGCAGTTCACACCAGGACCGTGGTTGTGGGTCGAGGTCAAGAAAGATACCTCCAAGAGTGATGCCTGGTAGGCGTGGTGGTGCCAGAGGTGGTCGAGGCGGCAGAAATGTTGGTGGAAGAGATGCATTGATAGCCCTGCAAAGACAGATTGATGCGTTACAAGAGCAGTTGAGAAGAGGGTTAAACCTGAGGGAGGAAAGTGAGGATGGAGGAGAGGAAGAAGGTTCAGATGTAGAAGAGGAAGAAGAAGCAATTGATCAAGACCAAATGCGGCTAATAAGGGCCATTTTGAATATCGGGAAAAGACCCAGAGTAGAAGTCCCTAGTTATTCCGGAAGTCTGAACACAGATGCTTGATCGATTGGATCAACGAGCTAGAAGAATATTTTGAGTATGAGGAAATAGAGGACCCAGATCGGGTTAAGTTTGTGAAAATGAAGCTGAAGGGCCATGCTAGTATTTGGTGGAAAGAGGTCCAGTTGGAAAGAAATCGAAGAGGAAAAGGAAATATCACTAAATGGGATCGCATGGTACGTAAACCTAAGAGGCAGCTCATACCAGTGGACTACGAAGTTAGATCTCAGTAAAAGAAATTGCAAGGGTTGAAGAAAAAAGAAGTAGATCTGGAAAGAATATACTAAGATTTTCACAAGATAATCATCGAACGGGCCACACAGAGGTCAATAAAGAGAAGGTAGCCCGATATCTTAATGGGTTGCGACTGAGCATTCAGGAGGAGTTAAGCCTAGTCAGAATGACCACCATTGAGGATGTGTATCAGTTTGCTCTGAAGGTGGAAGAGAAGATGAACAAAAGATTTGATGGCAAGCAAAAAGGATGAGGAGGTCAAAGTGGAAGGGGCAGTGGAAGACCTTCAGGAAGCCGAAATGATGATGAAAAGAAAAATGTGAAGATGTGGGTACCAGCCGAAGCCAAAGGAATGACAACTTCTACTGCTCTCATGATCAAAACAGTGGTGATCAAAGAGGTAGAGGATGAGGGAGATATGGACAAGGATCTGGAAGAGGTGGTTTCAAAGGAACGTGTTTCCAGTGTGGTGAAGAAAGGCATCGAGCCTATGAATGTCCACAACACCAAGGAAGGGCAGACAAAAGGCTAGAAGGTCATGGAAGGGTTGCACATGCAGATGAGGAGGCCCAATCTGAACATTTGGATGATGCTGAAAGGGGAGAAGCCCTAGTGGGAGAGCCCCGTGACTAAGGAAAAGGAACCAGAACAGAGGAAGAATTTGTTTTGCACAAGGTGCAAGTGTGAAGGAAAATGTTGTGATGTCATTATTGACGGTGGGAGCACCGATAATCTGGTGTCAGAAGAGATGGTCACAAAGTTGAAGCTGAAGAGGGAAAGACACTCGTATCCATATCAAATTGTCTAGTTGCAGAAAGACCACAAAGTTTTGGTCAATGAACAGTGCCTAGTAAATTTCAAGATCAGGAGCTACTATGATGAGGTACTCTGTGATATCTTCCCCATGGATGCATGCCACATGTTGGGGAGGCCGTGGCAGTTCGATAGGCGAGCTATACATGATGGCCATGCAAACACTTATTCCTTGACAAAGGATGGGGTTCGTCACAAGTTGAAACCCCTGAAAGAGACCGAAGAAAAGGTATGCAGTAGTGCTAGAATTTCTTATGTAGATGGAAGAAATTTTTTAGAAGGTATGAAGCATGAGCATGTGTGTTATGCATTGATTCCTAGAGTGAGTAAGGAGGATAGTGAGAAGGTTCCAGAAGAAGTTTCTGGGATGTTGGATGAGTTTCAAGATATTGTTTACGATAATGTACACGAGGGTTTACCACTAATAAGAGATGGAGTCATCCAGTTGACTTGATTCACGGAACTGGTTGCCAAATAAGGCAGCTCATGGGAATGACTCGAAGCAAAAAATGAGGAGTTGAACAAACAAGTTCAGAGTTGTTGAAAGGGTTTGGTTTGTCTGGGAGAGTTTGAGGTCCATGTGCAGTACCTCTGGAGGGAGGATGTGTACAATTCTTGAGCCATAAACAAGATAGCAATCAAGTACAGATTTCCCCTGCCAAGGATGGATGACCTGATGGACTGTTTGAGTGGAGCTCAGTACTTCACAAAGATTGATCTGAAGAGTGGATATCACCAGATCTGGATTCGAGAGGGAGATGAATGGAAGACTGCCTTCAAGACCAAAGAGGGCCTATACGAGTGGTTAGTCATGCCTTTTGGGCTAACTAATGCACCAAGCACATTCATGTGGCTCACGAACGAGGTACTAAAAGATTTTCTGGGAAGTTTTGTTATTGTGTGTTTAGATGATATTTTGATTTTCATTAAGATGTTGGATGAGCATCTAATACATATTCGGAGAGCCTTTGAGAAGTTAAGAGAAGAGAAACTGTTGATTAATCTGAAGAAGTGCAGTTTGATGAAGACAGAGTTAGTGTACTTGGGGTTTGTTGTCTTAGCAGAAGGTCTTAAGATGGACCTAGAGAAGGTGAAGGCTATTATGGAATGGCCTACCCCAAGAATTTCCACCGAGGTGAGATCTTTCCATAGTTTGGCTAGTTTTTATAGAAAGTTCATTAGAAACTTCAGTAGTATTTGTGGACCCCTGACTGAAACAATGAGAGGGGATAGAAAAGAATTCAAGTGGAGCACTGGAGCGGCAAAGAGTTTTGAACTATTGAAGCAGAAGGTAACAGAGCAACCGTCTAGCCCTCCCGGTGATTTCCACAAGGTGTTTCGGTGGATTGTGATGCTAGTGGTTGTGCCATTGGAGCAGTGTTGAGCCAAAAGGTAAGCCCATTGCCTATTTCAGTGAAAATTAAATGATGCCAAGAGAAAGTATTTTGTATATGATCAGGAATTTTATGCAATAGTTCAAGCATTAAAGAAATGGAGACATTATTTGTTGCCAAAGGAATTTGTTCTATATACTGATCATCAGGCCTTGCAGTACCTAAATAGTCAGGGAAAATTAAATCAGAGGCATATGAAATGGGTAGAGTTTTTGCAGAGTTATACCTTTGTTTTGAAACATAGGAGTGGGAAGTCAAATAGGGTTGCAGATGCCTTAAGTAGGAGGCATACATTGATGACAAAGATGCAGATTGAAGTGGTTGGGTTCAATGAACTTAAGACACTGTATGCAGAAGATCTTGATTTCACAGAGGCTTGGAAAGCTTGCGAGGAACCTATTACAGTGGAGAGAACAAGGTTGCTGGATTTCATAATCCAGGATGGCATGTTATTTAAGGGAAGTCAATTGTGTATTCCGAGGAGTTCCATGAGGGAGAACCTGATAAAGGAGAAGCATAGTGGAGGAATAGCAAGACATTTTGGTCGGGATAAGACCATTGCCATTATTAGTGAGCATTATTTTTGGCCTCAATTGTCACAGGATGTGAGGAAATTTGTACAAATCTGCAGGGTATGTCAGATGGCTAAAGGAGTGAGCCAGAATACAGGCTTATATCAGCCCTTACCTGTACCAGAGAGGCCATGGGAGGATATAAGTATGGACTTTGTTCTTGCTTTTCCAAGGACACAACAAGGGAATGATTTAGTCTTTGTGGTGGTTGATAGGTTTTCGAAGATGGCACATTTCTTTCCATGTCAGAAGACCCATAATGCAGTCCACATTACTGACTTGTTTTTCAAAGAGGTGGTGAGGCTACATGGTCTGCCAAAGAGTATTGTTTCAGATCGTGACACCAAATTTGTGGGGTACTTTTGGAGAACCTTGTGGAAGAAGCTGAAGACAGAGTTGAAAGTCAGTTCTGCACACCATTCACAAATAGATGGGCAGACAGAGGTTGTTAACAGGAGTCTGGGTAACCTACTGAGATATTTGGTAGGAGATAAACCCAAGGGATGGGATTTGATCTTACCCAAGGCAGAATTTTCTTACAACAATTCTGTCAACAGAAGCATTGGTAGATCACCATTCTAAATTGTGTATGGAGGTAGCCCCAGAACAGCTCCAGAATTGAGGAAGATGGACCAAGAGAAGAAAATAAGTGTTGAAGCCGAAGATTTTGCAGAACACATCAAGGATATACATGAGAAGGTAAGAGAACATATTAACAAGATGAATATGCAGTATAAGGCTAAGGCAGATCAGAAGAGGAGGTATAAGGAGTTTCAGATTAGTGATGAAGTGATGGTCCACTTGAGGAAAGAAAGGTTTCCAGTGGGAACATATAACAAATTGAAGATGAAGAAGTTCAGTCCCTGTAAAATTTTGAAGAGGCATGATTCAGGGAATGCATATAAGATAGAGTTGTCAGATGGGTTCAACATTTCAGATTTGACAGAGTATCATGAAGGTGGCACAGAGGAAGTACCAACGATGGAACAGTGTGGGATTCCAGCACCTACTTTAGAAAAGGAGGAGATTGAAGAAATCCTAGATAGTCATGTGGGGAGGAGTACCAGGAACAGGCAGTATGAAGAATATCTGGTGAAATGGGAAGGAAGGCCTGTTGAAGATTCATCCTAGTTGTCTAAGGCAGAGGTTGACTGTTTGGGTTTTCCTCCACCATCTGAGATGTGACAGGGTCATTTCTCAAATTACCCTTGGTGTCTGATGCAGGAGCATCCAGTGGTGTAAGGGCAATCTTGCATCACCCAAAAATAGTTAAATTTCAAGTTTTTCAGTTTTTAGATGTTTTTACATTTTTGGATACCCTTTTCATTATAATAAAATTCCCAATTTACGGTTTTTATTTTCTATTTCTGGGTTGAAAGATATTGCAGTTTTAGTTTCCCAGATTTGCACCTGAAAATCTTCTGAGTTAGATTTGAGGCACTTAGATTTCCTGGATTGGCCCCAAAACTTGCTGAAATTGGCATAGCTAATTTTGAATGTGTTCTTGACTTCGAGACCTTTCCAACGGTTCAAACGGTTTGTGAATCGGAGTCCCAGATCAAAAGTTATGGCCTCGGGAAGTTGGTGCACTTTCTAGAAGATACAATTGCAAATGTTCTTTTGAAATTTGAACTTCAAGTTGTAATTTTTCGGCACCAAACTGCCTAAACTCAAATTTGAATGTTGTTTTGGCTCCAAACTAAAGAGGAGCTCTATTTATGGGTGGGCTTCTAATTTTTTGGTAACTTTTTGGGGACAAGCTCGCATATTGCGAAAGGGTGATTCTGTAGCTTTATGTAACTTGCACGTGTTGTAGAACTTGGGGATTGAGATCCTCTGCATGTAAGAAGCTCCATTTTTTGAATAATAAAATTATTCTCTTGTTTGTGGGTTATTTTCTAAGTCTCGGGCTGCACCCTCATCAAAAATATTCTAGAAAAGCATACCTTGAAAAACTTTCAAGCGTGCCTAGAAACTGTCAAGGACATGCAAAATTAAAAGCATATTTTTTCAAAAAGAATAACATAGGAAATTTTGTTGCTATAAAAGAACCAGTTTGAAAAGTTTTATACTATTGTAAGCTCTATAGAACAAAATGCTCCATAGAAAGGTTAAGTGCTCTGCACAACAAAATGCTCCACATAAAGGTGATGCACTCGTGGTCTATGTTTTTTTGAGATAGAAAGTTGGTGCATTTATTCATCCATGTGTATAAGCATAGCTGAAGCATTGTTGTAGCACAAATTTGGAGAGCCAAAGCATCGTAACAGCGCTAACTTGGAGGCGTATTTCACTGGGTAATGTGCAATTTCATCTAGTTTTATTTCAATGAGGAAATTGCTCATCATGATGGAAGTTGTATATGTTTGATTGGGTTCTGCCTTATGATTTATGTGGGTATTATGGGTATTATTTTCTCGTAACAAAGGATTCTAAAATCCCTCACTCAAACTAGCATCTAGATGAGTTTTTGGTTTATATTGTTGTTGTTTTCAAGGTATTTTCTGGGGGCTTATTGCAACAGTTTTTTGATAGTCAAGCAAGGGTTGATAATGGAATTTCTTCCAAGAAATCACAGGGAACCCTTTCAAGTACAACAATGGGAAGTTCCCTTTTCCAAAAGCTTGGATAAAGAACAATTATCTTATGTTTTTAAGACAGATTGTACTCCTATTTTCAAATGTGTCAAGGATATAATTGGAGAGGATATTTTGCAACCATTAGCATAGAGAATCATGTTTCCATCTCATCTAGTATCTATATTTGTCTCTAACATCCTAGATTTGAATCCCAATTATCAGGATATGCAGATGATAGCAAATGGTATTATTAATGAATTTTTTCTACAACAAAATTCCCTTCTCACAAGTGTTCAAAAATATGATTTCTGGCATGGAGAAGCATACATTGGAGGTATCTTTCCTAGACACTACTTGCACCATAGGGTGAGCTTCAGGAAAATCTATAATGGTATGAGGCTGACACTTGAATTTAATTCAACAAGTTATCTATTCAAAGAGTTGAACATGTATCAGGTGGAATTGGGAAAAGACATGGTAAGGAGTTTCAAGACAAAGTATCATACAATTTCATTCCTTCTTACACACCACTATCATCATGTAGCTTTAATGAGCCATCCTATTTCATCATAGCAGAGAGAGATTGACACTGAGGAATCAAATGCAACACTAGGGCCTTTGAACAAGTAGCCACGCATCCATGTTCATCAACCAATCCTTCCTGACATGAATGTCACTGCAAAATCTAAAACATATCCTCCACATAATCAAATTATGAGCAAAGATGGAAAAGAAGATAGTTATTTTGTACATAAGGCATGAAGAAATATAATAATTGCTTATATACTTTTGTAAAGTCAATTGGTTTTTTTTATTTTGTACAGTTGACATCTTCAATAAGAGAGAAGCTAGTCATCAAATAGGAAGGGAAGATCATTTGTTTGTTGTATCCAAATGCAACAATTGACATTTTGTATTAAAATCCTATCTAGATACTACTATGGAAAATATTTTGTAACCTCTACTATTATATAATATAAATAGTCAGCTTACCAACCTTTTATTGAAAAAAAAAATCCCACTTTTTTTATTTTTGGTACTTTTCACAATCTAAAAACTTGTTTCCCGGATAGACTCCCCTTCAGTCCCTATATCATTGCTTCTGAAATTATTCCACAAGACCACCCAACCTTCTTGTGGTAGGGAGAAAGAGTCCCCCCTCAACATGTGCTTCATCTTGATTCAAGAGGAGGGCACAATAACTCCCAGATTTTGTTGGAGAAACTCAAATGTCTCCTTAGGAAGTGGATTTTTGAATATATCTGCTACTTTCTCCTTGGTCTCAACATACTCCATCTTCACCTCCTTTTCCATAACCTTTTCCCTTAGAAAATGATACTTGATTGTAATGTGTTTTGTCCTTGATTGCATTACTTGATATTTTGAAATGTTTATGGTATTGGTGTTATCACAAAGAATAGAAATAGGCTCATCAAACTCAATCTTCATCTCCTTCAAATTTTGCTTCATCCAAATCACCTGAGTGCAACATGAAGTTGTCATAATGTATTATGCTTCAACTATAGATAATGAAACTAAATCATGTTTCTTGCTCAACTGGGACACCAAACTATCACCAAGAAAGAATGCTCCACCACTTGTGCTCTTCCGGTCATCTATGTTTCCTGCCTAATCTACATTTGCGTATGCAGTCAAAGTGAAAATTTCACTCTTTGGATACCATAGTCCAAAATCCATTGTAGCCTTTAAATATCTAATTATCTTCTTTGCTACTTCCTGCATTATATCTGGTCTAGATGTTGTCACATGCAACAAACTACTAATTATAAATTTGTACAAGGTTTGGTCTACCAGGGTAGATTCATCATCTTTATTCAACTTGCATCCTATAACCATAGGTGTACCCACTGGTTTGCAATATTTCATCCTAAACTTACTTAGCATCTCCTTTGTCTAATTGTGCAATTTGCAACCCAAGAAAGAAAGAATTCTTCTAGCTTTGACATTTCAAACCCATTTTATATTGCCTTTTGAAACTCCTTGCACAATTCATCACTGCTACCACTAGAAATAATATCATCTCATAGAATACAACTATCAATAATTGATCACCTTTTTCTTTATGTACAAATTACTATTTGAACTTCCTCTTTGGAACCCTTGTTGCTGCAAGTATCCATCCAACCTTGAATACCAAGCTCTAGGATCTTGTTTGAGTCCATACAAAGCCTTCTTCAATATACACACATAATTTAGATTGTCAGAACATTGAAACCCTTCTAGTTGTTCAATGTAGACTTTTTCTAGCTATCCATGTAGAAATGATAACTTCACATCCATTTGGTACACGTTGAAATTATTGAATGTTGAAAGAGCTAGAAACATCCTTATTGCTTCTAGTCTTGATACCAAAGTAAATGTCTCTTCAAATTCTATGCCTTTAACTTGAGCAAATCCTTTGCACACAAGTCTAGCCTTGTTTCAAATCACCTCACCTTCTTTATCTAGCTTGTTTCTAAAAATCCACTTGGTTCCAATCATATTCTTTCCTTTAGGTCTTGGTACCAGTTCCTAAGTTTCATTCTTCTTGATCTGATTCAACTCTTCCTCCATAGATTCTATCCAACTTTACATGCTTCTTTATAAGACTTAGGTTCTATCTTTGATAGTAATACAAAGTATACTTGCTCATTTTCCTTTTCAAGTCTCTTTCAAGTTTGAAACCCACTGTTTTATCTTTTATAATCTACTCTTCAAAGTGATTCTTTTGAACATACTTTGCTTCAGTTTTTATAACAAATTTTGAACCTTCATCACTGTTGTGGATTGGTTCTTCATCATCTTCCACTTTTGGAATACTAGTAGACTGAATTGTTTCATCAACTCTCACATTTGCACTTTCTAAAATCCTCTTCAGTATTTTATTGTAACATCTATATGCTTTACTTTTCAAAGAATAACCAAGAAAAATACCTTCATCAAATCTGGAATCAAACTTACCCAAATTTTCTTCATCCCTTTTGATGTAGCACTTGCTTCCAAATTTCCTAAGATGTATGGCAGAAGCCAGTCTTCCTCTCCATAACTCATATGTTGTCTTATCAATTTTTTGTCTGATCTGAACTCTATTCAAAATAAATACTATAGTTTTAATTGCTTCTCTCCAATACATGTCTAGTATATTTTCTTGACATAACATTGTTCTTGACATTTCTTGTACAGTTTGGTTCTTCCTTTCTACAACTCCACTTTGTTGTGGAGTCCCAGGAGCAGAAGATTTCCTCCAAATCCCATTATCTTCATAGAATTTTTCATACTTGTTAGAAGTGAATTCTCCACCTCTGTCTAATCTCAAAACCTTGAATTTTCTTCTAGTTTCATTTTCTACTAGTGCCTTGAATGCCTTAAACTTCTCAAATACTTTTGAATTCTCTTTTAGAAATTTAATCCAAGTCATCCTAGTGTAATCATCAATGAGCATCATGAAATATCTACCTCCTTGCAGACTTCTTGTCCTCATAGGTCCACACAAATTTTTATTGACCAAATCTAATGGTTTTGATGTAGAATACTCCTTAGTAGGAAATCCGTTTTTTGTTTGTTTTCCTTCATGACATGGTTTGTAGCTAGTAGATTGAGGCTTCTTAATATTTGGCATATCCCAGACAATTCCTCCTGAGCTAATCTTCACAATATCATCAAAATTTATATGTCCCAACCTTTTGTGCCAAATCCAAATTTCTTCCCTTTGCACAGTAAGATATTTTTTTCCATTCAACCCACTGAGATGATTGATTTATCCTACTTCCTTCCACAATTAGTTCTTTGGTACTTGATTTCCTAATTTCACAACCTTCCACACTAAAGTATAGCTTAACCTTTATCACACATCTGACTTCCACTTAAGAGATTATGTTTTAGTCTTTCAACATACATGTGTCTTTGTCCTACCACCAGTAGGACTCAAAGCACCCTTATTGGTTATTTTGGTAATAGAATTATTTATAAGAGTCACAAAACCTCCTTCAATTTTTTTTAAATTCATGAACTTACTTTTATCTCTAGTCATGTGGTTTGAGAAATCAATGTCTATGATGAACACAAATTCTTCTATTTCTAAGCATGTAGTGCAATTTGAGAAATCATTGATTTCTTTGACTTTCTTTCTTCTAGAATCTTCTTCCAAACCTTATCTAATTCATGAATTCTACATTATGATCCTTTCCTTCCTATTTTTGGTAGAGGACTTAAAAAATTGCTTCTGTAATTCCTAACAATGTTTGCATTTATAGAAAATGATATTAAAATTGAACAGAGGTGCAAATGAATTATTGTTAACAAAGTTATTTCTTGTTATAGGAGCTTTTCTACAGTCCACAACCTTATGAAAAAAAATATTATAATTAAAATAGTAACCAGAAAAATAATAAATGAACCTAGTGTTGTATCCCTATCTTCTGGATCTTGTTCTCTTCTTTTGAACTTGAATAAATCCATCATTTTGTGTCTTTCTTTCATCACTTGCAAAAATTCTTTCATACTTTGTACTTTCAAACTAGTCACTTTTAGACATGCTTTAGTAGGCTTCACAAACTATTTTGTCACCTTGTTCTTCTGATCATCAAAATCAATTATGATTTTGACATGTAGAGATCTCTGACATACCAATATCTGATCTAGAGTTTTAATGCTCTTTCCAAACTTCATTTGTAGTTGTTGATACACTTTCTCAAGCTCTTTTCTTATTTTCACAATTTTTGCTTCAAGATTCTCAAAGTCCCTGTCTCTTGACAACAACTTTTCGATCAGAACTTCTTCAATCATTTTTATTCTTTTGTTTGGGTCTTTAGATAAACAATCATCTTCTCTACTTTCTCTAGATCCTGAGATACCTTTTCTTTAGCCTTCACTTCTTCTACAATTCTTTTCTTCAATCTCTTAATCTCTTTTCCAACACATAGTAATTCTTACACAAGATCTTCTTCATCTTCATTGTTTTTGGAATCCATTTTTGCATCTTCTTTGGTAGTTTCAAAATCCATGAATACAAAATTTGATTTTCATCTTCGGAGATATCTTTATCTTCTTCATCAATAGAGTAGTCTTCTTCCTCATTAGTCTAGAAAATATTTTGTTTCCTTGGACCTTTATTCCTTCTCTAACATGATTTGTTTCCATAATTTTTCTCAACATTGTTAGAATCCTTATGGGGATACTTAGCCATAAAATTTCCTACTTCACCGTAATTAAAACACTTAAAAGGTAACTTACCTTTGTACTTATCGAAACCTCTTTATAGCTTCCTAAAAAAAATTGCTTCCTTTAGATCTAATCCAATACTAGATTCTTGATCAACTTGCTTCTTAGATACTCTAAATGCAACCTCCTTCCTTATAGAATCCTCACTTTCAAATATCATTTCAAAAGCAATTAGAATTCCATGCAGTTCAATCATCTTCAAAAATTCAAATCCTTAGCTTCTTCAATTGTAGAGACTTTAGAATCAAACCTTCTAGGAAGAGATCTGAGTACCTTTTTTCACAACATTATTTTCTTTCAATTCCTCACCAATACTTCGAATGGAATTGACAACTTCATCAAAATGGACCAAGAATGTGGTAATATTCTCATCTTTTATTTTTAGGCTTTCAAATTGAGATCTATGAGTTTGCAGCTTTTCCTCTTTTACTTTTTCATCACCTTCATAGATGGTATGTAATTTTTCCAATATTTCCTTTGCTATTTTACATTGCATCACTTTCAAAAATTCAAAGTTAGTTAGTCCACATAAATATAATTCCTTTTCTTAGCATTAATTTTACAAGCCCTCTTTCTGGCTTGATCTCTAGGAGGGTTTTTAGGAATCCTATATCCCTCTATAATAGACATCTAGATATCAAGTCCCAAAGCCATCATGTAGGAATCCATCCTAACTTTCCAAAAATAAAAACTGGATCCATCAAAGAGTGGTGCTTTATTTCTAGAGAATCCTTCTTGATCAATTGAGTATGCCATCTTAGAACTACCTTAAGTTGTTAGGCTTCTACAAAGGAACTTTTCTCCGATACCAATTCAAAGGGAACACAATATACTTAGAGGGGGGTGAGTAAGTAGATCTAATCAATTCAAAATTCTTAAGTCAACCATAGTTATCAAAATATATGATTCTTCACAACTAACCCCACCACAAGTAACTGAAAAATAAAACATGAATCTTCACTACTACTAAGCAACATCAAGAGCACACATACACACAAGAGAACATTAGATATACATGGAAACCCAAAATGGGGAAACCAATATGAGAATAGTCACTTGGAACTTGATGTAGAGGGTTTGGGACTTTGAAAGAAACACAAAGTTCTCAAGGTTTGCAAGACACAATCTCAACCACTCTTCCAGGCACTCTGATGGAGACAAAGCCTAAATGGCTCACTCATGAATCAAATCCTTCCCCAATGGATCCAAACCCTAGGAATGATCTTAAGGGGCACAATTACACTTGTCTTGAAGGTTTCCCAAAGCCCAAACCCCTGTCTTGAACAAAATCCACTTTTCCACCTTAAGTAGCCTTTTAGCCCTACTAGGCCTCTAGCGAAGGATTTTTTTGACTTTTCTCTCAAACTTTCCAAAACACTTACCAACTAAAGTATGGATTTAGATACCATTTTAGGGCCTACAGAACATATCCAAAAATCAATAGTGATTCTTTTGGACCAACATATACTTTCAATACACCTACCCTGCTTAAGGCTACTCAATTAGCCTACTTTTACAAAGCAACCCCCCTCTAACTTTATCCCCTAACTAAGAAAATTTCAACAGTGTCTCAAATTGTCTCAAAACCAAGGATTTTCAAGGTCCTAACCTTCTATGACACCTCTAAGATCCCTGATCACAAAACCCTCCATAAAATGTCCCAAAACTAGGGCTTCTTGGATCTTGGCTTTGCACACACTTCCAAAACTTGTTTATTGACCCTACACCATTAGTACAACATATATAGTCTATCCCAACTCAAAAACATACCCCTCCTTAAGGTAGATCTTCCACTGCTATACTCTAGCCTCCCTCTTCAAGCACTTTGCACTGTGAAATCTTGGTGTACACCGCATGATTCCTCTTTCCTGCACTTTATATTGTTATAATGGTATGATACAAGTTAATCATGATCCATTTCATTGGTCTCAGTCATATTTCCCATGAAATGGATCATTCATCCATGAAAAACCCTCAAAACTAGTGTAAATTTTGTGTTTCCTTGAGGACAGTCAATGTAAATTGCAAAGAAATTTATTATTACTACTTTTAGAGCCTTCAATGGTGTTAAAAAATGTAAAAAAAAATTCCTAAATCATCCTACTGGGTATAAATTCAATAGAAATCAAGTATTCATCAAAAGAACATAATAAAATGCAAAAAAAATGTGTTTTTTCACTATTTCCATAAAATAGTTCGTACAGTACCTTCACCAACTAATCAAAATCCATAAAAATGATTATTTTGGGGTTATAGATCAATCCCCCAACTGTCCCAACCAATTAGAGTTGGTTTCATTACATTAAAGTTGATTAATCCCCTAAAACCCACTTACCCGCCCAAAGCACAACTAACCGTTGGAATTCAAAAATTTGAATTTCCAAACTTTATTTATTGATTTGTATTGACTAAAAACTATCTACCCTTTAATATTTAACCTTAATTGATCTAATTAAAACATTATAGACCTACCTACACCCTTTGGACACTATTGATCCACTGACAAGGTTTTTTTGGTCCTATGGTCCTTTCAGGACCCTTAGGACTTTTGATATTCCCATTACCTTTATTCATCCCAAATGCCATTATAGGCTCCAAGACACCATAATTGATGCTCTGATATGATGGAAAGGTCCTCCTGACCCCTGCACACTTCTGATCCTTGAAGAGCTCCTTGAAGGCCTTGGGTGCTCCTGCACCAGAACTATTGTCCAAATCCAACCTCACAAAGTAGAAATATACAAGTGAATTTTATAATATGAAGTAGGAACCAACCTACCAAAGACACCAATCCCCTAATGTATTTTTAGGCACCAACCTACTAGAGACACCAATCCCCAATGGAATCAAAACAATAGGTAGAACATTAGTCCTACCAAAATATAGAGATAACTCTTGTGGATCTTCTATAAATCTCATATATGTGCTAGAGTTATAGCTAACACTCTTCCTCACTACATACGATCTTCTAATACTAGCACACACACTGAAATTCAACTTTCCCTTTTATATTCACCACCTTCTCTTCAATTTACACCTACGACCAAATTTTCTTCACACTAGTGTAATTCTACTTGACATCCTTCTCAACATGAATGTTTACAACTAAGAAATATATACATGATATTGCATTCACACTCTTCTATGTCGATCAGGAATTTGCAAATAGCTAGGAAGACATAAGGTGGACCTAAATTCAAATTACATGAAACATGTAACATATTGGTCCAAAATAAAATTTTGTTTCCTCCAAAAGAACATGATTCCAAGCACTACCACATGGTGCTTAAAGTGGTCCTATCTTGACACCACACATAATATTTGAATTATGCACCCTAGTATCCATTACTACACAACTCTCAAACTCCAATTGGATGACAAATAGATACAAAGAACCTTTTGTCACTTCAATATTTATGCAAGTTGAACATATCCTTTGAAAACTCTAGAATATGAAAGAACAAGTGTAGCAACACTCTCCTTTCAAACCACAAAGCCTACAACATCTCCAGAAGGGAGGCCTAAAAAACACTGAACTTGATAATACTAAATTGAAATATTTTGGTACAAAATTTCAAACCACCACTATCACAATGAATAGATACATGCATGATATTAAACCATACAACAATCACACCAACTTCCGTAAGACAATCACTTCTCAATAAAAATAATAATAATGTATATTTCTTGATTTAGTGATATGATTGATATAAAAATACAATTACCAACACAAATAGGTATGCAACCATACTGAACTTATGACTCACAACATACTACTAGAAATATAACATATATTTTTACAAATATGTGCAACTCAAAATGATAATTCAAGGGGAATATAATGATAATTCAAGTACTCCTTGACACAATGACAACCTTTGACATCAATGACAACCTTTGTTCAACACATTTATAGTTGTAGGTGTTAGGGGATAGTGATTTACCATTGTATATTCTCTAAAATCCCTAGAGGCATTTTAATACATATGTAACTATTAAACACATAGCAGTTCTATGAGGGGGATTTGAATTAGTACTTAAGAAAATTATTTCATTCAATAACAATCAACCAATTTAAATATGATAAGCAAAAGAACAAAATACATGGAAAACCCTATAAGGTAAAAACCACTGTGAGCTAGCTACTTTGATCTACTGTCCAAATATAGCCTCAAAAATATACCAAATTTTACAATAGGTATTTATGGTCTTTAACCAAAGGAAGTTCACTACTCCCTACTCATTACAACTTTCAAAATAGAGGTTCACTACCCCAACACACAATTGGATTATTTCAATACATCAGTTACCTTCGACTCGCTGCCTTTGGTACATGCAATTGCTTCAAAAAGATTTGCTTCTTACACCTCACCGCCTTTAGAAAACTTACTCATTTATAGGCTCATATTCTTCTTCACAGACTTCACATTCACTACTGATCTTTGGAAAATTTTATCATAAAAAAAAAAATCTTTCCAAGTCTATTCACATGTTATCAGCTCAAAAAATTCACAATACTCTCATACTCTTTCTCAAAAACTTTAATCTTCTATTTATACCATCTGCATCCTTTAAAAAGGTTCTCCAAGTTGGCTACAAACATGAAATATAATATATACAATATTTACAATGAATTTGCCTTCAAAAAAATTTGCAATAGAAATAAACTTATGTGGTCTAGGCTGAGAGATATCCAAGACCTATCCTTCATGAAACTTATCCTCAAAATTGGCGCACACATCTAAAAACTTAACGCAATCAACTCATCATAACAAGTCAGCCCGACAAGCAAGAAATTTTTCAAAACATCAACTCCAAACCAAGGTGGTAGAGACAAAGAAACACTTTGTAGGCCCCTTCAACAAATTGATATAATATATAACAACATTTATATGCATTCCCTTTGTCATTCCAAATCAATTCATGTTGGCACAAACACATGAAGATCAATATATCCATAACAAACAAACTGTGAAGCTAGAGAGAAGTATTTATCAACTTGCAAAGCAACCAAAGAACCCAAAGAGCTTCCATCATGCATTACAAATCCTATGTATACATTCTTGATCCAAAATATGTTGTTGCAAATCGATTTGGCACCAATAGACCAAACTACTAGGTTGTTAGAACATAGACAACACATTTTCATCTACAAAACTGCTAGTGGTGAAACAAATCATTTGAAACTTGGACTAAGCAGACACATCATTTTCATAAACTTAACTTTAGAACAGTAGGGTAAAACATTATAATGCAGTGAAATTTGGAGACATACAATTCTCTCTTTATCATACATTCTTTGGGACTTAGAAAATTCATACTTTGACAACTCCAGAAGATTTTGCGGTAGAACACATGCATGGATACATGAAATATGCATACCTTTCACCTATGCAGAGCTACTCTTTAAACCACAAGAACAAAACTTCATTTTTAGAGGAATTTGAAGCATTTGATAGAGTGCTTGTGTAGCCAATCTTGTGCCTTAGATAGATTGGAAATTTATCAACCAAAGCATTTGACATATAATCATGAACTTTGATTGATAGTGTACAAAGGTGTACCAATGATAGCATCCCAATCATGAACTTCAATAGATAAGACAAACTTATAGCTCTTTAACATCCAACCATGAACAATATAAATTCATATGATATCTACAAGGGTTGACATCAATGACAACACCAACAAAGGTTGACATCAATGACAATGTACCCTATCCACACATTTTCCAACAATCTCCCCCTTTGTCATTGATGGTAAAACTTTCCAAATATTCAATTATCTCTCCCCCTTTGACATCAATGGCAAAGGGTATGTATTCTTCACAAAAACATATCAACCCCCCCTATCTTTATATACTTCTTACAGTCTACTCCCCCTTACTCCAAAAATATTTTTTTATATACGTAAAATGTTGAACATTTATTTACTCCACATATTTACATATCATAAAGTTACAAAAACTCTTGACTATACATACTCAACTCTGACTGGAAGGAAGAAAATTATTGTAGATTGATTTAGCTGAGTTAAGGAGCTATCTCATTGCAAATTTGTAGAAGTAGTGATTTTAATTTGACTCACCTAATGGGCATGGATGTCTTTTGCTTCTTCCAAGGAGGATGAAATATGATTCTTTTGCTCCACTCCTTTAGCTCCTGCCAAGAGTCTTGTTAAAGATGCCAACTTTATGTTTACAAACTCTCACAACTATTTCACTTGCCTTTTTATATGCTCCCTTTGATCTTGCACTTGTTACAACTGGGAGTGTATCTTCTCAAATTGTGCCTTGATGGCACCATCACTATCTTGCACGGGATCATAACTAGCATCCACATTTGTGATTTGTACTTCCATGGAATTGATTTGATCCTTAAGATTTTTGGTGGTGGTAGGTCATTAAAGACAAAAAAGGTATAGTACCTTAGCCTCCACCATGCATTTTTGAATTTCTTCCATACACCCTTTTAGCTTCTCATGTTCCTTTGCATATTTTCTAGAGGCCTCAAATAGTTTGTTGTTTTGAATCTTCACCTCAACTTGCTTCTCCAGATAAGCAAAGTGTTCCCTGAAGGAATCCATTAGTTGTTTGATCTACTGAGTAAGTGTCAGAGAGGAATCCCATTTTGCATTGGGCAATTTATATTCTAGGATCTTGACAACCTCCTACGATGTCTCTGAGTTGTTGACCTATTGCTACAATATTTCTGCCCTTGCAGAGGAGTGAAAGATATCACCAAGTTCCAAATTTTGCAATGATGAGATGTTTGACATATCAACTTTCCCATCAAACATATGCAACTATAGCATTTGCAGAGTAGTTACAAGTTGAATATGCTTTTTTTTTGCAAGAAACTCTTTGATAGAGTCAATGGGGGATGTAGAAATAGATACCTTTGGAGTCTCCCGTGCATGTACTTTGAAAGTGGATGTGTCTTCCTTCATTTATTGTTCCTTCTGACTAGTGCTCTGTGGAGGAGGGATATCATGCACAACATGCTCAAGAGAAGCATGATCTTCATTATGTGTTATCTACTATTCTTTCTCTTCTTTTGCTTCATGTTGTTCAACATTGTGCTAGGGAGACATTTGTGGTTGCTCCACATCTTCAATATTTCTCATTTTCTCAATGATCTTCTTTGTCACTTCTCTAGTCTCCTTTTGTATTTTGTCCCTATCTTCCTTCTCCATGCTCACAAGGGTATCTATTCTCTTCTTTGATCTCAATTCATGTGCCTTTATTTGAAGAATTTTATCTTTATTTTTCCTGAGACATGGAGGGACTAGCTTTATCAATTGCTTATATCCTTAGCTCATCATATACTTCAATTGCTTTCTCCCTTTTCTCCCTCAGGACTTGAGCTAGACTCTTTAGATCATTTTCAAGTATTTTTCTGAGAGCCACATTGTACTTGAGCATTTACATAACTATTTCCCTTTCAATGGTTCTTTGTTCCTCGAGAGGAAATTTTGGATGCAATGTATTTGTTTCTTATAACATGCCATTACTTACAATCCCATTAAATATTGCATCTAGCTAGAGAGGCTCATGTGGAGGAGGTGTTGGAGGAGTTTTCTTGCTTTTCTTCTCCTTACCTTTCCCTGTAGGTTTGGAAGTTCCTACCTCACCCTTTTATTCTTATTCCTCTATCTCTTCAGTCTCATCCTTCTTTATCTTGGCTTTCTACTTAACCCTTTGATGCTTCTTCTTAGAAGCTTTAGTTTCAAATAAAACTATTTTCTCTATAGTATCTTTTGTGGATTTAGTGGGCTGAGAAGGTGCAGTAGCAATAGAGGTTGATCTTCTTGATCTTCTAGGAACATTCTTTGCAATAGTTTCCTTAGGATATGAGGGAATGTTCTCCAAATTTTGGGTAGAGGTTTGTGGTTTCATCTTGGAGTACCGCGGAATGCCCAATTTCTCAAACATCTTAGCAACCCTCTTCTCACTGCTCTCTTCCACCTTCTTCTAGATAATCTTATCCATGATCTCTTTAGAGGTACCAAACCTTTTTGTTGCAGGATCCTTGGGCTTATTAAAAAAAATCTCAACATATGCCTTAACTTCATCAGGAGAAATCTTATCAAGCAATTTAGGAATCCAAGATATTCTAGGTTCCATAACTTCAATGTAACAATAATCTTTATCCACCAAAATTGTTATCTCATCCTTGTACTTTCTTACCAAATCAAAGGGAATTATTTCCCTATCCTGCATTACCACTTGAAATTTCTTGAAGAAACCCCAATAGGTAGCAATTCAACCATGTTTATCATTGAACCTTCTCATGCGATTCTTGATCTAGGTGGCAACTATAAGACTTTGTTGCAAGATATTTCCTTCGAAACTAGGTAATTCATTAAAAAATTAAAATGCAAGACAAATTATTAGAGACCCAAACCTAAAATTGTATATGGTCTCCTTTGTTCTCTTTATATTGTCAAATAATTTCTCTCTTATTAATTCACATAGATCAAAATTATTTCCTTCTTTCACCATTTGGTATGTGGTATGAATTGCAGTACCAGCTACAAATTCCTCTTTGTTAGTTAAATATAATTTATAAGCTATACCCATGAATGCATAATTAACATCTGGATCAATCATGTCACTTATTCTCAATGTTCTCTTATCAAACTTTTCTCTGGTCAACTCTATAACCTTCACGTTCTTCACAACCTTCATCAACAAAATAGGTTTGATTGCACACAACCCTGTTACTTCCCTAATTGAATCTTTGGTGATTCTATAGGGCCTGTCCAAACACATGAATTCATCATGAGTTATGCTCAAAATGATTCTTACCCACTCAATGTTATCACAAAAATTCAAAAAATCTTTGGACATAAATGCTTTTGATTCAAATAAGAGAGTATCATGCAAATTAAAGTATAAATAATTTCACATTTTCCCTAACTTTTTCCTACTAATGCACCTTGTACTTGTTAGGTAAGCGACTTCCAGAGTACTTTGTATCTTCACAGTGATGCACAATCATTCTATAGACCTCCATAAGCAAGTATTTTGCTTCAGACAACTGTTCTATAAACTCCATCTTGCTCATCTATCAAGTTCTTCAAACCATATTGTTTCATATCACCTTTCATGTTGTAATGAACAACATCTTACTTTCTTTAGGGTCAAAGAGACTTTGCGGAAGAAAACTCCCCTGGGATAATGTTCTATCTCAATCAACTATGAAATTTTGTGCACAATGCACAAGTGTTGTGTCATTCCTCACTTCAATATCTTGCTCTTGTTTCTTTCTCCAAACCTTTGTAGCTTCCTTCTTTTTCTCTATATTATTATGTTGAGCCTTTGGATTCACAAAATTGCTTTTACAATATCTTTCTTTATGCCCAAAGTTATTGCACTTATAACAAAAAAAATTATGTTTAGGGGCTAGACCATTTCTCCTTATTTTGGTTTTACAATTAGTAGCCCTATGTCTAAACTTATTGCATGCATAGCAATAGCCATAAAATGAATGATAGACTACAACATTATGTATTGGATGGAAAAAAGAGTTGTTACTCGTGTAATCATTCCTTCTTGCCTTACTTCTACAATCATTAGCCTTATGACCAAAATTATTGCAAGAATAATAATAACCATACAATTTTTGAGAGAACCTAGAATTAGCATACTAGTTAGGAGGAGACCTCTTAAATTTTTTATTTTGATTATTGACTCTTCTAAAACCATCATCCCATTTCTTTCTTTCTTTGAATTCTTTAGAATATTTAGCAGATTCCTTTTCCTTTTTATTTTTAGAAATATTAGCCTTTGAGTTTTGACCTTCTTCATATCCAAGAGCACCTTTATCTTTTACAAATCTTTGAGTACTAATTATCTCATCAAGAATATTAGATATTTTCTTAAGCTTCAAGACTTTATCTATATGATCTTTTGTTTTCTCCAATTCTTTCCTTAGGGAAACAATTTCTTCTTCAATTTTGGAGCATTCCACTAATTTTTCATTCAAATTATTGTTAAGGCAATCTGCAACTCTCTTTCCTTCTTCAACTTGAACTTTCAAATTGATGATTGCATCTTTTGATTCCTTGAGTTTGATTTTCAATTCTCCACTTTCATCTTCTTGCAATATCCAAATCTTCCAATGTTGAAACAAGTTCTCCTTCAAAGTCCACTTCATAATCTTCTACATTAATTTCTTCCATATCTTCATGGTTCTTGACTTTTGAAGGATTCTTCTCTTTTGACATTGCTTCAACTTCCATGTGCTCCTTCACATGATCTAC
Source organism: Sequoia sempervirens (assembly GCA_007258455.2). Taxonomy (NCBI): domain Eukaryota; kingdom Viridiplantae; phylum Streptophyta; class Pinopsida; order Cupressales; family Cupressaceae; genus Sequoia; species Sequoia sempervirens. The sequence goes on from VDFB02000017.1 coordinate 281,087,354, forward strand.
CTTAGTTGTTAGGCTATATCAAGGCGCTTGGATCTGATACCAATTGTTGAACACAAAGAAGTATAGAGAGGCGGGTGAATTAGTACTTAAGAAAAAAAATATTCAACAATAATCAACCAATTAAAACATGATAAGTAGAAGAACACAAATGGATACACCCATAACACAAAATTTACGTGGAAAACCCTACAAGGGAAAAACCACGGTGAGTAAGTTTCTTGGATCTACTGTCCAAATCCAACCTCACAAATATAACAACTTCTTAATAGGTATTTATGGTCTTTAACCAAAGGAATTTCACTACTCCTAGCTCATTACAACTTTCACAATAGAGGTTCACTACCCCAACATACAATTGGATCATTTCAATACATTAGTTACCTCCAACTCACTGCCTTTGGTACATACAACTGCTTCAAAAAGATATGTTGCTTACAACTCATTTCCTTTAGAAAACTTATTCATTTAAATGCTCATATTCTTCTTCACAGTCTTCACATTTACTATTGATCTTTGGTATATTTCATCATCAAAAGATATTTTTTTGAAATCTATTTGCACATTTTTTTCTCAAAAAATTCACAATACTCTCATGCACTTTCTCAAAAACCTTGATCTTCTATTTATATCATTTGCATCCTCCGAAAAGGTTCTCCAAGTCCGGCTACAAACATGAAATATAAGATATACAATATTTACAATGAAGTCAACTTCAAACACATTTGCAATAGAAAGAAAACTTATGTAGTCCAGGCTAAGAGATATCCAAGACCTATCCTTCATGAAACTTATCTTCAAAAATTTTGCACACATCTAAACACTTGGAACAAGCAACTCATCATGATAAGCTGTCCCATCAATCAAGGAAACTGTCAAAACATCAACTACGGACCAAGGCGATACTAGAGAGACAAAGAAATGCTTTGCGGACCCCTTCAAAAAATTAATATAGCATGTAACAACATTAATGTGCATTTCCTTTGTCATTCTAAATCAATTCATGCTGGAACAAACACATGGAGATCAAGATATCCATAATAGACAAACTACAAAGCTAGAGAGAAGTATATATCAACTTGTGGAGCAACCAGAGAGCCCAAATATCTCCCATCATGCATTACAAAGCCTCTATATCATCTACAAAACCACTAGTGGTGAACCAAATTATCTAAAACTTGGACTGAGTAGACATATCATCTTCATAAACATAAATTCAGAACCATAAGGTAAAAAATTGTAATGTGGTGAAATGTAGAGACACACAATTCTCTCTTTATCATATATTCTCTGGGACTTGGAAAATTCATACTTTGACAACTCCATAACACTTTATGGTAGAACACATGCAATATTCTTACCTTTCACCTGTGCAGATCTACTCTTCAAACAACAAGAAAAAAACTTCATTTGATAAGGAATATAGAGAATTTGATAGAGCTCTTGTGTATCCAATCATGTGCCTTAGACATATTTGAACTTTATTAAACAAGGCATTTGACATCTGATCATAAAATTTGATTGATGGTGTAAAAATCTGTAACAGTGATAGCATCCCAATCATGAAATTAAATAGATAAAACAAACTTATATCTCTTTGACATCCAACCATGAACAATATAAATGCATATGATATCTACAAAAGTTGACATCAATGACAACACCCTATTTTCTCATTTTCCAACAATCTCCCCCTTTTCATTGATGGGAACACTTATTGGATCTTCAATTATCTCTCCCTCTTTGACATCAAGGGAAAAGGGTGGGTGGTCTCCACAAAAACATATGAACTCCCCCTATCTATATACACTTTTTATAGCCTACTCCCCCTTACTCCAAAAAGATTTCCTATATACATAGAATGTTTAAAATTTATTTACTCCACATATTTACATATCATAAAGTTACAAAAACTCAACAATACATAATCAACTCTAACCAAAAGGAAGAATATTCTTGTAGATTGACTTTTGAGCTAAGGAGTTGTTCCATTGCAACTTTGTAGAATTAGTGATTTGAATTTGACTCACCAGATGGGCATGATGGAATATTATTCTTTTGCTCCAGTAATTTAGCTCCTACTAGGATACTTGTTAAAGATACCAACTTTGTGTTTAGAACCTCCTGCAATTGTTTCACTTGGATTTTTATTTGTTCCCTTTGATCTTGCATTTTTTGTAACTAGGAGTGTATCTTGTCAACTTGTGTCCTAATGGCACCATCATTGTCCTATACCAGATCATAAGTGGAAGCCACATTTGTGATCTACACTTCCATGGCATTGATTTGATCCTTAAGACTTTTGGTGATGGTAGGCCATTGCAGACAAAAATGGTATAGTACCTTAGCCTCAATGCATTTTTCAATGTCTTCTATGCACCCTTTTAGCTTCTCATGTGTATTTGCACATTTTTTGTAGGCCTCAAATGGTCAATTGTTTCAAATATTCACCTCAACTTGCTCTTCCAGATAATCAGAGTGTTCCTTGAAGGAATTAGTCAATTTTTTGATCTGTTGAGTAAGTGGTATAGAGGAATCCATTTTTGCATTGGGCATTTCAACTTCTAGGATCTTTACAACCTCCTACAATGTCTTTAATTTGTTGAACTATTTCTGCAATATTTCTTCCCTTGCAAAGGAGTGAAAGATATCATCATTGCAATTTTTGCAATGGTGAGATGTTACACATATCAACTTGCCCATGAAAAATAGGAAACTATAGCAATTGTGGAGAAATTGTAACCTGAATTCTCTTTGGTTGTGCAAGAAACTCTTTGATAGAGTTAATGGGGGATGCAAAAACAAATACCTTTGGAGTCTCTTGTGCATGTTCTCCAGAAGTAGATGTGTCTTTCTTCATTTGTTGTTTCTATTTACTAGTGCTCTCCGAAGGAGGGCTATCATCCATAGAATGCTTAAGAGAAGCATGCTCTTCATTAGGTGTTTGCTTCTCTTATTTCTCTTCTTCTACTTCATGCTTTTCAACTTTGTGTTGAGGAGACATTTTTGGTTGCTCCACATCAACATTTCTCATTTTCTCAATGATATTATTTGTCACTTCTTTAGTCTCCTTCTTGATTTAGTCCATGTATTCCTTATCCATACTCATGAGGGTATCTATTCTCTATTTTGATCTCAATTCTTGAGCCTGTCTCTAAAGTATTTTATCTTTTTCTTCCTGAGACATGGAAGGACCAACTTTATCAATTGCTTCTTTCCTCATCTCATCATCTACTTTAATTTTTTTCCTCTTTTCTCCCTCAGGAATTGAGCTAGACTCTCTAGAGAATTTTCAAGGATTTTTCTAAGAGCTACATTTACATGAGCATATACATAACTATTTCCCTTTCAATGGTTCTTTCATCCTTAGGAGGGACTTCCAGATGCAATGTGGTTGTTTCTTCTAACAAGCCATGACTTACAATCCCATTAAAGATTGCTGCCAACTAAAGAGGCTCATGTGAGGAGGTGTTTGAGGAGTTTTCTTGGTTTTCTTCTCCTTACCTTTCCCTTTAGGTTTGGAAGTGCCTTCCTCACCCTTTTCATCTTCTTCCTTTGTCTCTTTAGTCTCATACTTCTTTCTCTTGGCTCACTACTTAACCCTATGATGCTTCTTCCCAACAACTTTAGATTTAGATGCATATCTTTTCTCTATAGTACCTTTTAGTGGGCTACAGAGGTGCAGTAGTAGTAGAGGTGGATCTGCTTGATCTTCTAGGCACATTCTTTGCAATGGTTTCCTCAATATTTGAGGGAATATTCTATGGAGCTTGGGCAAAGGTTTGTGGTTTCATCTTGGAGTACCAGGAATTCCCAATTTATCAAACAACTTATCAACCCTCTTCTCACTAGTCTCTTCCACCTTCTTTGGATAATCTTATCCATGATCTCTTTAGAGGTACCAAACATTTCTGCTACAAGATCCTTGGGATTATTTAAAAAATTCTCAACATATGCCTTAACTTCATCAAGAGAAACCTCATAAGGAAATTTGAGAATCCAAGATGTCTTAGGTTCTACTGCTTCAATGTAACAATAATCTTTATCCACAAAAAATGTTATCTCATCCTTGTACTTTCTTACCAAATCAAAGGGAATTCTTTCCCTATCTTGCATTACCAATTACAAATTATTGAAGAAACTCCAATTTGTATCAGTGCAAGCATGCTTATCATTAAACCCTCTCATGTGATTCATGATTTGTGTGGCAACCAAAAGACTTTGTTGCCAAATATTTCCTTTGAAATCATAAAATTTATTCAAAAAGAAAAATGCAAGAAAAATTATCAAAGACCCAAACCTAAAATTGTATTTGGTCTCCTTTGTTCTCTTTAGATTATCAAAAAATTACTCTCTCATGATTTCACATAGATCAAAATTATTTCCTTCCTTCACCATCTAGTATGCAGTATGTTGCAGCACTAGTTGCAAAGCCCTCTTTGTTAGTGAAATATAATTTAAAATATATGCGGGCATGGATGCATACTTAAAACCTAGATTTAAATGATGTCACTTATTCTTAATATTCTCTTATCATTTTTTTCTCTAATCAACTCTATAAACTTCTCGTTCTTCACTCCATCATCAGAATATTTTCAATTGAACACAACCTTGTTATTGCCCTAATTGCATCTTTGTTGATTCTATAGGGTTTTTCCAAATACATGAATTCTACTCAAAATTATTCTTACCCTCTCAATTTTATCACAAAAATCTGGAAGAACTTTCCACACATCCAACTACTTAGCTGGCACATTTGCATACTCTAGTTTATACCTGGCACAACCATCATCCAACAAGTTATGCCTCAATTCCTCAAACTTCATGTGGTATATTTCATTGAAGGGAGCATGAATTTAAATCCTTACATCCTCCATGTACACCACATCAGTAGTAACTTTTGAAAATGCACCATCCTTATCTACTAAAAATATATTTCTTATACTTTGGCCTAGGTTTCTCAAAAACATCTACCAATTTTGGAGTAGCCATTGCAATTTATTTTCAAACTTTGAAACAAGGATTTATAAGCAACTTGAAAAATACCTCTATGAATTCTTGCTAGGGTTTTGCTGCACTTTGAATTCGTAAGATTCTTTTGATGCCTTCTCCTTCTCCTCTATTTTGAAGTATAAATGATTTCACATTTTCCCTATATTTTCTTAATTAATATACCTTGTACTTGTTAGGTAAGCAACTACCAAAGTACTATGTATCTTCACACTGATGCACAATCATTCCGTAGACCTCTGCAAGCAAGGATTCTTCTCCAAACAACCATTTTGTAGACTCCATCGTGCTCATCTATCAAGTTCTTCAAACCATCTTGTTTCAAATCACATTTCATGTTGTAATGAATGATATCTTACTTTTTTTAGGAGAAAAATTACTTTGTAGAATAAAAATCCCCCTAAGGTAATGCTCTATCTCAATCAACTATGAAATCATGTGCATAATGCACAAGTCTTGTGTCATTCCTTACATCAATATCTTGCTCTTGTTTCTTTATCCAAACCTTTGCAACTTCCTTCTTTTTCTCTATCTTCTTATGTTGAGACAATGGCTTCATAAAACCACTTTTTCAAAATCTTGCTTTATGCCCAAAGTTATTGTACTTATAACAATCAATGTTATGTTCAGGGGCTAAACCATTTCTCCTTATTTTGGTTTTACAGTTAGCAACCTTACGGAAAAACTTATGCATGCATAGCAATAGCCATAAAATGAATGAGAGAATACAAAATTATGTCTTTGATGCACAAAAGAGTTATTCCTCATGTAATAATTCCTTCTTTCCTTACTTCTATAATCATTAGCCTTATGACCAAAATTATTGCAAGAATAGCAATAACCATGAAAATACTGAGAGAACTTGGAATTAGCACACTTTTTAGGAGGAGACCTCCTAAAGATTTTCTTCTGATTGCTTAATATTTTGAACACTTCTAGAGATTGAGAGGGGGGGTGAATAATTCTACACAAAAACCTAAGCCCTTTCAGAACTTTAAACTTTCAACACAACTCAAACTCCTTTAGCAGACAAAGATAGAATGTTAAGCAGAGCAGTTTGAAACTTTATCAATTTTAGCAAACTTTAGCAATGAAAGATATAGCAATAATCAAATCAGCAACAAAGAGAAGGGAATCTTATAGAACACACATGCACAAGAATACCGGATTTATGTGGAAAATCCAATGAGGGAAAACCATGGTGAGATTTAACTCCCAATATAGGCTCACTGCCAAAAAGACTTGCAAGAAGGCTCATTTCCTTAAACCAAGATATAGAGGACTTGATGAATTGAAGATAACATGACTTCAGGAGAAAGATACAAGGACCTGATGAAATTCACTATCTCAGAGTAGGATACAATATGATTTAGATATAATTACAATGATTTTCCAACACAACACTATGTTGATTGAGGCGTTACAACACAATTTATCTTTCCTTTCACAATATTTATCACTATCTTTGTTGGATATTCAATACATTCCACATACACACTTCTTCATACTTGTACACTTCTCCTTTTAGTTACATCTAAAATGATCTTGCATTTATATCCACCACAACACTTCAATTCTTCAATTAGGTCGGCCAAGAAGAGAATAAACAATGAAGTCAATTGGTTAGCCACCAAAAACATAATGTGGTCCTATCCTAAAGATAGAGGGGACCAAAAATAATCCTATTACTTCTTCCAGTGTGATCCAAAATAATTTACATGCAGTCACACATCAACCTAAGTCGACACTAAGGAAACACATGGATGAAACATTGAAGCACATAACCAATCGTCTCAAAGAAATACTTTCAATTGAATTTACTTGATTGGGTCCCAAAAAATATGTCTAGACCCAAATCTATCATAACACATCTTTCATTACTAGTGCAACCCCCCAAGCACATGGCCTAAGAAAAGGAACAAACCCTATCGTCCAAATATTCATAAAAGACCAAGAAAACTAACTCAAGACACAATGTGGCACCAAAGAGGCCAATTAGAAATGTGTGGATCACATGGGGATGTTCCTTGAACATCCAAAATCACTTCCATATATTTCTTTCATGTTGTCATGCCATCTACAACTACCTCAAAACAAATAGGTATAAAATATTTTATCTAGAAAGCATAGAATGCATAATCATGAGATATAACAATAACATATCAACTTGTAGACCACTTCAACACATGAGATTGGAATTGAGATAATGCACAACCATTGAGAGTGCATTCACCAAGTTGCATGAGGAGATACATCAATGTAGAGAAATGTGGAGCATTTCTTAGACCAATCCAAACAACCAATAACACTTCCAACCTTCTGCAATTCACAAAACTCCCATTGGCAACATAGGTGGTCTGAGAAGATAGGATTGCAACATCCATAAAAAAACTAAAATTTAATACCAAACTACAATACCAAGGCATCAACATGGAGTAATGTGGAGCATTCTCCTAGATAGACTTCAATGCAACTTCCCAAACCAAAAACACTTAGGCAACTTGTGAAGGCTAAAACTTTCTTTTAGCAACACATACTTCATCAAGAACATCAAGAGAGAGCATAAGACACACTATAGACCCTTAGCAACACCTCTCCACTATTAATCATGCTTCTAATCCTCATCTAAATATATCAATATGAAATCAAATTTTCTAACAGTAATAATGCATTATATGAACATCAGCAATACTTCTTTGTTGAGGCATGACATCCAACCATGAACTTCATCACCATTTTTTTTTTATATTTTAAGTAGCATTTATAGGGTGTTTTACCATTTACACAAGGATTCACAAGGTCCAAAAAGGATTAGGTCCATATAATCAAAACATTAACCAAAAAAAATATAAAACACAAAAACCGTAGACAAACAATAGACAACCAACGACCCAACAAACAACACACAACAATAGTAGACTAACTAGCACCCTCCCAATTCTGAGAGAGGAGGTTAATAAAATCCTCCCCAACCTAGATGGGTCCCTCCATATCCTTCTTATCCATCTCTTCCTAGAGCATAACCATCACCAATGTTACCCAAATTGAATATAACAATGATAACCAGTGCCAAGGACTAACCACCTTCCAATAATCAATGTTGACACAAATGATAATCATGTATATAGCAATATTTGACATGAGAGACAATCAAAAAACAATATTGACAACAAAGATAACAACTGCCAACAATTTCCTTAGTGTTGACATAAATGACAACTTCCAACAAAACCATCATCCAATTTCTTTCTTTCTTCTTTGAATTCTTTAGAATCTTCAACAAATTCATTTTCCTTTTCTTTTCAGGAATATTAGCCTTTGAGTTCTGACCTTCTTCATATCCAAGACCACCTTTTTGTTTTAGATATCTTTAAGTATTGATTATCTCATCAAGAATATTAGAGCTTTTATTAAGCTCTAGGCCTTTATCTATATGATATTTTTCTTTCTCCAATTATTTCCTTAGGGAAACAATTTCTTCTTCAAGTTTGGAGCATTCTACTAATTTTTCATTGAACTTATTGTTCAAGAAATCTGCAACTCTCTTTCCTTCTTCAACTTGAGCTTTCAAATTGATGATTGTCTCTTTTGATTCCTTGAGTTTGATTTTCAATCCTCCACTTTCTCTTCTTGCAATATCTCGATCTTCTAGTGTTTATACAAGTTCTCCTTCAAATTCCACTTCACAATATTTTGCATTAATGTCTTCTATATCTTCATGCTCCTTGACTTTTGAAGGATTCTTCTCTTTTGACATTGCTTCAACTCCATTTGTTCCTTCACAAGATCTACCTCAACTATTAGGTTATATTAAGGCACTTGGATCTGATACCAATTGTTGAACACAACAATATAGAGAGGGGGGGTGAATCGGTACTTAAGAAAATTATTCTATTCAACAACAATCAACCAATTAAAACATGACAAGTAGAAGACACAAATGCATACACCCATAACACCAGATATACAAATATAACAACTTTTACAATAGATATTTATGGTCTTTAACAAAAAAAAAATCACTACTCCCTACTCATTACAACTTTCACAATAGAGGTTCACTACCTCAACATACAATTGGATTATTTCAATACATCAGTTACCTCCAACTCACTACCTTTGGTACATACAATTGCTTCAAAAAGTTATGTTTCTTACAACTCACTATATTTAGAAAACTTACTCATTTACAGCCTCATATTCTTCTTCATGGTCTTCACATTCATTGTTGATCTATCAAAACTCATCTTTGACACATTTCCTCATCAAAAGATATTATGCTGAAATCTATTTTCACATTGTCTTCTCAAAACATTCACAATACTCTCACAACCTTTCTCAAAAACCTATATCTTCTATACAATATTTGCAATGAAGTCAACTTCAAACACATTTGCAATAGAAAAAGAATTATGTGGTCCAAGTTGAGAGATATCTGAGACCTATCCTTCATGAAACTTATATTCAAAATCAGCACACACATATAAACACTTGGTACAAATAACTCATCATGACAAATCAACCCGACAAGCAAGCAAACTATCAAAACATCAACTATAGACCAAGGTGGCACTGGAGAGAAAAAGAAACACTTTATGAACCCCTTCAACAAACCGATATAGCATCTAACAAAATTTTGTGTGTGTTCCCTTTATCATTTCAAATCAATTCATGTTGGCGCAAACACATGGAGATCAAGATATCCATAATAGAAAAATGTGAAGTTGGATAGAAGTATATATCAACTTGTGGAGTAATTAGAGAGCCCAAAGAGCTTCCATGATGCATTATAAAGCATCTATATACATTCTTGATCTAAAATATGTTGTCACAGATCAATCTAACACAAACTAACCAACCTACTAGGTTTCCCAAACATAGAAAACACTGTCATGTATAGAACCACTAGTGGTGTACCAAATCATTTGAAACTTGGACTGAGCAAACATATCATCTTCATAAACTTAACTTCAGAACCGCAAGGTAAAAAATTGTAATGCGGTGAAATACAAAGACATGCAATTCTCTCTTTATCATGCATTCTCTGGGACTTAGAAAATTCATACTTTGACAACTCCATAACACTTTTTGGTAGAACACATGTATGGATACATGAAATATGCATACCTTTTACTTGTGTAGAGCTACTCTTCAAACTACAAGACTAAAACTTTATTTTTTAAGAAATGTGGAGCATTTGATAGAGCTCTTATGTAGCCAATCTTGTGCCTTAGACAGATTTTAACTTTATCAACCAAGGCATTTGACATTTGATCATGAACTTTGATTGATGGTATACAAAGGTGTACCAATGATAGAATTCCAATCATGAACTTCAAAATATAAGACAAACTTATATCTCTTTGACATCCAACCATGAACAATATAAATGCATATGATATCTACAAGGGTTGACATCAATGACAACACCCTATCCACACATTTTCCAACAGTAACTTGGCTATGATAGTGTAGTTAGGAAAAATATCCAATCTTTCTATAATTTTCATCCATTCAAGGTTTTCTCTAGGGTAAATTTTGTATTATAACCTTATTGTGTGACTTTTGCATGCTTAATTATTGTCATGATTTTCTTTTATGCTTTATAATTTGAATGGGTAGCTTTTTAGCTATAACAAATATCTATTAGAGGTAGATTATAGTGTATTTGAAGTGTAGTTAGAGAGTTGATAGAGAATATATAAGTTGATGACTATGCATGTGGAATATCCACCCTAGTTTATCAATCATGGCATTCTTACATTTAATTTCATGTTATTGCTTACTTTGACATGCATGAATGGTGGTAGTTTACATGAAAATAAAATTGGGGGAAAATATAGAGGTGAAAATTATATATCACCTCTTTTTTCCATTTTTTGTGGACTTACCTTGACCTTTATCCTTTACAAAATAGTCTAGTGTGTAATTTGAGTATTTACGTGTATGATTTGGCTTTCAAATTGTACTTATATTGGTTTTGAGTCTATATTCCCTAGTGGCTTAGACCTAGTTCTTAATCTTATTGTTCCTAGACCTAGGGAAAGATCACTTAGTAGACCTTGATCATATATTAGTGTAAACCTCAACCTATTGTTTCCAAATTGAAATTTAATTATGAGGCTAACACATGCCCCAAAAATGGGAATAATTTTTAATTAACTACTTAAAATTTGATTATAATAGGTTACACATGGAGATATCCAATTTATGATAAGGGCTCACACTTGAATGTGCATACATTTAACACATTATACTATACTCCAAATGGTTCAACTCATACATTTATTGAACTTGTTAGAGTAAAATAGGAAAATCACATAATTCATTATTTATTAATTAGGTCCTCTTTCTTACTTTAGCATACTTAAGCTAAACTAAGGAATGCGTTTGTTGTGTCTCATAGCATAGGATGAGGACAACATCATGACCTAATTTAATCCTCCCCTATGGTTTCATCTAGGGTGACTTATTTTCTTTTTCCTTTTATAAGGATCAATTATTCATTATTATAATCATCCAAAATAATTTAGAAGCCTATCCAAATGCTTTTTTGGATCAATACAATTAAGGTTTCATAGAAAATCAATTTTTTTTCTCTCTTTGTGATGGGTGGTTTGGTTACAAGTGATTTTTGGGAGTTGTGGGGTGTAGAGGAGGATATTTTCTACCCTCAAGATGACGATATCTTGAGGAACAAACGATCTCTCCACTACCTTGGTTGACACCGCTCACGTGAATTGGAAATGGAGGAATGTGAATTTTAATAGAATGTATTAATTATTCGTACCTTTCAGTCATCAAAAATTGAAAGTGTAGGGTATAAAATTCTTTTGGACAACTAGACAAGATTTCTATCTAGGATGACAACGTGGTTGAGCTAGTGTCTCGTATGGATTAAAAAAAAGATTTTTAATATAAAATAAAAAGTATGATGCACATGTTTGCAAATGTGAAAGGAGATGCAAAAGTATGAATGTACAAAATTAAAGGAACTAAAGTAAAAGTATTGAATGGAAGTGAGAAATGTGATAACAAAGGTAAATAAATGAATTAAATAACAATATTTAAATGAGTAAATGATAAGGATAAAATAAATACACAACAAACCTCAATGTGTTTGGATATCTCTAATAAACCTACACACACATAAAAGAGGAAGAATGTTTGGGGTAGTTTGGGGACTTTCCTCGATCAAGTCCCTTCTTTGGTGTTTCTACCTCCATAGTAGCCAAATAGACAGATAGATCAAAAGATAAATAGACAAGATGATAAATGCATAGACAAGGGATGTGATAAATCCCAAGATGCTCAAAGACACAAGACAAATAAATATTACCTCTGATGCTAGAGGAAGCCAAAGAGAGGGAGAAAGAGGGAAATTTGTGAGAGCCAAGAGAGCTATAAAGACTATTATGAGAGCTTTGAGACTACTGTAGTAAGTTGTAGAGAGTTGTACAAGATTGAGAGAGAGATATTTCTAGCCAAAGAGAGTTGCGTAGAGTGAAAAGGTGTGTTTAAAAGTGAGAAGAGAAGGGAAAGAAAGGGTTTTTGAGTCGTTACAAATTATCTCGAGCCATTTTCACTGACCTGGGTAGGTGACAAGTGGAAAAATGCTCTGTAATGGCCTTTGAACATTAAAATGTCATTGGACGCTATTGCAGATTTGTGGACATCCATGCAAAAAGTGGAAATTTGAGTAGAAAGTGGATGTTTGTTTTTATTGTTAGTGTTTGGACGAATCATGTTAAAAAAGGTGGGAGATGATAAAATCACATGGTTAATGTAAAACTGATGCACAAAGGTAGCTACTAACAAGGACCCTGAGCATCTTAAGAGGGGAAAAGGTTGATGTGAGGGATAAATGAGCATACAAGGCTTACTAAGGGAGTGGATACAAAAGTGTAGGTGAAATTACAAGGGTATGCAATTTTCAACTCTACATGGGGTTTAGCAATCAAATCCATCATGGTATTAGAGCATCAAATCTATGAATTCTTGTCCTTTTTTGAAAGATTTAGCCTTGAGATAAAAATCAAATCATCCTAAAGAAAAATGAACATCATCGTTGCATCTAGAATTTCTAAAAATCCTAGAAACTCTTATCTAATCACTCAAATCAAAGTAAAGAAAATAAAGGGAAAAAACAAGGGGGCACAAAATTGAGGTTGAAATTCATATAGATCCATATATCCATACCATCATTGAACATATTTTTATGAAATTGCCACATCTCTCTGCAATATTTTGGTAAAAGCATGTAGTTTTCACAGTCCATGATAATGAGTGCTTAGATTTTTGGTTTGTAACTATGCTTAGATGTTAAAAATCACACACAGTTACAAACTAGAAATCTAAGCACTCAATATTTTGGTAGTCCTATGCAAAAATCTAGCAACAAATGTGAAGATCCAATGAAAACTTCAGTTGATAGTATATTTAATTAAATAGTGATGGGATTTAGGTTTGTTAGTGTTGTGTTTAGTTTTTTTTGCTACCAATTATTCTGGGAAGTTTTTTTATAGGGGGTGGTGTTTTTACATCACCGACAACCTCACTCACCTCTTGACAACTGCTCTTTCTCCCAACCCTAGTGCCAATAATCACCAAAAATGACCCTCTACACCTAAAAACTAGATCTTGTGTTCAAGAAGTGGTTTTTGGCCAAAATAAGAGGTTTAGCAACTATTAAAGTTGATTTCCTAAATCAAAAAGTGGTTCCTAGTGATAGTTCATTATTTTCCACTTCGTAAGTTGTTTTGTGACCAATTAGCATTTTTTGATGATTGAGGGGAATATTTTGACAAGACTCAACATATTCCAACCATCCAATTGGCTGACATTATTATTGCACTATCAATAGGACCCGAACCCTATTCTTTTTCCCAAAAGGAGCTATTTTTATTTTTGGCATAACTTGGGCATGTCTAGTAGTGCAAGTCTCATTATAATATTTTTATGTTGGTATATTTTATCACCCTTTAAATGTAGATCATCTAATTTTTATTTTGAGCTCATTACTTTTTTCATGTATCTCTTATTTTGTAATTCTTGTAGTATTGGAAAGATATTTCAAAGATCTTCAAATCTGTCCATGTAATTTTTCCATAATATACCCTAGATATTTTTATTTATTTTATCATTATTTGACATTCTAGTCAATTACTTGGACATCTTATCACCTAGAAATGCTCAACTTGCATGCGATGAATTCCTTTTGAGTTGCTTTATATGCATTGAGGTTACTGATCTCTAATTTCATCATTTGAGGTGGTATCATGGATTTTTCTATTCATCCTTTTGTAGTAATATTAAAAAATGATAATTATGAGTCTTGGAAAATTGGCATCCTAACACATCCTAGGTGGCTTAATCTTTTTCATTATTTTTATGAACTCATACTTGAACCAAACACACTAAGGATTAGATCAAAATGTGGTAATATTATTGATCATGTTGTAGGATTGATTGGTTCTAGTGTTGATCATGACGTTGTGTGTTGTATCTAACATTGATTGTCCCCACATAATTTCAACCAAAATTTGGTAGATCTATGGAGACCCTCATATCTCTCCATTCCTAGAGGATACTATTGCATATTGCCTCATTCCATTTGATGATGTAGATATCATGCCCTTTGATGATGATACTTTAGAGGAGCTTGAGTATATCATAGGTCTTGAATGTTCCAATGGTTCAAAGACTTGTCTCCTTGCTCCCACTCATATCGAGGTCACATCTCCATCTTCTATTTTTCTTGATGATATTAGTATCGCTACATCCATAACCCCTATTGATTTAGTATAATAGTTCATTCATTCTATTCTAGAAATAACTACTTGGGATTCATATCTATCAAAAATATCATCTTTTTTTATGGAGTCTCAATTATATATTTGGAGGATTCATTTGAGTACATTCATATCCTCTTTTATGACAACCCCGTAATCATTGGTATCCCATCATCATTATCTTTGGAGCTTGTTCTACATCAATTTTCACAAGATTTTGGATTGGTATCACCTAATTCCATCATGTAGAAATGTGAGAAGTTTTCAAAGACATGCATTTGGATTTTGATTCCTTATCCATCCAACTTATGGGAATGGCTTCTCCAATCTCCAATTGATATAATTTTTCCTAAGGGGAGAAGCATTGTTTGCGGGAAGTGGATAATGTTTTATCTTTAGGTTTTCATTAGTGGCATAAGAGCTACTTCTTTATGGGGGGATTTTTGTTCTCATATTCTCTCTCCTATTGGGGGCACATTTTTTGTACTTATATCATAGAATTAATCCTTGGGGGATCATATTTAGTCATTTCCTTCTTTCACTAGTACACATTTATTTCATTTTCTCTCTTTTGGAGAGTTTTTTTCCCATATGGTTTTTTCCTCTTCTCCATTTATGAGAGATTTATCTATTTGTATATGGGTACCTCATCAAGCCTTGCAGTTGGGACCCATCCATACATTCATCATTATATTTTTAGCATCTCCTTGAGTTGTACTTAAGAGTGAGGTTGATTAAAATAGGAAAATCACATAATTAATTAATTATTAATTAGGTCCCCTTTCTTACTTTAGCATACTTAAGATAAAATTAGGCATGTGCTTTTTTCTCATATCACTGGATGAGGACACATATATTGATCTAATTTAATCCTCTCCTAGGGTTCCATCTAGGGTTGGTTTGTTATTTTTGATAAGGATCTTCATTCATTCATTATTGTAATCATCTAGCATTATTTATAATCCTATTCAGATGTTTTTTTTGGATCAATACAATTATCAAGGTTGCATATAAAATCAATTACTTTTTTCTCTCTTTGTGATAAGTGTTTTGGCTGCAGGTGATTTTTTAGAGTTGTAGGGTTAAAAAATCAACTCTAACAAAACTTGTATAAGACTAACAATCATCTTAAGTAGGTTTAAGCCTTCATGATGCTATTTTACACTTCTAACAATGTATGAGATAGACAATTTAATATCTCACATGTACCATATCAAAGGTACGAATAATATTTGTGAGCCATTATCCTAAACTATGTCCTTCAATTTAATCAAACTACTACAATAAGATTATTTATAGTAATAGTTTTGAATTAGATTAGTGTAGCAATTTTCTTTGACTTCCTTATTAGTTTTACTCTTATTTAATTGACTTTGATTCAATTTCACTTAATTCATACATGGATCTACATAGAAAAACATGAACCTCCTAAAATTTTCACATTCCCCCTTTTACTTGAGTCCCTTTTGATTTAAACCATAATTGATATAAAAGGATCATAACTTATATTTTCATTATCCCCTTTTAATCTAGTTATATTTATTGTTTTATAGAAATCTATTATCCTTATCATTAATAACCAAATGTTAATCTACTTAAGTTATTTATTTAATTTTTAATGTTTTATTAATATCCTGTGAAAACTTAAGTTGTAAGAATAATCCAAATCCATTTTTGAAATATAGAATTACTTGATTAGACTACAACCCCTTTTTATACATTGTAAAGTATAATTATTAGTAGAATTAGGTCATCTTGTAATTGTAAATGAATACTTTAATTGAAACAATAATAAATTAGAGTAATGCTTAATCAAATTTTATATTTAGTTATTATTGAAATATAGATAAAGAAAATAAAAACTTATCCTTTAAATGTACAATTCTTTAAACTAAATATTAATATTATCTTAACATCTAGTTATATTGTTAAACCAATTTTCAATATATGAGGATCAACTTTCATAGGTTTCCAAATTACAAAAGAGAAGTACATCAAGAAATAATTTTAAATATAACATGGATATATAATAATGGCTCAATCTGATAAGTAATCAAATTTGGACCTTGCTAGAGCATAATGTTTATTAAATAATCACATTTATTAATAAGTGGTGCTAATAACTTTAATAATTTTCTATTATAATTACAAAGTTTACCCTTATAATATAAAATATGTCACCAACCATATTAAGGATGATTTAAAGGTATCTCTTTATAAATGTTAATAAATTTATTAATTAGCTTAAATAACCTTAAATGGTTATTTGATGAAAAGCAAACAACCCCTGCATGAAAGGTTGAGAAATATATTCACTATTTTATTTGAGGTTTACCTTAATAGGATATGATACGTTACAAATGTATTGAATGATTTGTATATAGTGTGTGAGAGTGTAATGAAATAACTTGCAAAAGAGAAAAATATAATATGAAATATGTTATAAATATTTGATAATAATAATAGAGAATAACAAGCCACTTTGAGGGGGGGAACCTCTAAATATATCCAATGAGAACACACTATTGGAAATGCGGAGCGTTGCAACATGAGCATGAAGTGTGGATGGTTTGTGTTGGTTGTTTTGTGTTGTGATTGATATCAACATAGTGATAACTATATGGGAAGTTTACTTAGTTTATCGGAAGTTGTTCTCTGCCGGTAATGTTCTTTTGTGATGAACTAGTGTGTTGGTATTTGAGCCCGAAATTCATTGAAAGAATAGATATGACTCTAATCTCTTAACCATGTTATCATGTCTCATTCAAATACCTATATCCTGGATCTTGAGAAGTTTTGGGTTGTGAGCATAAAGTTATCTCTGACAAAGTTCAACTATGTATTTTATTGTTGTTCCTTGCTTGGCATATCATGTGGGAGACTCCGCATTTTCTTAAGGAGAACATTTTAATGTTGCAGTTTTAATGGTAGTCTCTATGAAGAGAAATTGATGTGATCTCAGATCTGGAAGGTGTTTTCTTTGAGGATTGTTTGTTGGTTTGAATATTTTGTGAATTAAGTTTTAGGCTTGTCCGACCTAACGTATGTGATTCATTATGAAGACTAGTTATACTTTATGGATGTTAGCCGACTTGGTATAATGAACTACATGGATAAAATGTTTAAATCATATATGGTGTCAACAAGAGAGTTTTGATTATTTTTGTATTCATCTAATTAGGCCAACCTAATTGATGAATAAGATATACTTGTATATATATAAGATTCCTTCAAAAGAAGAGAAAGAGTGAGAAGAGTGTGTGAAGTGGGTGGAAGTGTGAGTGGAAGAAAGGTGAAAGAGGATCTGAGCCTAAGTGCTTTATCAGTTGGGGATCAGAGAAGATTTTTTAAGCGACTGGTGTGTGAGGAAGTACTTTATATTCTGAGCTTCATTGGAACTAAATCTTGCACATTGAAGGTGTATTCTATCAATTCAAACCTTTTGGCAGTGAGCCACAATCTTTGTATCTTGGTGGTCAACCATCTTTTGTATTCAGGCAATGAGCCTTTTTCAAGGACAATGAGTCATGAAAGTGAGCCCTGTAATATCTTGTATCTGGATATAATATATTATGAGTTAAACCTCACCATGGTTTTTCCCTTTCTCGATTTTCCATGTAAAAATCCTGGTGTTCATGTGTGTGTGGTTGCAATGATTTGTTTCCATGTTCTCTCTTGTCGATTCAGTCAAAATTGTGTTAATAGTTAAATGGATTTATTTCAATGGTTTTATGGAATATTGATTCACCCCCCTCTTAGTATTTTGGATGTTCAACAATTGGTATCAGAGCTTGGTTCCTTGGAAGAAGCCTAACAACTTGAGGAAGGTCCCAAAATTTGAGTATAAGAAATTTTTTCCTCTAGAAGCGATCTTTGTTGGATGTTTAGAAGAAATAGAAGATCTAAAGGAAAAGTTGATAAAAGAAAATCAGTATGTTGAAAATTTGCAAAGTAAATGTGTTGAAGCATGCGATCTATTGGTTAAGGCAGATGAAATTGTCTCCAGCCAACTGCAGCAATTGGATGAAAAGAAAAGAACTGAAGAATGTCAGGAAATTGAAATTCAAAGGAAGATGGATGAATGCACAAAGCTTGAGCAAGAAGCAGAAATCTTGAGATCCGATCTAGAAAAGGCAAGAAGTTTTGAAGACAAGTTTAAGGTAAGCTCTGCAATGCTTGATGAGTTGATTACCTCTCAGAGACTACAAATGGATAAAAGTGGTTTAGGGTTTGAAGAAGGTCAAAGTTCTAAAGCAAAGCGATCTACTGAAAAGAAAACTTAATGCAAAAATGGACGAATCAAGAATCTAAGAAAAAATTCTAGAAAACAACCTGATGCTAAAAGGTATTTATCTTTCAATGGTGTTTGTCATTCTTGCAAGAAATTTGGTCATAAAGCGAAGGAATGCAAAATAAAAATGAATGATACTTTAATCATTCTCCGAAAAAAAATTTAAGTGCAAGAAGGTTGGACATAAAGCTAGTTTGTGTGAGAATAGATGAAAGAATGGAAGGAAGAATAATGTTTGTTGTAAGTGCAGCAATTTGGAACAACCTATTAATAACTGCAAAAGAAGAAAAAATAATTATCCAGTGAAGAAACATGAAAAAAATCATCGATCCAGAAGAAGCAAGAAAAGAGATGAAAAGGATCTGGAGAAAGGAAGGAGAATTTAAGCAAGTTGAATCAGAATCATCAATCTTATCTATTTCGACCTTCAGTGCAAATACACCTGTCAATTTTCTAGTCTAGCAATAACTAAGGGGGAGCAATTATCAAAAAATTTAATAAACCCCCTCATCGATACTTATGTCACATCATGACAAAAGTATATTTAATGTGGTAACGGATTTAAGGAATTTCTCAATCACATGTGTGAAGAATGAAGTTTGCAGAATTAAAAAAAATGGAGGCGCACACAATTTTTGAGGCAATCTACCTACAATTTGAAGCATTTATTGGAAAAGCATTTGGAATGAAAGAAATAAATTCAGACATTTCAAGAGGCATATGTATTTTTGGAAGAAGCATGCAAAGGAAGTTTAGAGAGCAATTCAAAGTTTCAGAGTTTGAAGGAGAGATCAAGTGGATTCGAAGTGTGCTTCGAAAGCTGAATATCTATCCTTTTCTGGTTGGCATTTACAAAGGTATTCCTATTTGCACAATCTTTCATTTTTATGGCTATGGATAATTCAAAGGTTGTGAATAGTGCAGATAGAGTGCAAGTTAATTTGAGGAAATATTTGAAGAATTTTTTGGAAGAGTCTGTTGGTGCATTCTCTTGCATCCCTCCTGGAGTGTTGCCTACAGAAGATATCTATGCATTTGTTTACTATAAAATAGAGAAATGCCACCAGTGTTGTTGAGCATTCTTTGGAAGAATGAATTGGAAGAGAACTATGAAGCAAAGTGTTAGTTGAGGAGAAGTTGGATGTATGGCAGAAATCCCCTTTGTTCAAGTTCGATAGGAAGCATATTCGAATAGTTTTGAGCAGAATTCATAATGAATCTTTGTGGATTGATGATTCACATTTGATTACCAGAGAAGCAATCAGATGTGTAACTAGTTTGTGTTCCTCCAGACCAATTCCCAAATGGAAGGCTATGATTGAGCAAAGGATAATTGAGGTTAGCAGTGTGACTCTTGAAGGGAAAGAGATTAATTTAAAATAAATTGTGGATTTGATTATTAGGTATGCTACAATGGTCGTTGGTCACAAAGTTTGTCTCCCTAGCAACAATCTCACAGTGTCTGCTACTGTTGTACATACCGTTGTTGATATGGTTAAAAGAGGTATGGATTATGACTTATGTGAATTACTTCAAGTACATATTTTGAAGAATTTAAAGGAAATCTAGAAGAGTAAGAAGAATAAATTTTGATATGGAAATTTGGTTGTCTTTTTACTCTTTTACTTTTTGAAAGAATTACTAGTAATAGGAAGAATATAATGGTCAAATACAGAGCCTGTTAGTGTAATTAATTATTTATTACACTAGCATAAGTTAACTTAGGTCTTAAATTAATTTATTCCTAGGTTGCATAAATTAGAAATCATTAATAATGGGGTAATTCCCCCCTTCCATGTTTGTAGGGATAAGATTCCTTCTAGAAGATGAGTTGTCCTTCTAGAACTTATCTCTATCTTTTATCATTTCCTAGGTAGGGTTCACATGTTGTCACATGTTGTTAGATCATGACACATGGAAACATCATGTATTGCATTTTGCATCTCTCTCATGCCTATATATTTAAGGCATTTGTACATTTGTAATCATCTAATATTCTAGATCAATAGCAATCTACATTTGCATGCCCTTAGTTGCAACACTTTTTGTGTGGTTGAATTTCTCTTAGCAAGATCCTTTGAAGTGTGTGCAACTTCACTAGATGATTCAACATCCATTATTTCAATAGAGCCTATTTCCCATCAAAATAGGAACTTCATGATAAATCTTGGTAATTCAGATGCACAAGAGACTGTTGTTGTTGCATTCTTTGGAACATTTTAGATGAGAATGAATAGAAGGTCAAGGATTCTAGTAAATGTTACTGAAAGGTGCTCTGGAAATATCAATTTCCTTGTGTCTAGAGATTTTTGTCACATGGAAGCAATTGAATCAAGGTTGGTATGGATATCTAAGTTGGATTATGAAGTGTCAGAGGTTGAAATTGATTATTATGTAAAAATTATTTTGGAGAGCCCTAAAAATCCTAATGTGGAAGGTACCTCCGGTAGTGCAACCGGAACAAGGAAGAAAAGAAAGAGCATTATGAAACAAGAAGTTGAAGAAGGAAGTGAGTTAGATAGATCTCAACATGAGCATGAAAGAATAAACATTCGAGGAGCTTTGGAAGAATTGTAGAAGGTTATTTCCGGTGCTAATTTTGATTCATCTGTTTCTATTGTGGAGAATCTTAGAAACATGATTAATTTTTTGAAGGTCTACATCTCCAAACTGGAAGTGCATGTTGGAATCAGGTTTGCTAAAGAGAATTTAGAAAATATCAAGGAAAAATGTGTAAATGTACATAGTTGAGTGATGAAGGAATTGGAGAGTGTACAAGTTTGTGAGGAAGAGACACAGGAACTGTTTTCTTTTTTCCTAAATTGGCCTAGCAGTACACTGAACATAAGAGATGAGATAGGATGAGTGAAGCTTGGATGACCACTTAGGAAGATACATATAGATTGGCAGAAGATAGAGACAATCAGAGTTGGTCTTACATTGTGCAACTTCAAGATAAATTATTTTCCTTGCAGGACCAAAGAAAAAAATTTATTAAGAAGTTTGTGGCACTCAAAGACATGGTTAAAATCAAAAACATTCTTGTTTCTAGTTTTCTTGGTAGTATTGGTGAATTATCATAAATCAATCTTACTCCCAATACTTTAGCAGATGGTATAGAGTCCTTAACTAAGCTTGAGCTATTTCACAAGACTCTTATAAGTGCAAAAGGATCTTGGGAGGAAGGAAAAAACTCGTGGAAGGTCATCCTGGAGAGTCTCAAAGGTTCTTCTTCATGTTGATTCAATTTTTGTCTTCATATCTTTTTGGTTATATTTTGATGCATATATACATATATATCGGACCCCATCCTTTGACATTGATGTCAAAGGGGGAGAGATAGAGGTTGGCAGAGGAAAAATATTTTTGAGAAGAACAATTTTGATAGGGGGAGTATTCAATTGTCGAATATTGAAAATGTTTTTGACATGCATGTTGCCATCAATGCCAAAGGGGGAGATTGTTGGAAATGTGGAGTCTTGCAACATGAGCATGAAATGTGGATGGTTTTTGTTGGTTGTTTTGTGTTTTCATTGATGTAAACATAGTGACAACTATATGGGAAGTTTACTTGGTTTACCAGAAGTTGTTCTCTGTCGGTAATGTTCTTTTGTGATGAACTAGTGTGTTGGTATTTGAGTCCAGAATTCACTGCAAGAATAGATATGACTCTAATCTCTTAACCATGTTATCATGTCTCATTTAGACAACTATATCTTAGATCTTGAGAAGTTTTGGGTTGTGAGAAACAAATTATCTCTAACAGAGTTCAACTATGTATTTTATTGTTGTTCCTTGCTTGGCATATTGTTAAGAGACCCCACATTTTCTTAAGGAGAACATTTTAATGTTGCAGTTTTAATGGCGGTCTCTATGATGATAAATTGATTTAATCTCAGATCCGTAAGGTGTTTGCTTTGAGGATTGTTTGTTGGTTTGGAGATTATGTGAATTAAGTTCTAGTCTTGGCTGACCTAACGTATTCAATTCACTATGAAGACTAGTTATGCTTTATGGATGTTAGTCGACTAGGTATAATACACTACATGGATAAAATGTTTAAATCATATAGGTGTCGACAAGAGAGTTTTGATTATTTTTGTATTCATCTAATTAGCTAACCTAATTGATGAATAAGATATACTTGTATATATAAGATGCTTTGGAAGGAAGAGAAAGAGCGAAAAGAGTGTGTGAAGTGGGTGGAAGTGCGAGTGTGGAAGAAAGGTGAAAGAGGATTTGAGCCTAAATGCTTTATCAATTGGGGATTAGAGTAGATTTGTTGAGTGACTGCTATGTGAGGCAGTACTTTATATTTTGAGCTTCATTTGAATTGAATCCTGCACATTGAAGGTGTATTCTATCAATTCAAACCTTTTGGCAGTGAGCCACAATCTTTGTATCTTGGTGGTCAACCATCTTTTGTATTCAGGCAATGAGCCTTTTTCAAGGACAGTGAGTCCTGGTAGTGAACCTTGTAATATATTGTATCCAGATATAATATGTTATGAGTTAACCCTCATTGTGGTTTTTCCCTTTCTAGGTTTTCCACTATTGGTTAATAGTTTTTTCACCTAACTCTATATTCTTACGCCCGTGGAAGTGACAAATGTAACAACTAAATAAGTAATAATGGTATTTTACACTGATTCTCTGCTTATTTTTAAAGGTGACAACTACCTTCTTCAGATGTTCAATAAATGAATTTTTTTAACTAAGATTGCTTTTAACTAGAAAGCAAATGAAAGGTGATGATTTTAACCTGAAAGCTTTGAAAGGTGATCACACAACTTCATATAATGAAAATCAAACTAATAGAAATTTTGAAACTATATTAAAGCATCCTATGCATCCATCACCATAAAATATTTATTCAAAGATAAACATCCCACAACAATGAAACTAATCACACATCTATCATCCCAATAATAGATAATCAAACAGAAAATTACTTAGCATAAACAGAATAGATTCATACACCATAACACAAAGATCACACCTACATGAATTTCACCATAGTCTTTCTATATATTGAAATAACAAAAGAATAGTAAACTAAAGATTGCAAAGTTTTTCTAATGAGTAAAATAAAGTTCGCTCAAAAGGTCCTATAGCCAAACATCATCCCCATATTTAAAGATTACAAACTGTCCATACAACAGTTTCTTGAAGACAACTGTTTCAGAAATTAAAATTAAAATATTTTAAAGTTTTAAGAGCCAAATTAAAGAAAATAACATAATAACTAAAACTAATCAGCAACCTCTACACCAATTCTTCGCCTTCAACAACTTCCTCCTCCTGTTGTTTTTGTAACGCCTCTTGAACCTTTATCCTTTGCCTAGATTCATAGTACTTCATGACAATTGTAGTGATGCTTTTGCTCCCTGGGGTTGTGGTGATCTGCAATCCCATCCTCCATTTTGACAGTGTACGATCAAACTTAGAAAGTGTCTAATAGATATCATCACTTTCAGACTTAAATGCGCTCAAATATGTCATAGTGCTCAATTTCATGAATGAGTCAATAGTGGAAGTTTCAGGATCACCCACCTCTCTATAATACACCTCTTTGTACTACTTTGTTATATGTCTGTGATATCCAGGATTTTCTCATCAAATTCATCAGTGAGGTCCACTTTGAGAGCATTGAAATTTTCCTTTATTTTCACCATTATCTCAAAATATTTTTCAAATACTTTGTTGATTTCTTTTATATAATCCTCATATATTTATAGCTTCCATTCCAAAGAATCAAGCCAATTGGGATCAATTTCTTTGGGATCATCCACTATCCTTTCCCCAACCAACAAAATATGCTCTATGGAGGCCAATTCAACAATTTCTTTTGAAAGCACAAAAGTGCTACTATGCTCTCTTCTAATTTGTTGGAGCTCAGTCACCAATTATTTTCTTTTACCAAACACCTCAATATAAAATTGCAAAAATTTGGAAATGAAGAAAAGACCATCATGATACAGTCCCTCAACCCATTCGTTAGCAGTTTTAGCATATCCCAAATTTTTCCTAGCTTTTTGCATAGTATCAAAATCAATACCCTAGACATTTGAAGTGGAAGCTTCCATGAGGCTTGGGGTTACAAATGATGAAATAAAAATTTTCAGAGAAAGAATATTGGATTGCAATTGAATATTTTATTTTCTCTGCTCCTTGGCTCTTTCGATCAATGCATTAATGGAGTAATTGGCATGGAAAACATCACCTTCTAAAGAGGAGGGTCTCGTATCAATATGAGTCACTTTATAGTCTTCCTTTGTTATTTCATTTTCATTTAAATCCTTTGTAGGATCAACAATATCTAGCAGTTGATGCCTAGAAGTGGTATCTGTAATCATCTGTGACATTCTTTTTTCCCTTTTAGGTTTTGAGGAACTTTGCAGTAACATAGCAACCATATCCACTTCTACTATCATTGAGGGTACATTTTTCCTTTTCTTTTCAACTTCCTTTTTCAACCACGCTGGAGAAGTAGCCATGAGCCATGTGTCTCTGCTTTCAACACTTACATTCTCCACTCTCTCAATTGACTGAACAAAAACAAAAGAATCTCTTGGCGGGGAAGGAGGAATTTCAAAGAACGTGGGGAAAGGAGTTTCTTCAATTATCTGCTGGAAAATTCCTGTAGATTTAGTAGAGGTTGGCTTCTCTTGACTAACCTTCTTCTTAGGGGCAAAGGGTGTTGTATTATCTTGTTCACAAATTGATTTCAATTTTTCCCCAGTGTCTTTTGGTCTCTCACCATCTCCTCTTGACTGTGAGTTGGTGCTTGACAGTCTCATTGTTTGTTTTCCAATAGTTATGCTTACACCAGAGGCTTGCATAGTTCCTTGCTCTCTCCTCTGTGAAGATCTTGGCTCTTGAGGGGAACCTGCACTTTGGCACCATTTTCCATTTAACCAATTAGAATTCCTTAAAATAGGGGCAGATCGAACCATTAAATCTAAAATTTCATCTTATGACCAATCAATTCTATGTGAGGGCTTAGTCGTAGACGCTTGGTATTTTGGGTCAATGATCACTAAATCTTCATGCACATCATCCAGAATATTGAAAGAGATACCAAAGGTTTCTATTTGTTTCAGAGTTAATCTCATAAAACCTCTCCTATATACTTCATTTTCATCCGCGTAGTCTTCCCAAAAATCTTCAATGTCCGGGCGATGTTCATAACTGCTAGCTCCATACAAATTTTCTTTGACATACCCTTTGCTATCAAAATGAGTTCTTACAAGAAGCGACTGAAATTTAAACTCGTTTAGGGTTTTATCCACACCTCTAGCAATACTATTACTTTTGCAAGAGAATGAAGGCATGGACAAAGGAAACACATAACCCTTATTTCCCATATTAGAGTATTTAACATTTACCAATGCCATTTTCTGACAAACTTCAAGAAAAATCAAATAATCACCTAGGTAATGAGGAAAATTTAATGGAGCCCTCTCGAAACCCCTAATTCTGAGGTAAGTAAATCTATTAAACTGAATGAAAAAAGCTACCAAATTTCATCACCAGGGAAGCTACTTTAAGTGAAACCCAGAGCTCAAGGTTACCATCAATTTTCTTCACAATCCCCATTAAAAACATCTCATTGATGCGACAATAATTTCCCATTCCAACCTTCTTAGTAAGCTATGGAAAAAAATTGTACACAGGCGTATCTAGCATTGGAGACCCTTACAATTTCAACTCATCCCAAATAGCCTCCTGACTAGCTAAAATATAGACCAAGTACAAGCACATATGAAATGCAACAGTTTTCTTGAAATTGATTAATCGCTCATTCAAATGATAATAGATAATTTTGGCCTAGTCAATGAATTTTCTCTCATTACAAATCAACAAAATAAAGCAACACATCCAAAACTCAAATGAGTTCGAGCATGCATTCTCGACTACACGATGCAATAAGGTAATAGCCTCTGAAATTTCATCTTTAAAATGTACCCTTTTAAATTTAGAAGGTAACTGAGACTTACCTTTCTTTTCGGACTTCAACCAATTCCCTATAATGGAGTTTTTGCACAAATCTTCATTCTTTTTGAAAAACTCATCACCCACAGCCACGAACATTTCCTCCACAACTTCTCTTTCTGGAATGCTCAACACGTGGGAAATGACCTCAGGAGTGATTTTCGCAATAGCGGACCTGTTCGTTGCTCTTATTTCCTGAGTCTCAGGGATGTAGCCTCTCACGCATGCAATTACCAAGTCGACATTTTGTACAGCCTCAGGAAAGCCTCCAACACTTGCCAAACCACTTAGTAAAATTCTTTCCCCAAGAGGCATTCTGTCATTTTGTTCCAAATGTAGCAAAAAATCCTCCAAATCAAGATGTCCAACCTTTGTGTCCCTCACACCAGACCAATGATTTTGAATTCCACTCTACATGAGTGCCAATCCACGGGAAAATAATATTTGTACCTTAAGAAGTAGTAGCAGGTAATATGAATGCAAGAGAAATGACTTAGTAAATATTTTTCCACCCCAACTTGTGTCGTTATTTGATAGTACGTGCATTAAATGTGGCATTCAATTTCATTCCTCGAAAAGATAGCTGATTAAACCTACATGCCTTTTAAAAATTCCAAAAAGACAACTTAAAGTTAATCTGTACATAACATTAAATGAGGTGGTGGCGCCCTTTGAAAACTAAGAGAAATCAATAATGTCGCGTGATCACAAAAATTTGGAACCTTAAAACCTAGATCAAGAGTTTTGAAGTTTTAAAAACCTCCAACTCACCGGTCCATAAGACAACCAACAAAGACTTACAAATCAACAAGGATAACCATGTTGGGAAATCAGAAAGTTATGAAAATTTGAAAATATGCGATGAGGTTGTGAAAGTTGGAAGACTAGTGACCAATGTTAGGAAAATCCCACGACCCGTGACATTGAGCAAATACTAAGGGAATAAACAACAAGGTGCATAAAATGAATGAGGTAAAGACCCGAAAATGCTTAAGGAAGGGAAGTTTAAAATTGCTAATATTAGTGAAAAATACTATGGATAACATCCATGTAAACATCTTGGTGTTCATGTGTGTGTGGTTGCATTTATTTGTTTCTATGTTCTCTCTTGTTGATTCATTCAAAATTATGTTAATGGTTAAATGGATTTTATTTCAATGGTTTTATGGAATTCTAAATCACCCCCCCTCTCAGTATTCTAGATATTCAACACACACTTCATAATCTATGATGATAATAAAATTACCACTAGCTCTTATATATACCTAATTATTCTATGGTTTCCACCCAAACCAACTTAGACACTTAATTATAACCCTTAGGACCACCTAACTACCTATATAGGATTATAATAATGATTATATAGCTTAATTATGAGTTAACGTAGCCATAAATTGACTACTCATAACCCTAAGCACATACAAGATTAAGGGTGTAGCATCCCACCTCTTCAGAGAAGCATTGTTTTCAATGTTGATCAAATATGGATGCTTTTGCACAAAATTCTCATTTTCCCATGTAACTTCTTTGACTAGAGAGTTCTTTCATTTTATCAAATACTCAATGATTTCCCTTGTTTGTAGCCTCTTGGTGTGTGTTTGAATAATTCCCTTAATATCTAAAACAATTCTCCCCTCTTTATCAAGATCTAGGAACTTGGTATGGGTTACAAATTTTTTTACCAATAACATTATTCAAACATGAAACATGGAAAACTAGAGGAATATTTGTTGGCATAGGTAATTTCAATTTATATGCTACATTGCCAATCTTTTGCAACACCTTATAAGGACCATAGTACTTGGATGCAAGATTGTTATATTTATTGTTTTAGAGACATTTTATTATATGGTTATAATTTCACAAAGATTCAATCTCCCACTTCAAAATTCATTTCACTATAGTATTGGAAAACCTATTGTTTCATTCTCTTTTGTGTCATTTCCAAGTTCTCTCAAAATAGAAAGTACATCTTGTTGATTTTGAATGTGTTATTCAACTATTTGAACCTTTGGTTGTGCCCTCAATGAAGAGGTGATCGATGGTGTCTAGTACCTATATAGTCCCAACAATGGAGACATCTTGGAGGAAGTATGGAAGGAAGTGTTATACCACCATTCTACTAGTGGTAGCCACTACACCCATCTCTCTTCTTTATCTAAAGAGAAACATCTTAGATACCCTCCCAATTATTTTTTGACCACCCCTATCTATCCATCAAATTGGGGAGATATGATGAACTAGGAGCTAGATGAGTGCCCAAACAAAAAAATAAGTTAGTCCAAAAATTACTTTTAAATAGAGGATCATAATCATTTACAATAACTTTTGGAGACCTCTGTAATTTTAATAGTATTCATAAAGGATATTCCTGAAATTCTTGCTTCCAAAGGTTGTGCTAAATCTTAAAAGTGTGCATATTTGGTGAGACTATCCATAATAATCATGATGGAATTTTTCCCTTCAAATATGAGAAAATATATGATTAAATCCATCGATAACTCCTCCCACCACTAACTTGGGATAGATAAGGGTTGTAGAAAACCTAGAGTATTAATTGTCTCACCTTTATTTTATTGAAATACTATGCATTCTGTTATAATTTGTTAGCATCCCCTTTTAGCCCCTCTCAAAAGAAAGCTTGCTTGATTCTATATGTTTTCAAGAATTCACAATGTCCACCTATTGGAGAAGCATGTAGTTATCCCAACCCCTTAAACTTAAGGGTTGAATTCTTACAAAGGTATGCCCTTTCCTTGTACCACAAAACATTTCCTTTCCATGCAATTTCATTTGACACACTTGAATCCTACTGGATTTTGTCAATATGAGTTCATGTATTTGAATCCTTCTCACATTCTTCTCTTGCCTCATTTACCCAATATGCATGTACTATGAAAATAGCATACAATAGTGACTATGTGGATTCATCTCGCCTTGATAAAGCTTCAACCACAACATTCTCCTTGTCCTTCTTATATATGATCTCAAAGTCATATACCAATATCTTTGTGACCCATTTTTATTGTTCCTCACATGAAAACCTATGTTCCAAGAAATATTTGAGAATATCATGATCCATCTTTATCTTAAAGTGTATTCCCATTCGATAAGGTCTCCATTGTTTGATTGCATGCAAGATATCCATCATTTCCTTCTCATAAATTGGTTTCAATAAAATTTTACCTTTGAGCTAGTGGCTCTCAAATGATATGGGTCTTCCTTCTTGCATGACTAATTCTCATATGCCATGACATGAAGCACCACATTCCACAATGAATGTTTTAGAAAAAATTGGGGTAGATAAGACTAG
The DNA here is from genome assembly GCA_007258455.2 of Sequoia sempervirens. Lineage (NCBI taxonomy): Eukaryota > Viridiplantae > Streptophyta > Pinopsida > Cupressales > Cupressaceae > Sequoia > Sequoia sempervirens. Next base: position 281,117,751 of record VDFB02000017.1, read on the forward strand.
AGTTGAGCACATGGCTTTCTCTAGCTACTCAAATTCCCTTGTAGCTACCTCATCCCACTAGAAGGAATCATTCTTCAAAAAAAAAATTGAGAGGAGATATTTTGCTACCATAATTCTTTACAAACTAGTGATAATAACTTATAATACCTAAGAAACCTCATAGGTTCTTAATGGTCCTAGGTACTTTCCACTCTACAATAGTCCTATTCTTATGAGGATCCACCTTAACTCCCTCATGAGACACAATATGACCTAAGTACTCTACTTGTTTGAATCCAAACACACAATTGGATGGCTTAACATATAGTTGATGTTGCTCTAGAATTTCCAAAACTTGATTTACATGTTGTAAATGTTCTTCCCAAGTTTTACTATCTATTAGGATGTCATTAAAAATACCAAAACATTTTTTTCATAAAAATAGCCAACAACTTGAGTTCATCAAACTTTACAATGTTGATGGTGCATTTATGAGACAAAAAGGAATTACCAAAAATTAATAGTGACCCTCATGGATTAAAAAAGTTTTCTTATGCATATCCTCCTCTCTAATTCTTATTTGATGATAACATGAGCAAAGATCAAGTTTTGTAAAATAAGCAGCACCATTAAGCTCATCTAACAAATCATCAATTACTAGAATAGGAAACTTATCTTTCATGGTGTAATTTTTGAGCTCTTTGTATTCAAGGCACATCCTTCAAGTTTCATCCTTCTTGTGCACCATTTCCAAAAGACAAGAGTAGGCACTCTAACTATGCTTGATAATGCATGCCTCCAGCATATCTTGAACTATTATCTCAATATCACTTTTTTGTATATATAGATAATTGTAGAGCCTGATTTTGGGTGTTTTGATCCCTAGTAATTGTTGAATTCCATGACCATGATATCTTTTGGGAGGCAATCCTTTCAGTATCTCCCCAAAAACTACTAAGTTCTTATCTATATTTTCTTGTAGATCAAATGGTGTAGAAGCCTTTGATTGATATTATTCTAATGAAAAAAATTGGGCAAGAAATCCATTTGATCCCTTCTTAATAAAAAATTTCACTTGGTGATAGCTTACAATATGTGGAGACTTTGCACACAACCCTCTTAGTTTTATTTCCCTTCCCTCTAAGTGAAAGTGCATGAATAGAAAGTATTGGGCAATCAAGATGATAATCTCTTATAGATAATTTAATGCTATAGAATTTCCTAGAACAACTAACAATTCCCCCATCTGCAATCAGGACCTAAAATTTTGGGGTTGAGTGTATAAAATATTTTAGATGAGTAGCCAATTTTTTGTTAATGAAGTTATGGGTGCTTCTTGAGTCTATCTACACTATTACTCTCTCCTTAAAGAAACCCACTACCTTGAGAGTTTGTAGGGCACTAAAACTTGAGATTTCACGATAAGAAATTGGTTGGGTGTCTTGTGACTCCTTGTCATCTTCTAATATTGGTTCCTCCTCTTCTTCCTCACTCAGACGTTCAATATAATATTTTCACTACATTTATGTCCTCGACAATATTTTCTATCACAATTGGAACATAACCATTTTTCTTTCTTCTCCTCAATTTTTAGTGGCATCAATCTAGTAGGCTAAGTGAGTAATTGTGCTAAATATCCTCTCTCTTATCCCATTAACCCCTTGCCTTCTAAGAATTAAATATTTCTCCTCTACCTTGCATGCTATGATAAAAGACTCAAATATAGAGTTAAGACTAAACATATGTAACTTGTGTTGGATGTGATCCTTAAGAGTACCCAAAAATAAGTCATTCAAGTTCTCCTCTAGAATTGTATCTACCCTTAAGGATAGATTTTGGAGTTTTTGAATGTAAGCCCTAAATAATCCTATTTGTTAAACTTTAGCTAGCTAGTTGAAGTAGTTGTTAGCCATACTATTGCTATACTATGATTCTAGCTCCTCTGTAAAAACTATGGGGTTGTGAGACCCCTTTTTATTCCATTGAGTATATAGTCATCAATACCAAATGAATTTCTAGTTCCAGATATAAGGAATCTATCGTCACCTTTTTTCAACTTGGAATTTGATGCACGTCAAAAATATTCTCCATTTGATTTATCCAAATTAGTGGATCATTTCCATCAAACTTGCACATATCGACCTTTGGTATCAATTTCCTAGATCCCATATGATTATTTTCATTTAGATCTAGATTAGTTGACCTAGATGATCCACCTTTGTTTCTTGAAACTTCCATTTGTGAGACTACTTTAATTTTCATATAAGCACATATTACCCAAAATTCTTTGCATGCCTAATATATATCTTGTTAGGCAATGCATATCCTCCTTCATCTCCTTCATCACTAATGAAACTTCTTCCTTAACCTTGTTTATTTCATCATTAGGAGTAATATCCTAAATTTCTACATCATCCTTATTTGTGTATTTTCCATGTGTAACAACATTCTTTTTACCTCTTGGTATAGGCCCTGTCATGATGGAAAAATAATAATTTAACAATAAATCATAAATAAAATTTAAATAATCTAGAAAAATTATTGCAACTTATCAAGGCCTATATCCCACTTTCCAAGAAAAATCTCCAATTAATTATGTGATTTGTAGCCTTGAGATAAAATTTGGTGAAAACACTAATTATACAATAAGTCATGTAGTTATTCTCTAATTCCTCTAAAATTTAGACTATAATAGCTTGAATATGTCCTTAAAACACCCTCCAAAAATTAGGAAAAAATAATCCAAAATCTAAGAGATATGTGCTTCTCAAAATGACCTCCAATATTAAAAAAAGTACCTTATTCCTCCCCTTTACAATGCCTCATGCTCTAATACCACTTGTAATGAAATAACTTAAAAAAGATAACATAATATAAAAAATGCTACAAATACTTGATAATAATAGAGAATAACAAGCCACTTTGAGGGGAAAACCTCCAAATATCTCCAATGAGAACACATTTCACAATCTATGATGATAATAAACTTACCACTAGCTCCAATATATACCTATTTATGCCATGGCTGCCAACTAGGCCAACTTAGATACTTAATTATAAGCCCTAGGATGACCTAACTACCTATATAAGACTATAACAATTATATAACTTAATTACGAGTTAAGCTATCCACAAGCCAACTACTCATAACCCTAAGCACATATAGGATTAAGGGCATAACAAAGAGAAATTGACATAACTGCAAAAGGTATTGAGGCATTGGAAGGAGAGGAAATTATGAAATTTGGGTTCTTGAGTCTAATTGATAGACACTGTAATTTTCTATAAGTAAAAGAATGATGCTTTTGGGGGTATTTTTTATTGTAATGTTTTCCCCACAAGATTCAAGTGTAATATGTTGATCTTTGTGTATTCTACAATTTATATTTTAGTTATTTATTTTTGCAATAGTTAATATTTCATTTTTAATGATAAGTTACATATAGGTCTTAATTAATATCAAGGTATTAGAGCTTGTTAGTTTGTGCTAATCATATTTAAAGGAACATTGCCAATCAAATATTTTTTTTGTTAATTTACTTGAAATCCCCATCCATACATCTAAGTTGGGATTATGTGGAGCAACATTTGTTTATGTGATCAATAGAGGAAGTGCATGAGAGAGCAAGTTTCATAGAAATGTTAGCGCTACAACTCCTCATTGATATGTATGCAATTACAATCATATAGAGGATGACTAACAATTATTTGATATAATGTTCCAATAAATATTATTTCATGACTATGGTTTATTCAAGGCATGGAATTTATAAGGGATCATCTTTTTTAGAAAATGCATTAAATAAGTATTAATTTTTTGGCATAGAATCTTACTATTTTTCCATCATAATCTAAGCATGTTATGAGTTCCTAATAATGAATAAAAATTAGATATCACCTTGATTATAGGATACAATAATCTCATGAGATTCTAGTGAAAATGGGAAACAAGGTTGTCATTTATCTCATGATTAAATCCTCCACTCAAATAAGGACATAAAACAAAATTCTTTATTCAATACATATTTTTTATATTCAATATAAAAGAGAGGAGAGTGACAAATTGTCCTTAGATTCTAGTATGAAGTTTTTTTCAAGCATCTAAGGTGCAAATCAATTCAAATATTTCGAAGTACATCATAGAGATCTTAGAAGTGCATTTATATGTCTAATGTAATAGTTATGTTGCAACAATATTACTTTGTGCCATTCATTTTATTTTTTATTAGATAAGAAAGAAAACAAGGGTTCCAATCCTACACAAAAATTTCCCTAAGGAAAAATAAAATAGGCCCAAACTAGCCAAAAACAATAGTCTAACAGCTTAGGAACATCTAACCAAAAATAGTAGACGAAACAAAACATAGCAGAGAAACATAGAAATAACTCAGGGGTGGAAGACATCCCTCCTTTCTCAATTAAGCACTTAAACAACTCATCATGCTCCATGGTGGGGTTGGAGATCCCCTATTTCCTTCCATCCTTATCCTACAATAGAGAAAAAGTGGTAGCCAACATGTACATAACCATAGTAATGAACTTTATCATATAATTCATGTTCTTTTCCATACCCTCCATTCTTCTCTTGATATCAACTATATAATTGGCAGCCTCACCACAAAGAGAGCACTAATTATATTTACCTTCTTTAGCAATAGGGGCCTATGGAATTTTCCTTGGTAATAGTGTGTCATGTCCCCTTCTAGTTGACATCTCTCGGAGCACAGGATTGGCCTATTATGCGACCCTTGTAGGCTGATAGTTTGGATAGAGGGTCTTGATGGAGTTGGCTCAGCTTCAGTTTGTCAGTATTTGATCAGTTGGCTTTCGTTTGGGCTCGTTCGGACACTTCTTGCATAAGTTGCTATTTTTAGCAGTTATTGGTAGTCAGCGTGGGACCCCTGCTATTTTTAGCAGTATAGATTGTTAGCGTTCAGAATCACTTCAGTGTTCATCAGCTTCAGACGGCTCGTGCATCGGATGAATAATGAGAGAGATATTAATATTTAATTGATTTAATTAAATATTAATTAAATGGAGTTTATAATATAAAGTTATAATATTTTATTATAACTTAAGTGATTTCAGTAAAGGGGTCGTCCATCATCAGAAAGGGGCCATTTGACGATTACATTTTATAATCAAAAATTACAGTTGAGACTATTGAAATATTAAAATAATAAAAGTCAAATTCTTTTAATAATCCCTATCTTTTAGGAATTCGCACTTTTGAGAGTATAAGGCAGTTTGCATTGGAAATCGAGCAATAATGTCTATTGTGAATTGAAAATTGATCAAGTCTTCGTCAGAGAACGGAAGCTTTAGGGTTTCAGTCTCGAATGCATTGGGGAACGAGCCATCTCCAGTGAGAGTGATTCAGAGGGTGTGAAATATCACCTGATTTATTGCCAGTTGAGAGATTTCTTCATTCAGAAGAAGTTACAGAGCATCAAAGATAATAAACATTCAGGGTTTCAGAGAAGTTGTCCATCCAGAAGAGTCTACAACAGTAGGCGCCTATTTTTCTTGGATCTGGAGATTACCACAAGGGCCGTACATTTTATTCTTTGCTGCTGTGTACCAGGCCGTACCAGACCTGTACCTGGTCGTACTGTCATAAAAAGGCGAGTTTGTGATCTAGGAGAAAACGCCTATCCTTTTGGTCTCCAGTTTTCACCTTTGGGGGTGCTAGGGTATCAGGAGTCATTTGAGATTGCCAGACAGGAGGAGAAGGGAAAATTTCATACAGCCGTACCATCTCAAGCAAGTTATCAGCAAGCTGCAATTTCCAGGTTTTCAAATAAAAATCATTGCCTTTCTATTTGCATGTATCTAGATCTTTATTGTAATCACCTCAGAAGAGTAATAGATAGACTGGCATCATTATTAGCAATAGAATCTATCGTTTTCAAAGATATATTATTTTATTTAGAATTTATATCATTTATTTGCAAAATCGCCATCTTTCATTATTCTTGCAAAAACACAAAAAAACTCAAAAACATTAGAAAACAAACAAAACAGTCAGATTTGAGAAACAGAGGAAACTAGGGTTTCTACAGTGGTATCAGAGCTAAATCCTGCCATCCTAAAGGTTTAGCAGTCTTATGCAGCCAGAGCAGATTGGGTCTCACAGGTATTACACACGCAGACGTGCTCTGATTGAAAGGCAACAGAGTTTGAGCAGGCAGCCAGGAAACATGGCTGACAGGAATGACAGGGCTAACAAAATAGATATACCTAGGACAGAGATCCCACCTAATAACAGAGATCAGGACGATGCAGAGGTTTTGCATGCACTCAGAGATCTTCGTGCAGGTCAACGGTGGTTCGATGATGTATTACAGCAATTGGCGGTAGCACTTCAGAGATTGGGTACTCCTAGGAGACCGTCACCACATTGTGACGATGAGAGGAGTGAAGCAGGGTCTCGCAGGGCACCTAGGACAGCCTCACGGACAACAGACAGGCCTACCAGGCCTACATTTGTGAGACAGGAGGCCTAGGAGGCTATTGCAGAGGAGGAGCATGAGGAGTTGTTCGCTGATACGCTTATGGCAGCGAACGAGGAGTGGGAGTTGGTACCACCAGAGGTCAGAGAGCGGATTACTTTTGACCGTTTTATTACTCAGAGGTGAGAGCATCATAGAGGTCGACAGGATTGGAGACCTAGGTTCTAGAACAATGACCTAAAACATGCAACCAACAGGCTTAATCTAGCGATGTTCGATGGTAGTGGTAAAGTGACAGCTCAGGCTTGGATTAGTAAGCTGGACACTTTTCTTACATTGCGTCCGATGGCGGAGAGGGATGCAATCAGGTATGCGACACTACATCTGGAGGGAGTAGCTTATGATTGGTGGCACCACAGTATGGTTACCTTACAGCATGACAGGATCACGTCATACCAAGAGTTTGTGGACAGGTTGGTTGAGCATTTTGACAGGAAGGATCCAGAATCCTACTTCAGAGACTTAGCTCAGTTGAGACAGAGTGGCAGCTTGGAGTCTTATATTGGTGACTTTCAGAAGTTATCAGTTATGGTTCCAAACATCTCCGAGAGGCGATTGGTAGTGCTTTTCATGGAGGGATTGACAGAGCCACTGAGAGGTTGGATCAAAGCCTTTGATCCGCCTTCATTACAGGAAGCGATGAAGAAGGCACGAAGTATGGAGTTGGCAGCACCTTCTAGTAGATTCAACTCCAGAGGTTCTTCATCTTTCAGGGACAATAAGGGTTTTAACAGAAACAGAGAGAAATCTGATTGTAACAAAGACAAATCAGATTTTAAAAATGATTCAAAAGGTAAATCAGCAGCTCCACCTTTGGATCGTGAGGCCCTTAACGATCTACGCAGGAAGAAGCTTTGCTTCTACTGCAAAGGTCCCTACGACGCCAATCACGATTGTCCTCTAAGACCTAAGGGCAAGGCAAATCGAGTGATGTGGGCGTATTATGAGGATTCGGAGTCAGAGAATTCCGAACAGCATGATAGTTCTGGAGATTCAGAGTCAGAGGCTTCAGAGCCTAAGGCTGAGACAGAGTCAGAACTTCAGATACAGGAGGCACGCTTATCTAGCATCCAACAGGAGGGCTCTTTCAGGATTCGTGGTGTATTAGCAGGACAGAGGGTCATTACCCTCCTTGATACAGGAGCTACACACAACTTTATAGATGCTAGATTCGTTGAGAAACGCGGACTCATCACTAAGGAGTTCGAGGGCATTAGGGTCAAGGTGGCCGATGGATACACCATGAGGTGTGAATGCATGATAAAGGATCTCCCTTTACGCTTGAACAATTATGAGTTCAAGGCAGATTACTATGTTGTAAATATGGGAGATATTGATTTGGTCTTGGGAATGAAGTGGCTTCATTCATTGAAGGAAGTCACTCTTCGTCTCAAGGACATGGAGATCCGTTTTGATGTTGACGGGAAGACACACATACTAAAAGCAATTCGGGACAGCAACATCAAAACAATTTCTTTTCGCTGAATGGAGAGGCTCATGCGTCATGACATGGTAGAGTGGGCTGTCGAGTGCACTTTAGCACCTATACAGGAGGGACAGCAGAAGACTGAATATCATCCTGACATACAGCAGTTGAGAGTCAAGCATGATAAGGTGTTCAGTGATATTGCACCAGGTAGACCTCCAGACAGGGGCATAGAGCACATCATTGAGCTCGAGGAGGGCGCTAAGCCTGTTATGATAACTCCTTACAGGCATCCTAAAAGATTGAAGGATGAGATAGAGAAGACAATAAAGGAGTTACTTGCTATGGGTCACATTCGGCCTAGCAAGTCACCATTCGCTTCTTCGGTTGTCTTGGTAAGAAGATGGAACATTACGCATGTGCATTGACTACAGGGTCCTGAATAAGAGGACGATCAAAAACAGGTATCCGATACCACGATTGACGAGCTTATTGATGAGCTCCATGGTGCCTGTTACTTTACCAAAATTGATTTACGGTCGGGGTATCATCAGATCAGGGTCCGGAATAGGACATAGAGAAGACTGCTTTCCGATGTCATTGTGGGCACTTCGAGTTCGTAGTGATGCCATTTGGGCTCACTAACGCTACATTTCAGTCCACGATGAACAGATTTTTTCATTCACAGCTAAGGAGATTCGTATTGGTCTTCTTCGATGATATCCTTATATACAGCAGGACTTGGCAGGAGCATCTGGCTCACCTTGAGACCGTGTTGATTATTCTTGAGAGGGAGTCTTTGTACGCCAAGGAATCCAAGTGTGACTTGGGGATGACCGAATTGTTGTATTTAGGTCACATTATCAGTGCAGGAGGAGTGTGGATGGATCCTGAAAAGATCCACGCCATTATTGACTGGCCTACACCGGTAAACCTGACACAGTTAGAGGGTTTCTAGGCTTGTGTGGATTCTACCGTAGATTCGTGAATGGTTATTCACGACATGCAGCCCCTATGACAGATTTGCTGAAGAAGGGTGCATTTATTTGGACTCCTGAGGCACAAGAGTGTTTTATGAGGTTTAAGGAGTTGATGACCACATGCCCTGTTTTAGCACTACTAGACTTTACGAAGCCTTTCGAGCTTCAATGCGATGCATCAGGTGAGGGCATTGGTGCGTGTTTATGCAGGACAAGCACCCGATTGTATATGAGAGCCGAAAGCTCAGAGGGCCAGAGAGACTTTATAGCATATATGATAAGGAGATGCTCGCTATCATGCATGCCTTAGCAAAATTCAGACAGTATCTTGTTGGCAGCAAATTTTGTATTAAAACTAACCATAACAGTTTGAGACACTTCTTAGGGCAGCAAGATCTCAATGATCGTCAGCAAAAGTGGGTCAGTAAATTGCAGGCTTATGACTTTGATATTTCGTATATCAAAGGTACACAGAACGTAGTAGCTGATGCTCTTTCACGCAGGCCACATTTGAGCTCTATGGTTCATATTACAGAGGATTGGAGGCATATGATTGTGGCAGAGTATGCCAAGGACACTTGGGCCTCCAGTATTGTTGAGGGATTGACAGTTGATACCAGGTATACACTTGTGAATGACTTGATCATTTACAAGAACAGGATATATTTGATCCCCGGTTCAGAGGTGAAGAACATCATCATGCGGGCCTTTCATGACGTGCCTACAGCAGGACATCCCGGGTACTTCAAGACCTACAGACAGATTCAGTAGAGATTCACCTGGAGAGGACTCAAGGTAGATGTTCTTCAATACGTGCGTGAGTGCCCTGTTTGTCAGCAGAACAAGCAGGAGAACACGTACCCGGCAGGTTTATTGCAGCCACTTCCGATTCCTGACAGGAAGTGGGAATGCCTATCGATGGACTTCATTACGGGCTTGCCTAAAGCCCGGGCGAGATTGCATATATGTAGTTGTGGATCGGGACGAAGTATGCCCACTTCTTTCCGATTACCACTACCTACACAGCTACACAGGTGGCAGAGGTCTTCTTTCGTGAGGTATTCAGATTACATGGGTTGCCTCGGAGCATAGTGAGCGACAGGGATAGTCGGTTCTTGAGTCACTTCTAGCAGGAGGTATTCAGACTCTGTGGAACCGAGCTTACACCGAGCACCAGTTACCACCCTCAGACAGATGGGCAGACGGAGATTGTGAATAAGTGGGTGGAAGGGTACCTCAGAAATTACATTGCAGGGCAGCAGAAGGCATGGGTCAAGTGGATTCATTTGTGCGAGTATTGCTATAATACGACATTCCACATGACTATTTAGATGTCTCCTTTTATGGCGTTGTATGGGTATGAGGCGCCAAGTTTTCTAGATTTGCTACTGAGCGACAGTAGAGTGCCGAGTGCTGGAGACTTGTTGCAGGAGATTCAGGATACTATGAAGGCTCTCAAGGAGAATATCGCCAAGGCACAGAATCAGCAAAAGCAGTATGCAGATCAGAAGAGGACGGAGAGGCATTTCGAGGTGGGTGACATGGTTTACCTCATGCTGCAGCCCTACCGTCAGTCCACTCTTGGGAAGAGTGGGTCAGAGAAGCTTAAGCCACGGTATTACGGTCCTTTCAGGATCCTGAGGAGAGTTGGCGAGGTGGCTTATGAGCTTGAGCTTCCAGCAGAGAGCAGGGTACACAACGTTTTTCATGTATCACGCCTCAAGAAGGCGTTGGGACACCGTGTGGTACCGTCTGCAGTTCTACCTCCCTTGGATGATGAGGGAAAATTGATCTTAGTACCTGAGTCTATCCTGGAGTACAGAGAGAGACAGTTGCGTAGGAGGACTATCAGGGAATATCTAGTGAAATGGAGAGATTTTCCTATTGAAGATGCTACATGGGAGAGCGAGGATATTCTGCAGTATCCGGCATTGAGATTGCTTGAGGACAAGCAATTTCAGGAGGGGCAGACTGTCATGTCCCCTTCTAGTTGACATCTCTCGGAGCACAGGATTGGCCTATTATGCGACCCTCGTAGGCTAATAGTTTGGATAAAGGGTCTTGATGGAGTTGGCTCAGCTTCAGTTTGTCAGTATTTGATCAGTTGGCTTTCGTTCGGGCTCGTTCGGGCTCGTTCGGACACTTCTTGCATAAGTTGCTATTTTTAGCAGTTATTGGCAGTCAGCGTGGGACCCCTGCTATTTTTAGCAGTATAGATTGTTAGCGTTCGGAATCACTTCAGTGTTCATCAGCTTCAGACGGCTCTTGCATCGGATGAATAATGAGAGAGATATTAATATTTAATTGATTTAATTAAATATTAATTAAATGGAGTTTATAATATAAAGTTATAATATTTTATTATAACTTAAGTGATTTCAGTAAAGGGGTCGTCCATCATCAGAAAGGGGCCATTTGACGATTACATTTTATAATCAAAAATTACAGTTGAGACTATTAAAATATTAAAATAATAAAAGTCGAATTCTTTTAATAATCCCTATCTTTTAGGAATTTGCACTTTTGAGAGTATAAGGCAGTTTGCATTGGAAATCGAGCAATAATGTCTATTGTGAATTGAAAATTGATCAAGTCTTCGTCAAAGAACGGAAGCTTTAGGGTTTTAGTCTCGAATGCATTGGGGAACGAGCCATCTCCAGTGAGAGTGATTCAGAGGGTGTGAAATATCACCTAATTTATTGCCAGTTGAGAGATTTCTTCATTCAGAAGAAGTTACAGAGCATCAAAGATAATAAACATTCAGGGTTTCAGAGAAGTTGTCCATCCAGAAGAGTCTGCAACAGTAGGCGCCTATTTTTCTTGGATCTGGAGATTACAAAAAGGGCCGTACATTTTATTCTTTACTGCTGTGTACCAGGCCGTACCAGACCTGTACCTGGCCGTACTGTCATAAAAAGGCGAGTTTGTGATCTAGGAGAAAACGCCTATCCTTTTGGTCTCCAGTTTTCACCTTTGGGGGCGCTAGGGTATCAGGAGTCATTTGAGATTGCCAGACAGGAGGAGAAGGGCAAATTTCATACAGCCGTACCATCTCAAGCAAGTTATCAGCAAGCTGCAATTTCCAGGTTTTCAAATAAAAATCATTGCCTTTCTATTTGCATGTATCTGGATCTTTATTGTAATCACCTCAGAAGAGTAATAGATAGACTGGCATCATTATTAGCAATAGAATCTATCGTTTTCAAAGATATATTATTTTATTTAGAATTTATATCATTTATTTGCAAAATCGCCATCTTTCATTATTCTTGCAAAAACACAAAAAAACTCAAAAACATCAGAAAACAAACAAAACAGTCAGATTTGAGAAACAGAGGAAACTAGGGTTTCTACATAGTGACTTGAAGACTTCTAGTAGAATTAGGCTCAATATTAGGAGAATTCATTCCATCAAAATAACTATTTCCTTCCCATTTAATGGGGGGTGTGCTTAGGGGTATTGTCCGAAGAATCCCTATCCTCACTAGCTTTGTCCTTCACCATCTATGAGGGATCATTGGACAACTCATTTTCTTCAATTAATGGAGTTTGAGACTTTCAAGTCTGGTAGACCTCCTAAATCCAACCATTTCTAATTTATTCTCCTTAGTCATAACAATATCCTAGCTCTCCTTGTTGTTCTTAATAGGGATTGGTTTAAAAAATCTTCCCTCAAAATGGTTATCTCTCACCTGCAACTCCCCCCCTTACCTTCTTTCTCAATGCAACTTTTTTTATGCATGTTTACTAGCAATAGCAACAACTTTCCTCTTATCCCCTCTATTACGCAGCATCTTGATTAGCCAAAGAGTTAGGTTTTCTTTTAGGGAGCAAAGTTTCATAGCCACACCTTCTTCACAAATGGAATTTTTACCTTTGAGGATTTTACTATGAGAAGTAGTAGCAATTGAAGATCCAATCTATTTAGAAATCACATGGTTTTTATTTAACACAATAAGGGACTATTTCTTCATGAAGCCCCCTTTTGACAAACTTTTAATCCCACCAATAACCATACCTTGGGACTTCAATGAGGGCATAACACTATCAAGGGCATACTAACTAGAATTATTCAACAAAGAATCAATAGGATTTTTACCCAATACTAATAAATCATTCATAGGGACATTATCAATCAAACAAGCCTTTATGGGCTTCACAAGACACGAGGCCAAATGAAAATGATACAATTGGAGAATAAGCCCCTAATGCAAAGGAATGATCAACTAACTAGGATTCTTGTGATAACTCTTGGCTTCTTCACAAAATTTTCTAAAGAGCTCAAGAGAAAGAAAGGTAAGTTGATCAATAACTTATGGCACAAATGATTGAGGGGAAAGTGGTAATGAAAAAAGAATTTAAACTGGTCTTCCCAGCTAAAGTATTTAATTAACATCTAGCTGTAGAGAAGGGGGGTTCGCTACTCATGAATTCTCTTCATTCAGAGAGCCTCACGGGGTGAACTACCCTAAATTACCTCAAGGAACAAGTGCAAGAATTCTAGAATCTGAAAGAGCGGGCCACAAGGGTTTTCTGGACAAACTGACAGGCTCTTGACCAAAGGACGTCAACGCGGGATACGAATGGTAGCAGGGCATGTTGGCATCCCAGAGGCATGTTGGCATCTCGTACGAACTAGAGAATGAGAATATCTTAGAAAACAACAAAGCGACTATAAACGATCTGATTACTAAGAACTTCCAGAATGTGCGAAGATAACATAATACAATAAAACTACAATAAAGTGAAGTGTAAATGATAAAGATAAGAAGAAAGGAAATTCTTACAACCACGTAAGTGATGAAGTCTCCAACAAATGAATGTCTTCAAAACTTGCAAGCGTGATATTTGGAGAAATTGTTGGGGCTGTATAGGGGTTTTCCTCAGTCAAACCCCCGTTTTGGTGTTCCCACCTCCACGGACAACCAGATATATAGAGAGAAATGAACCAAAATGGAAAAAGCATCTGATGAAAGCAAAACCTGCTTCAGGAGTAGAACCCGTACCACCAAGTATGAGTGATAAAAGAAAACCCTGCTCAAGGAGGAGAACCCGTATCACAAAATGTAGGTGATAAAAGCAATCCCTGCTCAAGGAGGAGAACTTGTATCAGGAATTAAAGATGCAATAGATAGGGGATATGGAATCTAAGGATGCTCGCAAGCATGAAGTAAGAGAGATAGAGATGTAAGAACCAAAGGAGCTACAAAGAGGGAGAGCAAGATAGCTGCAAGAGCCAAGAGTGTTACAAAGGGTGTTGCTAAGACAGCTTGAGAGTGTTTGAAGTTGTTGTAACAAGTTGTGTGAAGTTGTGCAAGCAAAAGTTGGAGAGTAGAAGGCTAGAGCCAAAGCTAAAGAGAAGTTAGAGGCAGAGGAATGGAGCTAGAGAGCTAAATGAACTAAAAAGATCGCATTTAAGGAGAGAGGAGAAGCAAAAAGAAGCTTCTCGGGCAGTTACAAGGCATCTCAAGCCGTTACCACCGACTAAAGGAGGTGTCAAGTGGTAAACATGCACGGAAACGGTCATTTGAACATTGAAATGTCGCAGGATGCTAGCGCAACACGCAGACATTCATGCGGTGCGCTAGTGTCCGGACACGTCACGCTACAAAACAACATGAATGGGGAAAGCAGAAGCTTCGATGCAAAGCTGACATGCGAGGGAAGTTGTTGAAAAGGGAGCCTTTGAGCATCCTGAGAGGAAAAAGGTTGATGCAAGGGCTAAAATGAGCCTACACAAGATGCTAAGGGAGGGGTCACTAAAGTGGATACAAAAATGCATGTGAAATTGCAAATGATGCAATTTTACGACATTACATTTTTCCCCCACTTTAGCGGGCATATGAATCTACACTAATATGCATGCTAAGGGAGATCTACTAAATATAAATAACATCATTGTGCCAAAAGGATACTGTAGAGGAAGCAAAAAACTCTTTGAACCAAGGAAGCATGCCCCCAGGCTGAAGACCTGCAAATCAAATGCATTATACAAGAAAGACCTACACTAGAAAGAAATGTTAGAGCACAAAAAACTAAAGGATTTGAGTCAGCAAAGTAAAAGAGACCTTCATGTGAAAGGTTGTCTCAGTACTATGTGTCATCCCCAAATTTTACACTTAGAAGAATTCTAAAACGAAGAAAGGGAATATAGTAAGAATATAGATCTTTGATTCAGTATACATAATTGAGAAGAGAAGAGAAGAGAATTTAAGAGAGAGATGAAGAAGCTAGAAAGGAATGAAGATTCCAAGACAGATGGCTCCACAAGTCCTCAGACCTAAGGAGAGTTTTCAAAAAGCACACCGAAGGCCCGCAAACCAACGATGGACATATTATGCAGGATGAAAGCGTCTCATAGGCCTGCAGACTTGCAAGAAGGTATCCCCCAAGATCTCTCACATGAAGGAAACCCATATGAAAGCGCCTTACAAACCTGCAGACCTACAAGGAAGCGTCCCCCAAGATCTCTCGCATGAAGGATACCCTAAGAAAGCATCCTATAGACCCGCAAACCTGTAGGGAAGGTGTCCTCCAAGATCTCTCACATGAACGAAACCCAAAGAAAGCGCCCTACAGACCCGTAGACCTGCAGGGGAGCGACCCCCAAGATCTCTCGCATGGAAGAAGCTCAGAAGAAGTGCCCTACAGACCCGCAAACCTATAGGGAAGTATCCCCCAAGATCTCTCACATGGAGGAAACCCAAGGAAGGGGACCCCACATAGTCGGAAAGCGGCTTCACAGGCACACCTGCAAAGCAAAAACAGTCACACAGGAAAGCAGACAGTCATGTAGATCATCAACAAGTTGGAAAGCTTTCAAAGGGGTCCCTTAGGAACCCTTCAAAAGAAAAGGGGTCCACTCAAGGGACGTGCTATTTGAAAAGCGAGGTCTAGTTAGGCTTCCCCCAAGCTAGACACAAATGATTTCACTCAAGAGAAAATCTTTCAAAGGGGCTCCCTCGGGAACCCTTCAAAAGAGAAAAGGGGTCCACTCAAGGGACACTTCATTTGAAATATATAGAGAATATATGGGGTCCTCAGAAGGACACACATCTCCCGAATAAGTTACCACTGCCGCCAACATATAGGGGAGAAGAACTATGCAAGATACGTAGATCATACAGGATAGAGGTAAATCTTGATATCACTTGTCATTTGAAGAAGAAGTAGATGCATCAACAAATAAATGGGTGATGGAACTTGAATCATGAAGTTGTTTTATTTTATCCTTCAATGCCTTACATTCACTAGTGGAATGGCCAAGTACTTGATGGTATGCACAAAAAGAATGTTTTGCTTCATCATGTTCATGAAATTTCTTACGCATAGGAGGATGAAGACTAATCAAGCAGGCTTTTAGAATTTGTAACAAGATACGCTCTTGCTCAAATAAAGAATGATGAGCAGGAAGCAACCCTTTCTCTTGTGGAGAGAGACTCAACTGCTCACAAGAAGAAGACACAAAGATAGAAGACAATGGAGGAGGATCTCCATAGAGAGCGTTATTCCAACAATGGGGATCACACTCTTCTATGGGATCACTATCAGCCTTCTTGATAGGATTACCAACATTAACCTCTTTAACAGAGGTGTGATCATCTTCCTCAAAAGGAGGATCAACATTAAGGATATTACAACTATTGCTCACATTATCCTGCGATACAGAAGAGTGACCATCCTTAATAGCAGGTTTGGATGATGTTATCAGAAGGTCTAAGTGGATCAGGTCGACTTTATGCTCCCCAATGAAGGATTTTGTAAAGTCTAGAGAACCCCAATCATCACCAAGACATGCATTATTTTGAGAAGCAGGAGTAGACTTAGGATTTCTTGCTTCAGAAGGATCTTCTTCAAGGACATCTATCTCAAGAGTATCCTTTGTAGTAGGTGTTGTTGGAGTAAACATCAACACATTGAAAGATACTAAAGGAATAAGAGTAGGCACAACCGAATCCTAACCGACAGCTACCATCTCACATAAGTGAATAGCATCAGGGTCAGCCTTGACTGTGACTACTTTATTGTTGCAAATAAACCTAATAGATTTATGCAAGGTACACAGGACTCCACCCATAGCATGAATCCACGGTCTACCAAGGAGAAGGTTATATGGTAACTTTTTAGTTTTCTGACATAACATATAAAAGGGTGGGTACGGTAATAGGTCTCAACCTCAAAGGAAAAACTATTGTGCCTAGGGCTTGTCGACCGACATTATCGAACCCATGAATGTCAACAGAAGAAGCATTAAGAGAAGATGAATCAATATTAATCTTAGGCAATAGATCAATGCTACATACATTAAGCGTTGAACCAACGACAATGAGAGTATGTCTAATGTCGATATTATTAATATTAACTATAATCATTAGAGGGTTTGCTTGGTTCTACACATTCGAGGGTGAAATTTCTTATGGATAGAACGTAATATTCGGCGAATCCACACGAATATAATCTATCAACACATCAACATCTGTCGGCCTAGTAGAAGAAGGCAAGAGGATCTTTTGCAAGGCTTCCTGAAGCATACCTTGGTAAACTGGAGTAGATTGAAGCAAACCCATAGTGAGATCTTAGCCGAAGTAACTTGGAGTTGCTCGACAAGATTGTACTCACTAGGTGCTTTAGTTGTAGGTTTAGGAGCTTAAAGAAGGCTTGGTTGTTTATTCATTCTATTCTTATAAATATGGGCTACCGCTCTATAAGAGGGAGCCATAGGAATATCAGGAGAATCACCATCAAATGGAACACCATCAATACAACAAATTATTTTAGGAGAAGGACTAGCTGGAGTCACGTAAATGATTGGTCTCTTAGGCCTTTGAGGGGAAGCAAAGATATAGATTGCATTTACAAACTCATCACAACTAGTAGAATAATTATTTGAAGACATATTCTCAACATCGATCCAAACAAGATCAAATGTGGAAGGAGATTCATCATTCGCTAATGCATCGTCTCTGGAAGAGAGTGCATCAGAACAAAGATGAGATTCATCATTCACAAATGCATCATCTCTAGAGGAGAGTCCATTAAAGTGAAGAGGAGTTTTGTCATTCACAAATGCATCATCTCTAGAAGAGAGTGCATTGGAATGAAAGGGAAATTCATTATTCACAAATGCATCATCTCTAGAAGAGAGTGCATTAGAATAAAGACAAGATTCATCATTAGCCAATGCATCATCTCTAGAAAAGAGTGCATTGGAATGAAGAGTAGATTCATCATTCACCAATGCATCATCTCTAGAAGAGAGTGCATTGGAATGAAGAGAAGATTCATCATTCACCAATGCATCATCTCTAGAAGAGAGTGCATTGGAATGAAGAGAGGGTAGAGTAACA
Source organism: Sequoia sempervirens (assembly GCA_007258455.2). Taxonomy (NCBI): domain Eukaryota; kingdom Viridiplantae; phylum Streptophyta; class Pinopsida; order Cupressales; family Cupressaceae; genus Sequoia; species Sequoia sempervirens. The sequence goes on from VDFB02000017.1 coordinate 281,135,995, forward strand.
TTAAGAAAGGTATCAATGATTTCATCTTCTTGTAACAAGATATCCTCTGAAGCAAGAGGAATTTCATGAGAAGGATCAAAGACACCAAGTGACATGGGCAAAGCCAAGTCACTATCACATGCATGAAATGGAACATCATTAATATTTTGAACAAAACTAGACATTGAACTAATAAAAGAAGATATTAAATTCATTTTGGTGATAGAACTAAGAAAAACCAAAAATCTAGATTTTCTAATTTTTTCAATATTTTCTGGGTTCTAGTAATTTGCATTTTCGGAGGTCTTCAAAGCGGAATACGAGGTCGAAACTTGCATCAGTCCCCAAAATTTGATAGCCAAAAGCATAGTATTTTAGGGACTAAACTAGTTCTCTCAGAGACCTTTACAACGGTGCAAACGGTTCTGAATTCCGAGCATCGAGTCAAAAGTTATGACCCCAGAAAGTAGGGGTAAATAAATTCCTAGTTTTTTGGTTCACGTTGAGTTCACCAAAATGTAGAGAAGGGGGGTTCGTTACTCACAAGTTCTCTTCATTTAGAGAGCCTCACGGGGTGAACTACCCTAAACTACCTTAAGGAACAAGTGCAAGAATTCTAGAATCTGAAAGAGCGGGTCACAAGGGTTTTCTAGACAAACTGGCGGGCTCTCAACCAAAGGACGTCATCATGGGATATGGACAGCAGCGTGGCACGCTGGCGTCCCAGAGGCGCATTGGCGACTACAAACAGTCTGATTACTAAGAACTTCCAGAGTGTGCGAAGATAACATAATACAATAAAACTACAATAAAGTGAAGTGTAGATGATAAAGATAAGGAGAAGAAAGGAAATTATTACAACCACACAAGTGATGAAGCCTCCAGGAAATGAATGTCTTCAAAACCTACATGTGTGATATCTAAAGAAATTGTTGGGGTTGTATAGAGGTTTGCCTCAATCAAACCCCCGTTTTGGTGTTCCCATCTCCATGGACAGCCAAATAGATAGAGAGAAATGAACCGAAATGGACAAAGCATGTGGTGAAAGCAAAACCCACTTCAGGAGTAGAACCCACACCACCAAGTATGAGTGATAAAAGCAAACCCCGCTTGAGGAGGAGAACCCGTATCACAAAATATAGGTGATAAAAACAATCCCCGCTTGAGGAGGAGAACCTGTATCACGCAGTAAAGATGCAATAGATAGGGGATATGGAATCCCAGGATGCTCACAAGCATGAAGAGAGATAGAAATGCAAGAGCCAAAGAAGCTGCAAAGAGGGAGAGCAAGATAGCTGCAAGAGCCAAGAGTGTTACAAAGGGTGTTGCTAAGAGAGCTTGAGAGTGTTTGAAGCTACTGTAACAAGTTGTGTGAAGTTGTGCAAGCAAAAGTTGGAGAGTAGAAGGCTAGAGCCAAAGCTAGAGAGAAGTTAGAGGCAAAGGAATGGAGCTAGAGAGCTAAATGAATTGAAAAGATCACATTTAAGGAGAGAAGAGAAGCAAAAAGAAGCTTCTCAAGCAGTTACAAGGCATCTCGAGTCGTTACCACTGACCAAAGGAGGTGACAAGTGGTAAACATGCACGGAAATGGTCGTTTGAATGTTGAAATGTCGTAGGATGATAGTGTGGTACATAGACGTCTACGCAACGCGCTAGTGTTCGAACATGTTACACTACAAAACAACACGAACGGGGAGAGCACAAGGTTCGCAAAGTTAACACGCGAGGGTAGCTGCTGAAAAGGGAGCCTTTGAGCATCCTGAGAGGAAAAAGGTTGATGCAAGGGCTAAAATGAGCCTACACAAGATGCTAAGGGAGTGGTCACTAAAGCGGATACAAAAATGCATGTGAAATTGCAAGGGGTACAACTTTACAACATTACACTAGCATACTTGGTCCTAAGGATTAGGCAACATCTCTCTATTGAATCCATTTTGGAACTTGATAACATATTTTCCTTCCTTCAAAAACATGTTCATGTTTTCCTCATCGTTTACTTTGCTTTGACGATGCACTTTCACCCTTCACATTTGAGCCCAATAGCGACACTAATGGCCTCCTCAATAACTCCAAAATCAACACCCCCAATTTGAATGAACCTCCTATTCCAAGATTCTCTAAAGTATATAGGCAATTTTTTATCAAAACCATTTAAACATTCCAAATATGGAGTAAGACCTTTAAAAATATACCACAGTCTTTCCATTTTTGTTTTCCTCGCAAGAGCTTGGCTTTGTTCTACACCTAGCACCTCCCATTATCAAATTCTCAGTGTCAAAGAGATGCTTGCTAAGTTGATAGAAGATAGAAGTCCTAAAGTAAAGATAGGTGTTATTTTGAACAAACCATCTACATTCACTAATGAACAATATGGTGAGAAAATCCCACATAATAGTTGTGTGATTTTTGAGATTAGCATTAGTCCTAATTGCAGTGTTAACCTTATGGTTTGTGTGGAGTTTGAAATGACAATTGTTATTGTAAGATATGGTGAGTAAATGATACCTAAAAGCCTTCTCTTCATAATACCTCCCATAAATTTTCCAATTAATGATCTCAACCACCAAATCAAAGTTAATTAAAGATTTATGTCCAAGATTCTCCCAAATTTAAGGCTGAAAATATAATAATTTGGAAAATCTTAAACCCCCCTTTGGCCTAAGCCCTCTTAATGAAATTACTTGAAGTTATTTTTAATCAAGGGAGGTATAGCATTAAAACTCTACACCAACAATGCCATTGAGTCATATTAATTCCCAAAATTAGCCAAAGCATCCACCACCTTGTTCCCTTCTTTATAGATATGAAGGACTTGAAATTCACAAGATTGTTGATTAAGCCCTAAATGTCATGAATTATATCTCTAATATTCCATGCAAAGAGAAAAAGACCACAAATGGCTTCAATAATGACTTTGGAATCACCCTCGATTTGCATGTTTTGTATGCCCAAAGAGAGTAATTTTCATGCCCAAAGAGTCGTTGAAGCTTCAACTTCATTATTAATCTTAACACTTGAGCCTCCAGTGTACGCAACAATAAATTATCCTTTGTGTTATATAATAATACCCTTGCCTCTTGCTAACCTAGGGTTTCTTTTAGAATCTCCATCAAAGTTCAACTTAATCCACCTTGGAGAGGGGGTTCCTAATGAGTGTTATCTCAAGTCATTCTTTTTTTAGATACACAATATTCATAGCTATATCAATATCCTAACTTTTTTAAATGTGAACTTCTCTAGGATGAAGAAAAACTTCCCATTTCTTGATTTTAAAGTTGGCCATATTTTCTATCAAAAGTTAGAGTAGAAGAACACCTCTTTCTATCAATATCCTAACTTTTTTAAATGTGAACTTCTCTAGGATGAGGAAAAACTTCCCATTTCTTGATTTTAAAGTTGGCCATATTTTCTATCAAAAGTTAGAGTAGAAGAACACCTCTTCAACACTCCTAGTGTTGCAAAAAATGTAATTATTCCTCTTTCCAAATCCTAACTTTTTAAAATGTGAACTTCTCTAGGATGAGGAAAAACTTCCCATTTCTTGATTTTAAAGTTGGCCATATTTTCTATCAAAAGTTAGAGTAGAAGAACACCTCTTTCTATCAATATCCTAACTTTTTTAAATGTGAACTTCTCTAGGATGAGGAAAAATTCCCATTTCTTGATTTTAAAGTTGGCCATATTTTCTATCAAAAGTTAGAGTAGAAGAACACCTCTTCAACACTCCTAGTGTTGCAAAAAATGTAATTATTCCTCTTTCCAAATCCTATTTTTAAAATGTGAACTTCTCTAGGATGAGGAAAAACATTTCTTGATTTTAAAGTTATATTTTCTATCAAAAGTTAGAGTAGAAGAACACCTCTTCAACACTCTAGTGTTGCAAAAAATGTACTTATTCCTCTTTCCAAATCCTAGCTTTTTAAAATGTGAACTTCTCTAGGATGAGGAAAAACTTCCCATTTCTTGATTTTAAAGTTGGCCATATTTTCTATCAAAAGTTAAGAGTAGAAGAACACCTCTTTCTATCAATATCCTAACTTTTTTAAATGTGAACTTCTCTAGGATGAGGAAAAACTTCCCATTTCTTGATTTTAAAGTTGGCCATATTTTCTATCAAAAGTTAGAGTAGAAGAACACCTCTTCAACACTCCAAGTGTTGCAAAAAATGTAATTATTCCTCTTTCCAAATCCCTCGAAAAAGATGGGGAGGAACCTACTCTCATAGTTGCTTGATAAAGGGGTGATAGAAGGAAGAATGCCAACTTTCCATAAAACTGATCATAATATTGTTCATAATCCAACAAATTTCAAATTTCCACTAAGTTTTTTCCCAAATGGATCTACAAAACTCATAATGGAAGCAAAGGTGATTAATTGTTTCTTCCTCATTTTGACATAAAAAAACATCTATTTGAAAGTTGAAATCCTCGCTTTTGTAATTTATCCTTGGTGAGAATTTGATTATGAGTAGCAACCCACCAAAATAGATTTGACTTTGCCCGAAGAATTTTGTGATTCCAAATCTTCTTATAAAAGTAATTAGTATTAGGGGGATCTAGAAGCAGTTTGTAAGCAGCTCTAACCAAAAAACATTCTTATTGTTCTAATTCCTAAGAATTTCATCTTCAGAAGGGAATATTGAAATTATGTGGTCAGGAAGCCTCCTTTGTAATTCACTAGTAGTAGTGGTCAATACACCCTAATTTTGACAACAATCCTAAATGTTTTCCATTGATTCATTAAACCTTGTCTACAAAATTAATCTTTCACAAGAGAGCCAAATTGCTTGATTGAAAGATTATGTAGGGAACAAAAGGTGTGGTGGGACTTAGAAGGGTGCCATTCATTTTGTTGGTTGTGTGGTGTTTTTGCTTCAAAATATGAAATGGGTACCAACAATTATATAGTGGTATAATTATATTTCTTGTAGAGACTTCATTGATAAAAAGGTATGCTAAATATAATAAGATATCAAAATTTAAATGGCATTCATTTAGTCAAGTTCTCATCTATTTATTTATTGCAATATTCTATGTATTGCTAAAAAATGAGCATTAAATGAACATTTGATGTGTTATTATTTTTGGGGGTATTTTTCCTTAAAAAAGGGGTGTTGTGAAAATGAATAAAAGGGCAAAGAAATTAGTGGAAAGAGTCTATGTTATAGGCACTATTTTAAAAAATGTTTCCTTATTAGTAAAACATGCATAAGGTGCATGAACTATTTGATGAAATACTCAAAGAAATTTGGTGACATGGATAGTAATTAAAGCATCCCAAAATGACTGTTTTATTCAAATATATTATCAAACATATTCCATGCATCTTAAATGCCCCACGAAAATGCATAACATGTGCTTCTAAACTGACATCCATAAATGTCATTTCTCCATTTTTTCCCCAGTCATACTTATTGTAGAAATGAAATTTGTTGTGTAAATTCCACCCACATATTCATCTTCCTCTACAAAAATGATTTTTTTTTTTTTAAAGTGCATTACATTTCATGTTCGTATGCAAAAGATATGACCTTGTGAAGTTTGTAGCTCAAATGTTCATATGCAGTTTCAAAAAATCTCGCATTTCAAATCTCACTTACATTGCCACAATAGGTAGATTCCTCCTCAGGTTTTTATTCTTTGGGATCCAAATCTGCATACACACTCTTTCTCGCCACACTAGGGCATCACACACTTCAAATTCTCTCAAGGATTTGTTGAGGTCATAAGCAACCACTTAGGGTACTAATTGAGGTAATTTCCTAGACCATATAACCCATGTTTCCCTTCCCTATAGCTTTAGGTCATAATATCTAGAAATTAAAATAACCTCTTAAGACATCTACCTATAAATTCAAGATCTAGACAAAGGAGAATGTCTACAAAAAATTGAAGGATCTAGAATACAAATACACAAAAGTTGAACTACATGAGTATCCTACATTGAAACCAAACAACAAAAGTGGTTGACGACAATGCCTAGGTAGTGTTTGTGACCTGTGAGTACACCTACCTCAAATGCTATATCTCTGTTTGTATGTCCAAGCCAAAAACTCGTGTCATAGAAGCTACCAAAAAATGCAATTTTACAAGTTAGTTCTAGTAGTCTTCTTTACAAACCTTTAGTTTCAATCTCTAGTTTCTCTAGGAACACACATTATTCACTTTCCTATCATTTACTAGTTTTCCATTCTTATTTATAACATTAGTTTAGTTTGACTAAAATATAAAATATGTATTTATCTATTGTATATTGGTAACACAATCAAATTTGTTTAAATTAAACTAGTGCATAAATGAAGTGACCTAGGTTAGACTTAACACAAAGACACTTAAACTAAAACCTAAGATTTCCTAATAAAATTATTTAGATAGACATACCTCAAAATTGCATGCATAATCTTCCACAATTTGTACTATATTCCCATATTCATCACAAGCTCTTGTTGCTCTTGATTAGGATTATGAAGTTCCAAAAAAATCTCATTTATTGTATCATGTATATAATGGTTTCAGTTGACCCTACCTATATAGCAAGAAGGGTAAGGGGTTGAGTTGGGTTGGGTTGGGTTTCCATACTTTTTAAACTAGGGCACTTTAATGATTGGTTCATCCTAGGGTTCAAGCCTTACCCTTCTATAACTTGAAAGCACCCCTACACTAGCTACAAAGTTCTCCATATTCTCATTACAAAAGTACAATCAACTATGAGACTCAAATAGTTGGGCTTGGACCATAATGTCAATTTCTTGATGAATTGTTATACTCCATAGGTTGATAGACCTAGAGTAAAGTACTTACAACAAAAATCCTCTATACTACATAGCTAAAGCTCATTGTCATGTCATGCTACCCAAGGAGATTATTTTGAGCATGACTTCATTCCATTTATAGAGGATTTCATTCCAAGTATATGTAGTATCCCTATACATATAGTGTTCATCCTTAGAGTGGAATTTATATCAAAATGAGTATGCTTGGGAAAATTTAGGGTGGCACCATTCAATGTATATCCAAGAGAACTATATAGTGCTTAGCCTCAAAGGGGAGTCTATATCAAGAGTATGATTGTATAGATATAGGCATGTTGGTAGTTCTATTTATATAGTAGAGAGTTGAGGAATCTCTTCCCCACCTCCGCTAACTAGATGTGGATATGGGGTGTGAATATAGGGCCCAGCTATGTGCAAGATATATATGTTGTGAATATAGAAGCATTATGATAGGAATAGGCCTATCTTGAGGCACCTGATCCCTTGAATAACCTACCTCCCTCTCTCAAATTCACTTTCTCATTCCCACTATTAGCATGGGTCAAGCTCCATACCATTAAGGCACTTTAGAGACAAGCCACAAGGATACAACCTCTAAAGTGGTCTAGAGGACAAAATCAACCTCTAGGGTATTGGTTGAGATTGGATTTGAAGGATGCTTGAAGAGACTTTATATTTGAGATTGGATGGATTTAGGATTTAATAAATGATGGTATGCCCCCTCAAGATGACAAGTGGGTTTGAAGAACATTGTTGTGCTCTTGAAATGGATGAATAGGTGTGGATTGGTTTGGGATGATGGAGTTATTAGATGAGGTTTTTTTAATATGGCTTATGGTGTTGGAAGTGAAAATCAACCTAAACCTATATAGATGAACATAAGGTTATAGGATAGGAACCCCTGTTATATAGGTAAGGTGTAGGGGGCTTAGCCCCCACTATTGATAAGCCCCTAATCTATAATGAGGGTGTGGTAGCTTTAGAAACATGATCTAACACGAATCCACTTACCAATTGGTAATTACCTAAAGCTCCCTAATCCCTTACCTTCACAGTGGGATAGGCTACTTAATAATTGGTAATAACTTGAAGCTCCCTTATCGCCTTCAACTACCTCTATAGTGGTTGTGGGGTGGGCCCTATGGGGAAGATCAATGCTTGTAATGCTTATGGTTTTGATGATGTGTATCTAGTCATGGTTTGTGGCAGTGTAATAAATTGTGTTCCCCCTCCCCTATGCATCATGCAAAGCTAGTTTCATCACATTCCTCTATGTCATTGGATTATGACATCATCCATTAGACAAAATCATTCCCCTCCATAAAAGTTGGTCGATCTTGATCTTCAAGGCACTAGATCAACTTAATAACTTCAAGAATCAAATCATATGAATCAATCTTGCTTGGGATCCAATGATGGTGAGACAATTCATTCCCTCTTGACCTCAACATAACCCAACTCTTCCTCTACTATCACATATCAAGAGATTCATCTAATAAGCAAGGTCACATGTACATGTATTTTGCACAACTATAATTCTAGAAAGGTTGGCATAAGACTTAAGGAATGGATGTGTCGGGAAAAACCACCATGCTTGATAGAAAACTTTGTAATGGTTAAGGGGTTTACTAATTTAGGGAGGAATAATGGATGGTAAATTTATTCCAATGGAAAAGTCTGGTAGAAAAGGTGACCTCAAATGGGAAAATTCAACTTATTGTAACAAGATCTAGTCCAAGCTAGGCTATCACTCTCACTAAGAGAAATTTGGGCCCCAACTATCTATAGGGGTGAGGCTCAAGGGATTGTGAATTGGTCTAGAGAAAAAAAAGAAAGCCAACATCTAACTTAGGACACTTGAATTGCTAGGTTCACTTCCAATCCCCACTCCCAAGTCCCCTTGTTCCTCGATGTCCCACAAAGCTCCAAGTGGAAGAGGTTCCCATGAGTACCCATAAGCATCCACTTCAAAAATGAATTGAAGAAAAATATTTTTTTCCCTATATTAGATAGGGGTATTTTAAAAATACACTTATAATTTATAATGTAGCCATAGTTCTAAAAGAAATTTCAATGTTCCATAATATTTTGGTGCGCAATGTTTTGTACCTATCTCAATGTAGTCTTATCTACCAACATCATTTATCATTTCCCTTTAGGAATTGAAATCATACTCTACACAAAAGTATGCATCATTGGTCACATATGTTTGTTGAAGTCCCAAGCTTCTTGTTGACTGGTTCTATCGTGGCGGATGAGATGAATCATGGGATGGCCTTTGTAGGATTTGATGAGGGGATGAAGGAGATCTCGAGTCAAAAGAAAAATGTAGCTGAAAACACTTCATTTCCCTAAAACCAGTTCATCAATTATTGACACATTAAAGCAAGTCTTGCTTCACAACACTCCCTTTCCGGTTAGCTCCTGTTGCTTCTTTCTAGTTATACATTTTGTGTTTATCCCTTAACACTAAAGCCTTTCACATTAATAAATTTATCTAGATGCCACTTCACCTGAAAAAGGACTAGAAACAAAAACAAAAAAAAATAACAAGACTAGATATTTTTCCATTCCAGCAACTAGAATATTTAACAAAACAATAAGCAAGGTTCAGTCCATACCCCAAACGTCGCTTGCAATACTAATTTATACAATTCATTTCCTAGCAACTCACTATTCAAAATAATCACTTCCAGTGAGTGCAGTACATTGACATTTTCTGAAAGTAATGCAGAAGCTGCTACTATTGAAAACTTAATGCATCAATATGCACATTGGACAAAAAGCTCTTGTACTAGTAACAGTTGCATCAGGAGGAGCTTGAGCACATGAGAGGAAACTGACGTGTCTTGATCCTCCCATTCAAAGCAAGGGCTAAGATATCCAATTCTTCTACAAACCATATTTCTGATACTGTAGCCTGTCAACAACCATACGTCAGCATTTTCTTTAAAAACTGTGTTAGTAAATACGCATATTTCAAATGTCAATTACAAACTGCCCATTCTTCACCTTTATTAAATTGGAAGAAGTAAAAATTAGGTGTTTATAGAAATTCTCATCCAGACTAATCATGAAATGGATTTTAATTATATAAAAACATATTTAAAAAAAAAAAAAAAACATTTTATCATATGTAACAACACATTCAAAATTTCAAAGTGAAGTACCTTGGCTCGCCAAATAGATATTAATTTAATTAATTAATTCAATTATTTGATATTGCTGGCAAAAAGTAAATTTAAAAAGGTAATAATATAATTAAATTATATATATAAGATTTTTTTGTAATAAATATATTTTAAATAAAATATTTAAATATTTATGCTCATGAAGAAGAAAAGAAGACCACTAACATTTTTTGGATTATTCTATCTTGTTGTTCAACATTGTTAGGTCTCCATACTAATAGGCTATAGTGGATATTATTGCAATTGTGGATCTTGGGGTTGGAGGCCCACCATACAAAATATTGAGGGCTCATATGTTGAGGGAAGAACAGTATTATTGTTGAACATCACAAGGATTGGGCAAAAACAAGTTGCACTATCCTGTCAAATTGATGGATAAAGAGAAGGAACCATACTCTCATTAACTTCCTTGTCACATCCAATCTTAGTACATTCTTCTTGAAATCAATGGATGCATCAAATAAGATGAAATGAAATAAATGTAAACAAAGTTCAAACTATTTGATGAGGTGATCATTGAGGTGGTGCCACAAAATTTGGTCCAACTCATTACAAATAATGTTGTTGCTCAAAAACTTCTGATGGAGACGCATCTAACTATGTTTTGGAAACCATGTGCAACACATTGTCTTGATCTAACCTTGGAACACATTGGCAAACTTGGATGGGTTGAGTATGTAATGGATAGGCCCGCACAATTACCAAATTTATATACAATTAAACGAGAGTGTTGACTATGATGTGCACTTTCACATAGGGCAAGGAATTTCTTTGGCTTAGAGTGACTAGATTTGCTACCTACTTTGCAATACAATTTTTTTTTTTTTGCAAAAGATGATTTGGAAATGAATTTTTGTATCAAATGAGTGAGTTAGAGTGTAGATTTGTGAGCCATATGAATGGAAAGACAGTGGAAAACTACATTTTTTCAAAGAGCTTTTGGACAAAGATGCAACAAATTATCTAGTTTTAAAAAGCCTCTATTCAAAGTTTTGAGACTAATCAATAGGGATAAATCCCCTATGGGCTATTTGTATGAGGCCATGGATATGGCCAAAGAGGCTATCAAGAATAAAATGGAGAATGATGGGGGCATTTACATGCTGCTATAGGAAACAATCGATGGGAGATGAGATCAGCAAATGTATTCCCCCTCCATGTGTAATGTCCCCATTTTCAGGTTCCCTTGTAGTGTAGTTGGCACTATCCTTGTGGATGTGTGTCAACGTTATCAAAGGAGTTATTTGAAGATTCCAATGAGCTCAAGTAGTCTGGAGGACTCACATGCCACTTCCCCGGGTGATTTTCAGTTTCTCGTGTGCTCTCAAAGAACCTTGGAGAGGGTGTTTATTTATAGTAAGTTCCCTAATTGGCTCCATTTATCATTATTCTTCATCAAGATCACTCAAGTACAGTCACTCCTCGATTCCTGATTTGGGTTATTTGAATTTCGCCAACAATACAAATAATAAAGAATTTTTGCAAAATGACAATTCTAAACAGATGCAAGAGATAAATAACCAGATTTAATTAATGATTCAGAGGTTACATATGATTCATACCTGGAACCTGCCAGGTAGGGATTGTGCAACTACTAGAAGTGACCTCTGTCTTATTCTAATCTACTGATATAAACTGAAAATGCTGAATGAAACTTCAAAGTAAATCTGTGAATGCTCATATGATGATCTCTGTGTGAAACCATCCAAACAAGAGACCTTGGGTGATCTTCCACACCTATAGACTGTCCTAATCAAGGGTTTTCATCCTCAAATCAGCTTGGAACTCCATACCTACAAACCCTTGTTGCTCAGCTTTTTGTTTCTGTATAATAAAGTTGGATGCTTGTAACAAAACATAGGCATCTTATTTATAGATTTTGAGAGCCTAAATCAAAAAGTCATGTTGACTTTAGATATTTTTCCTATGAGTTGTCATCCTTATCCTCTGTAGATAAGATTCACCTTTTTACTTTATGAGTTGTCAATCTTATCTCGAGTTGTCATTCTTATCCTCTGTGGATAAGATATTTTGCAAACCTTATCCTCTGTGAATAAGATATTTTGTAATCCTTATCCTTTATGGATAAGATATTTTGCAAACCTTACCTCTGTGGATAAGATATTTTGCAATCCTTATCCTTATCCCTTGACTTTGATTTTGACTTCCTTTGACTTTGACTTTCTTCCCTTGGCTTTGACTTTGACTTTCTTCCCTTGCCTTTGACTTTCTTACCTTGACTTTGACTTTGACTTTCTTCCATTGACTTTGACTTTCTTCCCTTGACTTTGACTTTGACTTTTGCAGAAAATATTTTCTTTTTCTTTTTAGCAAGGAACCACAAGAGTGTCGTTACTGACCCTAATGTTACTAAAAATAGTAAGTAGCAAGGAACAAGTCCTGAATTGCCTCATAAGGCCAACCAAACAACTGAAACATTGAGCTGAATATGCAGAGACAGATACACAAGCTTGCTAAAAACTCCTGAATACCCTCCAAAGGGTTCCCTAAACGTCTCATTAGCCTACAAGAACCAAATAGTAGGCTAACCACTACAAGATATAGATCTCAGAAAAAAGGGGACATTACAGGATCACTCAAGTATAGTCACTTTTCAATTCCAACGCATTCCGGCAGTTTCCACAAAATGGGTGTATTAATAGCTTTATTTTAATTATTTTACTAAGGTTGCTAAATATTATTTTAAATATTTTAAAAGCACCTTAGTGTTATAGCTCATCGGAACTGAGATGAAATGTTTTAAATCATGGATGCATAAAACCGAGACCTTGCATGTCAAATTATGATTTTTTTAATTAAAAGGCCTTTTTTGGAGCTAAAATGGAGTTTTAATTAAAAAGTGAATTTTAAAAATATAAGCTTTTGGAGAGTTCGGCAGAGAAAGTGTAAAAAGGCATTTGAGGAGCTCATTTGGACATGGAGATTATTATATTTTCCTCTGATGAAACCCTCATGGTTTTGGGAGACTGAACTTGGTTCATCTCACCCTTCTTGAGGACGAAAACCCTCTTGGAGAAGAATAGCTGCATTGGTGAAAGATTCATCTAGGTTATTGCCGTGTGACTCATTCAGAGTTACAATTTGTATAGGAAAGGAATTACTGGTGGAATCATACAGATTTCACACAGAGCTAAATGTTGTTGGTAGTCTCATTGCAGGGATTGCGCTTGAGCTTATTGGCATAGTTGCAAGATTGTCGCAGAGAGATTTTCCAAGGAAAATATCGAGTTTATTTGAATGATAATTCCACAAAGATATTTGAGCATATTTTGAAGAGTTAAGTGCAGAAATTAGAAGTGTTTTTAAGTGGTTTGCCACTTTGCATGCCGTACATTTTGGTATATCAGGACATGGAGCATTTGGAGATCAAACGCCTAGGGTGTTAGATTCCCTTGAGTGTATTTGGAGGCCTTTCATATTGGACTATTGAAGATTGATACTTTGGAGTGGAACAACTAAGGTTTGGAGGGTTTGTTGGCACATTTTCGGAGCTTCAATTTTGAAATGTCCCACCCCAAGTGGACACTTGCAAACTGAATTTCTGCCTAGTTTGATTGCTTGATGTTTTCAAATTGTTTTGATTTGGTTTGAGTTTAGCAAGATATATATATATATATTAAAGATAAATGCTAGGAAAACAAATGAACTTATACAAGCAATTGTAATGAAAGTAACAGCTGAAGCACCCCTTTATAAATGTATATATACTCAAATCAGATTACAATTGTTTGCTTTAACATTAATGATCATACCCAAGATCCAAAGCAACATGCAATGCAAATCTAGAAATCTGGAACAGCAATCTGGAAATGAATAACAGCAGTTGGTAACTCCTCCAAAACCAACGCCTGGCACCAAATTATGAAGTCTCGAACTCAAAACGCTGAAATCTGATATTAAGAGCTTGGACGTCCACAATGATAGATTCAGCAACATCAAACACATAGCGTTTCAGCTTAAAACCTAATCGCCTTCTTCAAAGATGCTGGACGGCCTGATAAAGGGAACTTGTATGGCCTGGGAGTGATATAGTATGGCCCCAGCCAAGAGTAATCAGCAATAAAAATGAACAGCAATTGGTATACCTCCGATTTCTAATGATGATCTTCTCAAACCCTCAATTTAACTCTTCAATTCAGCACAATGTGACCACTAGATGTTAGCCACCTGAAGAATGCAACCCTTGGGTGATCTTTCACACTTGTAGGAAGCAGAATCAAAGAGAAGCCACGTTCTCCAAGACCCAAATTGCAGCAAACCCTGGTTTTTCTTCTCCAAGCAAGAGCTCTCCAAAATACATGTGTAGAATGACGTACATTTGCTTTTTATAATGCATTTTATACCTCCTTGAGATGGCATGACTTCCAATGTGCTTTTTAATCATTAAAATATATTTTAACATTTGCTTTTGTTGACTCTATTATATCTCATTAAATAGGTACTCAAACCAAAGTCACTTTATATTTTGACTTTAGTAACATTAATGAATCCTTATTATAAAGTCAACTTAAGACATTATAGTATGTACCTTTTAATAATTAATTATTATTATTAAAGTACAACCTTAATAACAATAAAATGCCATAACTCCAACAATAATGAATATAAATCAATTCCGTTTGCGCCAGGAGGTAACCTATTGAATCTTCTACTCACCCAGGTGCCTTACCAAAAATAGTAAGGTTGGCCTCTATCACTCAACTGACTTACTATAAATAGTAAGTGCATCAAAACGGAGCTAGAAACCTTTGAATAACATCGCCTCTGAATATGCCAATGTCTAGAGAGATTAACACTACAAACTACCACCTGAAGAGCAGAATAACTCTAACACAAGGCCCTCTAAACATCATTATTGACCTACGAGGACCCGATAATAGGCTAATCCTCCAACTCTGATGCTCACCAAAAAAAGGGGACATTACAAGTTTTCTGTTGTAATCAATTTTCAGACATGTGCGTGATATCAGCAAATGGGTATGTGTTGTTTTCCCTTTTGATGTGAGTTACTCATATGGGTATCTTGTAATATTGTTATAAATGCTGTTCACCCTACTGGGTATTGGTAAATCTTGTTATATGTTGTTATACAAGCTTTGTATCAGACCTGCAAACTCAATACAGCTTATGGGTATGTCAAAAACATGATCATTGTGTGTTTGGCTCAACTGGGTATTTGAGATATTATCTTATTTCAATATATTCAGCATTCTACCAACTATATAATGCAATATCAAATTGTGGGTATCATTTCTGAGTTGAAATATGAGTGGTATAGTATGTAATATCTTCTGTCCTATTTGATTGTTTCACCAAACCAAAAAAAAAAATCAGGGTGGGACATTACACCATGCCACTAGATACTATCCCAATCTCGCATTGTTCTATAACACCTCAAAAAGGGCCCCTTCAAATGCATGGAGAGATTGTCCCCTAGTCCAAAGTATCTATGTGCAGTTATGGGAAAGTTGCTCATATACAAGTAGTCACAAGGTTTCTCTCTAGCATTTTTGCCATAGAGGGTAGAACCACCTTCAAACCAAGTAGACTCCAAGCAGATGGATGATTTGGTATTTGTTCACCACAACCTCTATCTTAAGTTGAAGAAAATTCGAGGTTAGAAAAACTTGCACTTCTAATTCTAAATTCGAATTATTGTTTTGTTTCATTTTTCAAAACTATCTTTTTTAACTTATTCTATCTACCTCATTAACTTATGCATTTAATTTGGTAATATCAAGTGGTGTCGAGGAAGAATAGTCAATCGACCATGACAAGATCAATCTAGATTCAAAATGGAGTGCAAATGATAAGGAGCCACTTTTTTCCTTGGGAGATGGCAAGATTGATCAAATTAGGAGTCATGGACCCTCAAGTTTCATCATCACAATCTATAGCCTCCTAGTGTAGAGCACTTCCTAGCAACATGAATCATTGGCTCCCTCCACTTTTTGTTAACTTGTATTTTGTAGGTTGACTTTGTACAAAGTAAATTGTAATTGATTTTCAAGTTCAAAGTCTAAGTATGTAGTAATGTTCCCATAGTGAGCAATGTAGTCAATGATCTCAAAATTAATTAAAAAACACATATTCCAAAATTTCATGTTGTACACTTTATCTAATTAACTTGCCTTTAAATGTCAAAAAAACAAAATTTTCCCTTTTTCTGAATTTTGTGTTTTTTGGGTTCCTATTTTTTTCTCAATTAAATACTAATTAATTAAAAATTATGTGATGTTTTATCAAGATTCAACTAGGTAGTCTTTGAGTCAATCTTAATCGACCCATATTTCATAAGCAATGGTTCACATGAACCCATCTCTCACAAGCATGAACAGACACTTAGCACTTGTTGTATCTAGGTGATGCTAATAGGGGTAAAGCATTAGGACTTCCTTGTAGGTCGCCCATCCTAGTAATTGAAATATACTTTTTTGGCTTGCTGATTTATTGCCAAGAAAGATTATTGCTATTATGGTTTTACCTTGAATTATCTTACCACCAATTGACCAGACCTATGTTCTACAATGAGCTATCTTCCTCAATTCATGTCCAAACCACAAGAACATTGGCAAGCCATAAAACAAATTCTAAGTTCAACTTTGAACCTTGAACCTGAAAATTAGTTACAATCTACTTAGTACAAATTCAACCTACAAATTAACAAAAAGTGGAGGGAGCCAATGACTCTTGCTACCATGAAATACACTATAATAAGGTGCAGATTGTGCTAACGAAGCTCAAGGGTTCATGCCTCTTTTATTTCAATCAATCTCAATGTTCCCCATGATAGAAAGCCCATCCTCATCAAAAAATGGCTCCCCATCATTTGCAATCCATTCAAAATCTAGATCAATCTTGTCAAGGTCAATCAACTAATCTTCCTCAACGCTACCTGATACTATCAAATTGAATACATAAGTTAGTGAGGTAGATCAAATATGTTTTGGAGAAATAAAAATTAGCTTTGGAAAATGAAACAAAACAATAATTAGAATTTAAAATTACAACTGCATGTTTTTTCTAAGCTCAAAATTTCTTCAACTTAAGGCACAAGTTGTGGTGATCAAACACTGATTCATTCATTACTGAGCCAAATAATTGCATTTCTTGGAATGTATACATTCAAATACTCTTAAGTATGCTTATAAATGGATGAATTGAATGGCTGGCTCAAAATGTACATTGCCATCTATCAAAGGTTTCTGTCTTCCTTACAAAAAATCCCACCATTGTCTTAGAAAAACAAATTTTCATGTCCAATTTAATTAAAACTTAATATCTTAATGTATGTATAATATGGAGTAACTATTAGAATTTTATGAAGTCTACTTGGTTTGAAGGCGGTCTTACCCTTTGTGACAGAAACACTAGAGAAAATAACCCTTGCATACTTGTATATGGGCAACTCTACCATAGCAGCACAAAAATCCTCTGTACTAGGGAACAATCTCTCCATACATTCAAAGAGGCCCTTGATGACTTTTACATCATCTCAAAATGAGGTGTTATTGAACACTATATTGAGATAGTATCCAATGACATGAAAGGGGGAATAAATTTGTTGATCCCATCTCTCATTCATTATTTATCATAGTAGCATGTACCTATCCCTATCATTCTCCATCATACTCCTAATAGCCTCCATGGCCTTGTTCGTGGCCTCATACTCATAGCTAATGGAGAATTTATCTCGATCAACTAGTCTCAAAACTTTGACTAGAGGCTTGAAAACCAAACAACTTACAGTGCCCTTGTCTAAAAACTCTAAAAAAATGTAGTTTACCAAAATCCTACCACCCCTATGATTGAAAAAGCTAGACTCAACCCACTCATTTGAAATGAACATTTGTTTCAAACTCATCTTCTTTAAACAGAGAGTTTACTATGCAATAAAGCAGATAGCAAATCTCATCACCCTTAGCCAAAGAAGTTCCTTGCTCTCTATGAAGGTTCATATCATACTCAACACCCTCATGTGTTTCTACATAAATATAGTAATTGTGCATGCCATGTCCAATACATACTAAACTCATTCAAGTTTGTCAATGTAATGTCTTCCAAAGTTAGATCAAGATAGAGTGTCGCACATGGCTCCAAAACATTGTGAGATACTTCTCCATTAGAAATCTCCTAGAGCAACATCTGCAAAAACATATCTAGAAAATAAATTGAACTACATTTTGTGGCTATACCTCAATGATCACCTCATCAAATAGTGCAACCAGTCTTCATCCACTCTTTGCAATGTTTAGTAACCTCGTTCACATCTTGCTCTACTTCCCTCAACATATCAGCTCTAAAAGTCTCATATGATAGAGCTTTAAACTGATGATTCACAACTACACCAGCATCCATCATAACTTGCCAATATGGAAACCTAACAAAATTGAATGGCAAGTTAGAATAATACCAAAAATTGTTAATGGCCTTCTTCACTTGCTCAAGAGCATTCATTCTCCCCCTTATAACTAAAGTTGGCTAAACATTTAGCTATAGTACAAACTACAAAGAGCAAAGAAGTTAATTTATTAAGTCCAAGAGATGCAAAACTAGGCATAAAAAGAGACTCTCTCAGAAGTTGTTGTGGCAGTTCTAGCTCATTAACATTATCAACTTTGGCCTCTAAGGAAGTTGATCCATTGTGTTTTTTCTTGTGTTAATTGCTTTACTATATGAATACAAATCAAAAGCAGTTTTGGCCTAATGGATGATATATGGAGGGCACTTTTTGCAAGGCTTCACATCATGGCCTATAATTTGTGATGAATTTTAGTTGAAGCAATATATGTCCCCATTGTATTCAAGGCCACAAAAATTGAATTTCACTTTATTTGAATTAAAGACCACTATGCCATACATCAATGCAAAGTCTCTTAGACAAATGATGACCAAATCTTTTTGAAAAATTAGGCTTTCATATATATGAAGGTTTTCCCTAATCACTCCCAACTAAAACCCTAATTGCTCCAACCTTATCACTCTTGCCTTTCAATATACTTATATCTCCAGTGTCAAATTGTTTAATATACACCACCTCCCTATATACTCAAAGGTGCCAAAAAGAGTAATGGTACAAAAGAGCAAAAGCCTCTCGATATACCCAACCTTTTGATATATCTTGTTGTACATGGAAGCAAAGTGGTACAGGAGAGCAAAGTGACACTAAAAGAGATTGTATGAAAAGGTCTCAGGTCTATCTAATGGCATACCTAGTCACGAGAGGTAATCCAGAGCATTGAGGTAGGTCACCTATCTCACACTTGATTCCCCTATCCCAAATTTATGGTCAAATGAAAAATCCCCAAAAGAATAGAGTGAGAGAGAGAGAGAGAGCATAACTATAAGGAAAAGTTTTTACAATCTCCTTATCACTCTAACCTCTATAGCCGTCAAATATATCTTTGAAGCATGATTTCTTGGGATATGAGAGGGTAATCTTCTCGAATAATGTTCTTAAAGCACTCTAGAGGGGCTTAAGAACCAAAACTCTTGCAGCTATGATATATTAGATATTTTGACAATGCTCTTAGTTTTTAAAACAAAATAAACATGTACAATGTGACACAAATGCTAAATATTAGAAAAAATTAACCTTAACCTACAACAACTATGGGAAAGCAAAACAACTCTGCAATAGTTGTGAAAAGCAACCGGAAACCTATTGTAGCTACAAGACAGCAAAACAACCTCCTACAACAAATGCAAGAAATAGCTAACAACTTACGATAGCTATGAAATAGCAAAACAGCTTTTTGCAGCCATTGCATCAAGTTGTTTGTCGCTTTGCAAATGATAGTGCAAATGCTATGTAAGAAAATAGGGAAGGTTGGATGGGTTTTCAAAAGCCAAATTTTAGAATTTTTCTGCATTTTTTTGCATGTTAAATTAAAAAACAAAACTCTAACCCTAACTACAAAGCCTAAAAAAATCAAACTTCAATATTAGGGTTAGTCCACAATATTAATACAAACTAAAGTAGTGGTTATAAATTGAAATGAAGTAATATTTTTAAAAAGGGTAATTGGAGGCTACAAATTATACGACTGATTCATAGAAGATGTGAAGTTAACCCCAAAAACCTTTGTTGTGTGATCAAATGTTGTTTGTGGATGAAAATCATCTCAAAAATGTTCTAGAAAGTTTGAAAGAAGTGTCAAAATGAGGAAACACAAAAAAATCACAATTCAATCAGGATTAGCAATTTTTTCCAGCTTTTAGCACAATTTAATCTGTCAAAGATGTGTTGACCTAATTTTGCTTAAAACTGTGATTTAAAAAATAATAATTAATGGATATTAGTCCCAAGCAGCATTTTATCATGATTTTTGCAACTGCAAATTTGGGCAATCAAAACATAATTACAACATTTCTTCAAAGTATTGCTTAGACCCTTTGTTTTTTCTTTTGGTAGCAACTATGAGAACTTAGTTGAAGCTCTAATACCATTTGTTGTGTTTCTAAATAATTCACAAAATACATAGAAATATTGAACAACAACAAGCAATTTGGAAAACATGGGGGCGCCTACTACACCAACATGGGTTACACTTACAAAACTGGTTGTAACACAAGAATATTCACACAAAGGCAGTTCTTTATATAGCATTAACATGATAAGATTGAAAGATATACATATTAAGGGAATTCCCTCTATATATATTCAATGGGACAAGAAACCCTAACTAACCCATTGCTTAATCCTTCACTAATCCTAGGTAGATGAAACATGAATTTATATAAACTTCAATAATAACAATAAGACTAGGGACTAAAGCATAAGTTTACTAATATGCTTTCTCTAGGTAAACGACAACTAAATGGGCAGGAATTATTGTTGCATGCATTGAACTGCCCTACCTCTTGTAACCAATCCAACCCAGCACCCTTGAATGTGCTTGGGGACCATGGTACAATGCACAACATACTCTTCCCAATACCACCTATTAGTGGTAACTTTGCTATCAGCTGTATCTCATGCCCTTCTCTTCCTTTTCCAAAAGACCAAACAAGTATATCCATTTCTCAACCATATTCTTTACATTTTTGGTATTCAATGATAAATTCATTAACTGCTGAGTTCTATAAATGGAACAACTTCACCTTATTTCAATCTTTTCCAAAAGTAATAGTGAATATTTTATGTAATAACATCTTGAGGGATTCTAATTTGATCAAAAGCTTAGACTTTCTGCCAAAGGAAAACTTGCTACATATGCACTTTATTTTCCTTTGGATCCCTATAGTAGTATGGGTGTGTGTGACCAAAAGGTGACCATCAATGTCTTCTGTCATAAGATTTCCATGATTTACTCAACACTTTTCCCAACTTAGAAACTAATTTGCAATTTCCACACCTTTCACAACAGTTGCAAACCTTCCGTGCTTTCTCTGCTGGAATCCTCTTTCTCACAATGCAACATTCAAGGTGCATAGGCAAATGTGTACTACTAAAACACCTTGGATCCTAATATACATCCACAAAAGGAAAATATGCACTTAATTTCTGCTGTACACAACCTTACACAAGTTGCACTTTTTTGAAAAACTGCATGATGCATGCCCCTAAGTCATATTTTGCATATTCCATAAACCAAGCTCTCGCCAAAACTGAAGTGGCATAAAACTCATTCCTCATTTCACACCTTTAGAAGTGCACTCAATCACACAGATTGTGTCTAAAGGGAAAAACGTAACTTAACTCACTTAGGGAACACAATATGGATATATCAATCTCCTAACTTCTTCCCTTGCAAATGAGTTGTGATTTACCCTACCACAGACTTCTCTAAAACAGGACCAATTGATCCTTGGCAAGATGTTTCCAGACCACAGAACTTCATTAGCTTTGCATGCATTATCAATAAAATCCTCTCCGCAAATTGAATTAAGTACATGTTTCCCTAAAACATTGGCACAGCTATGAAAGTAGCAAATTAAATGCATGAGTATCAAATGTACACAAATAGAACAAGCAACACAAAATTGAGTATCAAGCCACAATAGGACCATATTTTTAATTCAAAGATTGTATGATTATCAATCTCGCACTTGTCTGATTTAGGTAGTCAAAAATTTGAATTTGAATGTGTTAGTAACAACATGCCTATTTTGTAATGAGCAAACTTCTTTCAATCCCCTTCATATTTTCCTCAATATACACAACTCCCTGCTGAGCTTTTTGTAAAGATGAAGCCCCAAATATTTGTATTATGAAACTATTTCTCAAAGTTCTGTTTTGAAGAGGAAGCTTATTTGTTTCTTCTGCCAGAGGGAAGAAGACCATGACCTTAGTTTTGCTTGTGTAGGAAACAAAGATTTACCTCTCTTTATGTATCTATTCTAGTTTCATATGAACACCATAATTGATATTACATCTTTTGGAGAAGACTTTCCTCCATTCTTTTCAGATTTGCAATTGCAATCTTCAAGTTTGCATGTGCAGGTGCACCCATTGATCTTGCTCTATGTAATTGTGCCTACCAAAGTTGCAGGTATGCTACAAGTCTTATCAAAGCCATCTTATGATCTATAGGAAACAGAAATAACAATGTACTGAAGGAATCATAACTTTCTACTGGAGTGCCAGATTGAGACGTTATTCTTTTTGCTACTGGAGAGCCAGATTGGGCAGAAATTAAGTAGCATAAGACACATTCCTCATTCACACCTCTAGAAGTGCACTTGATTACACAGATTGTGTCTAATGGGAAAAACATACACAAAGTAACTCACTAAGGGAGCACGATATGGATATGTCAATCTCCTAACTTCTTCCCTTGCAAATGAGTTGTGATTTTCCCTTCCACAGACTTCTCTAAAACAGGACCAATTGATCTTGGACAAGATGTTTACAGACCACAGAGCTTCATTAACTTTGCATGCATTATCAATAAGCTTCTCTCCACAATTTGAATTAAGTACATGTTTCCCTAAAACAGACACAGCTGTGAAAGTAGAAAATTACATGCATGTAAGGGAAATGTACACAAATAGGACAAGCAAGACAAATTAAGTATCAAACCACAATAGGACCATATTTTTAATTCAAAGATTGTATGGTTATCAATCTCACGTTTTTCTGATTTAGGAAGTGGTCTCAAATTTGAATTTGGATGTTTTAGTGACAACATGCCTATTTTGTAATGAGTGGACTTCTTTCAATCTACCTGATATTCTCCTCAATATACACAACTTCCAGTGGAGCTTCTTGTGAAGATTAAGCCCCAATTATTTGTATTATGAGACTATTTCTCAAAGTTCTTTTTTGAAGAGGAAAGCTTATTTGTTTCTTCTCCCTAAGGAGAGAAATCCATGACGTTAGTTTTGCTTTTGTTGGAAACAGAGATTTACCTCTCTTTATGTATCTATTCTAGTTTCATATCAACAACATAATTGATATCTTACATCTTTTGGAGAAGATTTTCCTCCAATCTTTTTAGATTTGCAATTTCAATCTTCAAGTTTGTGTGTGTAGGTGCCCTCATTGACCTTGTTCTTGTGTACCTGTGCCTACTAAAAGTTGCAGGTACACTACAAGTCTTATCAAAGCCATCGTATGATTTATATGAAAGAAAGAACAATGAATTGAAGAAAACATAGCTTTCTACTGGACTGCCAGATTGAGACATTATTCTTTTTGCTACAACTTACCTCAGACTCACTTCTAATGAGATATTTCTCAAACATTTTGTAGAATTTTGGAAAAGCTTGCCATTTCAAGTTATTTCAACTTGAAAAACTAGCAATTTTCAGTACCTTGTCTTGAATCAAGGTTAACTTCACAACCAGATCTCAGATTGAAGTTTTATTCTGTTTGTGTTTGAAAATAAACTCATCAAGCTTTTAAATTCTACATTATTCATAATTTTTATTTAAGTATTAAAAAATAACAAAGCTTTGCAAATTGGCTTTTTCTTTCGCTTAAGACCCTAACTTGCCAAAAATGTGGGACAAAATCTCCACATTGTTCAAGATTAGGAGGTAGAGGAAGCCCTTAAAAAGCTTAAGATCTTAAAGAAGTCACAAGAACTTTTGGAAAATAATGTTAATTAACTCATCTCAAGCCTCACTTCATCTTGGAAATGAAGCATCGAAGGTTGTATGGGATGAAGATACCTATGAATTATGATCATGTGAAGGAACAAGAAGTAATCTAGGATGAGGATCCCTATGAAGATCAGGAACCACTACACGTGTTGGATGAGGATCTTCATGAACAAGAGCAATAATTAATAGGATGAGAATGCCCAAAAAGGAAAGAAAACACGCATGAAATTTCAAGTAATGAAAACCTTTTCTTTCTCATCTCATGAGAAGTTGGTTAGAGTGACATTTGATCTTGAACCCTCCCCATTGCATTTTAATGTAGATGCTGTTTCATGATATATTTTGAAGAGCCTTGATAGTGTCTCAGTTGAGCCCTACTTGGGCACATATGACACCATCAAAATTCTTCAGAAAAACACAATCAATGGCTTCATGCAATTAATAAAAGAAGAGACCTTGTATACATTCCAACACATACAAATAATCATCTCCAACCAAAAAACAAAGCACCAAAACACAAAAAAGTACATATGGGACAGCTTCCATTTGGTCCTGTAGGGCTCCCGAAGGGAAAGGCATGTTGCATACCTTACTACAACAATTGAATAATATCTGTGTAAAAGGAGCTATTCTCTAGTTAAGGTTATATGTTGTTTAATATTTTAATTATAGTACAGTAAAAGGCAACCTATCATGATATGGGGGAGAATCTCAAATAACTGGCCCATTCTAGAAATCATGAGTAAGGTAGGTTCACCATATTTAGTC
This sequence comes from Sequoia sempervirens, assembly GCA_007258455.2. NCBI lineage: Eukaryota > Viridiplantae > Streptophyta > Pinopsida > Cupressales > Cupressaceae > Sequoia > Sequoia sempervirens. Next base: position 281,160,775 of record VDFB02000017.1, read on the forward strand.
AATGTTGCTTTGTATGTAGTTTGTGTGGGAAGCTACTCATTTTGTTATATATAAAGTTTACCCGTATGTATCTGTTTACCCCTATGTATCTATTTTATTTGTATATTGATATAGCTATATGTGATATTTTCACATCTTTTGGAGAAGAGTGCCCTCCATACTTTTTGTATTCATAGGTGAGTTTGGGTGTGCAAATGATCTCATTCATCTTATTATTGTGTAACTGTGTTTGTAAAGGTTGCAAGTACACTTCATATAAGAGAAGGTACAATTGACTAATATCTGTGTAAAAGGAGCTATTCTCTAGTTAAGGTTATATGTTGTTTAATATTTTAATTATAGTACAGTAAAAGGCAACCTATCATGATATGGGGGAGAATCTCAAATAACTGGCCCATCCTAGAAATCATGGGTAAGGTAGGTTCATCATATTTAGTCAATGTTGCTTTCTATGTAGTTTGTGTGGGAAGCTACTCATTTTGTTATATATAAAGTTTACCCGTATGTATGTTTACCCCTATGTATCTATTTTATTTGTATATTGATATAGCTATATGTGATATTTTCACATCTTTTGGAGAAGAGTGTCCTCCACACTTTTTGCATTCATAGGTGAGTTTGGGTGTGCAAATGATCTCATTCATCTTATTATTGTGTAATTGTGTTTGTAAAGGTTGCAGGTACACTTCATACGAGAGACGGACACTGCATTGGATTGCACCAAATCTGGGTAAGTCATACTACAAGATAATTATTACTAACATTGTAATTCATAAGTTTCCTTCAAGTAGGCAAGTTGCACTCAAAGGAGCTTGCTAAGGTAGAGGCATAAATCTAATTAGTGAAGTTCACAGTTTGAACTAAGTTACTATGTGGATATGGGTAAGAGTTTGCCTTTGGTCCTTGTGTATACTACGACTTGAGCACATTCCTACAAGAAATAATACAAAAATGTAAGAAAATATTACAAATATAAAACTTATTGACAAAATTATGTATGATAATCAATATGCCCATGTGTAAACAAGAAGAGAAAAACAATGGGGTGTTGGATTCCAACAATAATGCACCCAATACAAAGATATCCTTATATCACCACGGAACCCTACTCTATTCAACATCTGCTACTGTGAATTGAAGTAATTTTTTAAAACCCTACTATATTCAACATCGGCTATTGTGAATTGAAACAATTTTTTAAAATCCTTCCCTATTCAAAATCTGCTCTGCAAGAATAAGAACAGTTTTACAAGAAAACTTCCTATTGCAAAAGTTAAAGAGATACTCAAGACTCAGCCCTAACTAGTCCATTACAAGGACACTATAATCTCCTTCAATACCAAACCATCTTAAATTTAGAGCTCTAGTTCCTCCAATTAGCAGCTCATAAATCTCAGATTCGTATAAAAGTTGTGGATGTTTGGTCTTCAATTTTTCAATTTTAATGGCAATTTCCTTGTTTTCCCAAAATCTGATATTTAATAATTCATTTTGGCACAGTAGCATCTTTATTTTCTTTTCCCTTTCATTATATCGATGCCCATCTTTCAGTATAGCTGGGTTTAGAAAGATAATTTTATAAGTTATCAACCTTTTTGTGCTACAGGGGAAAGAATACACTCACAAAAGAGACATACATTCTCTACTTTGATCCTTGTACATGAACTGTCTTATAGGGTTGGAACAATATGCAACCAGAAATAATGTGAGCAAAGATTTCTGTCTAAGTGATTTTCCCACAGAAATGAATTTGTGTTCAAACTTAAAATTTGAGTGTCCAATTTCTACTTATAAATTCCAGCATGCAACTTTGCCTAGTAGTGGCTATCCTAACATATAATCATCACCTTTTATTGAACCAAACTCATTATGTAATGTAAAGGAACATAGTAAGCTCCCATGTATGCAACAATTTGCCAAGCCTAAAAGTTTTAAATCCTCTTCATGATGCTTATTACTTTTGGTTGCATTTCCTCACATTTGCTACTTTACTTTTCTTAAGTCCTTGCTAGTATTACACTGTAATCTTGTACAAAAAGTCCTCTTATTTTTATTTTATAGAATTCACAAAATATGGCTCTCCTTTTCTTTCATGTGAGCCTTATCATTTTATCAAACAATTTACATTGCAGCCCGGCAAAAATAATTGAATTGGAAAGGACTAAAACCAGTATACAAAGTCTTCCACCCAATAACACTAATTCACAGAAAAACCAAATTTCACATGATATAAACATGTCTCATTTCTTGAAGGAAGAAGAGAAGAATTAATAACAGTACTTATCTCCTATAACTCGTGTATGCCTCTGCCCCTTCTCCAAATCATCAGCCTTACAAACTACCCTTCATTAAGGCTTTGATACCAATTGTAGAATCCGATCCAGCACAACAGCGGAAGAATAACACAAATATTGGGAATTGCAAACACAATGAAATTTATTGTGCAAGGATGAGTTACAAAGTACATACATGGGCTTATATAAGCCATTTTCTCTCCAACTCGTATGCAACCTCCCAACCACCTATCAACTAATTAACATGTTACATATGCTAACACACCTACTAACAAAAGTATACAAAAACATACGTTACAAAGATAGCCTAAAGATGTATCACAACACAACACAAGTGCATGCATCTGAATCACGCTGACCACAAAAGCCAACATGCTATGTGAAGATCACATAGGTTTATATTATCTATTCAAAGTAGGAAATGTTAAATGGTCATGGTCAGACGAAAGAACTACATAAAGTTCACATAGGTTTAACTTTATATAATCCATTTAAAGTAGGAAAATAGTAGATGATCATGGTCAAACAAAAAGAACCACATGAAGTTGAAGAAATCATCTTATTGCTTCACATTGTGAGCATCCAAATCAGCAATCAGTTCATTAGAATCAGATACAATTGAACTAGCAGTAGTTATTGACGTTTTTTAATGTTTTTCATTTTCTTATCTTTGATCTCTTTCCTGTTTTTCTACTATGACTGGCATATTCATACCAGTTCTGTTCTTTTATTATGTTTTTATCATGATAATTGAGTTACCCAAGATAATTGAAGAGCCCGGGAGGTACCGGTACCAATGATAGCACCAAAACAGAGAGAATATGAGTATGAGGACCTCCAGAGTACCCAATAAGGTAAGATTTGAAGTTGAACAAGTTCTGATACCAATGATCAAGAAACAAAAGTGTCCAAGTTCTCTAATATTTAATCAAGCATTGCACTAAGTGACTCTATGTACAGTTTTGGACACTAGGTCAAGTAGATGCATATCTATCTTGAATATTGTAAAAATGTAATCATGAGTCTAGTGGGAATTTCTAATCTATACCCACACCAAGCACATCGAAGTCCTCCTTCATCTAGGTGTGGATTCTATCTTATGTCTATAACAAAAAAGAAAATAAAATTATCCAATTGTGATGTCCAAGCTCTTGGAGAATTAATAGATGATTATATAATTGTTTATTGCACATTGTATATTTTATTTTCAATAGTTCAAATGCTCTAGTTATTTACCCTTTTCAAAATGAGAACCATGGGAAAGGCCTCTAGCCTATCCTCATTTCTTGTAGGCTAAAGGATAAAGCAAGGGAAATAATAATGTTATTTTAGGTTGGACCCAATATTTCTACTTTTAAAAGGGGCAACTTAATAATATTATTATCATACTTAATTAAAAAATGTTTTTAAACACAATAATAAAAATTACTTTCAAATATTTGAATTCATGGGCCCGAATTGGAAAGCTATTTAAAAGGGGTACTTGGATCCAAAGATCATCATCTTGACATCATTTTGCAAATCAACTTTTCTAGAATTTGAGCTTTGTGTTCAATTTTCATATCCAAGGATCAAAATGATTGGTATTTTGAAGATCTTGGAGGATGAAAACCCAAATGGATTTTTATCATCATAATTGAGGACGAAAACCCTTAGCTCCTACATGAGCAATTCCATCCAAGGATTGCATGGGAGCTAAATTTGATGGTTTTTATTCAAGTTTCAGATTTGGAGCAATTAGATTTGCAAACAAATGTTGTGATTGAGATCTGGAGAGATTCCTTGTTGATTTATTATTGTTTGCCTTCATTTATTGCTATTATATTCTTGGTTTTGGAGCACCAGCCATACAAGGGAATTTGATCAACATTTATTGCTGATTTGTGGGTGTTCAATCATTTTTTCAGCTGCCGACCTGCACATTCCTTGCTGCCACCACCGTACCATCATTACCATCATTGTACAGTAGCAATTGCTGTTGTTTCAAAGGGTTTGGAGTCTGATTTTGCATCATATCAGTTGGATAAGCAATTTGTATTGGCGTACCAAACCCCATGAGTGCATAATCATCATTTGTAATTCTGAAATTGTGTTTCCAACATCATTTATCAGTATTTGTAATTGTTTCCAGTGTTTGAAATAAAATCAGTTACACACGTTTCACTATTGTTGTTTTGATTATTCCAATTCAAATATGTGCATATTTGGTATTGTAAGGTTTTATATCTGTGTTCATGTGTAATCAGACATAAATCAACAATCATATTTGAAGTAATTTGACACACACTATTCAGATCTGCTAATTATGATGCATATGAAGATGTATATCAGCATTATGAGGGTTTGATTTATGATTTCCAGCCACTTGTTGTGTGATCAGCATTTAGTTTCAATTCAATTTGTAGTGTAATTTTTGCAAATCAGAAAAATACAAAATAAAAATTACATATTCCATGTGAACCACAATCCAAGACATTACAGCTCTAATGCTTGGTCAAAAACAACTAGGAGTTTGCACTTGCTTTTATAGTTCCTATTCCATTAGTTTGTGAAGCTAAAGAGAAACAAGAATTTTAAGTATAAGTGTCTAGCAATTGCTTCATGAAGAAATCTAGGACAAGAAATAGAAGAAAGCAAGTTAACAACTTTCAAAGCATCCTGTTCAAATGAATACACATGTCAAAAGAGAAAAAATCATCCTGGTCAACAAGACATTCATGCTCATTAAGGTAACAGACTTACATATCAAAAGACAGAAATTACCTCAAAACCATGAAGCTCTTCACTCACACGATCAACGAGCTTTCCAAAAAATGTGAGCATTCCACTAGAGGTTTTTATTTCCTTGCCATAGAAAGACAGATATCATTTTTTTTTTGCAAAATACTTCTATTGCATGTAAAATATTGAACCTAAATGCCACAACACAAATGAAATAACAAGTTCAAAATTTAAATAATAATGAAACATCTTATTAATCAGATGACAAAGTTCATGTACATTTTAGGTTGACACACAATTTAAGACAAAAGTAAAGATATTCATATAATATAAAACCTCCACACTTTAATGGTTAATGGATGTGAATAAAATTAGAAGATATTATATATTTATCATATAGGATGATGCTTCATTCAGGTGGTTACGATGAATTAATTGAAGAAAGTAAACATATGAGGATTCAAAAGCTGTAGACTAGAAATAATTCAAATAGGAAATGCAAGGCATTTAGATTCAATGAGTATGACCAAGGACAGTGTCTAATAATTCATGAGATTGTTTATGATCTACACTTCTGTTCATTTGATAGCTACTTTATAGGCAATTGTATTTCATCTTTCTATTTAGCATAATCAATCATCAGATCATTTATGGTCTACATTTTTTTCCACATGCTACATATTGTATAGGCAATGTATTACATACATCATTCTAACTGTTGTTGGATGCATTCCAGATAACAGCATGCTTTCACCATCATCAGTGTTTGTAATACAGTTTTATAAAAATAATGAAGTTTATGGTGATACTACACTATCCAACCATTTCAGGTGAACCCCCTGCTGAAGATAAGATGTTTGTATTTAAAATTTATATTCTAATCAACCTTTCAATTAAATTCCTTCCTTCTGAATATGCATAAAGTTAGTTGCTTGATTGGATCTTAAAAAATCCTTTTGTCTTAAAATACTTCAACCTTAAAAGAATGGTTGAGATTGATATTTATTCTTGTGTTAACAACGGTTAATAAATTCCAGCTTAAATGTTTATAATGATACTGTTATTGACCTCAATAAATGACCGTCTTAAAATTCTTTAAACTTGAAGAATAGATGACATTGAAGTCAATTCTCCCATTAACAAGAGCTTATGGAATTAGCAATGCGAGTATGTCTCTAATGCAGTGTTACTCGGGGACGCGTCCCCGGGTCCAAATCCCCCCGTCCCCGTCCCGGAAACGTCCCGAGGACAGGGGATGGCCAGGGAACGGCAGCAGTGTACTATGTTTAATATCACATAGTGAATTCTGAATTTTGAATGCATATTGAGTATTGACAATGAATTCTTAACACAAATGTTATATGCTAAGTTTCTATAATGTATATATGCATGCTTTATCCATGTTTTCATATAAATATTTAAAGTTTCCCTATATATTTTAAATTTTTCTATATTTTATATAGCCGTCCCCCCGCCGTCACCAAACTTGGCCTGAAAATCGGAAACTTGGGGACTCGTCTCGCCATCCCCTGCCGTCCCCGTCCTGGAAACTTGGGGTAACACTGCTCTAATGTGATTGGCAAAAGCCAAGGAATCATCCATTCAAATTTGCAACAATGAAACTATGTGTTAACATCATTTTCCTTGATTTCAGATGGCTGTTGGGAATTTTTAGATAAATTGAGAAATAAATAGGTTCACAAGATTGATCTATTATGCAACTCAGGTTCACCTACAAGCATAAAAATTAGTCACAAATTGAGTACAAACCCATAAAAAATATCAAATATGTGAATAGAAGTACTAGGAACACCCAAGACATCCTAAGATTTCTTGATACTTGTGAGATATACCTGATTGTTAAAGCCAAAAGGAAAATTAGCATTGCAAACTGTCATGTCCCCAATATCGTAACCTATTGAAATACAAACACTAAATAAAATAGATGTCAGAATTATAAAATTTCAATTTAAATATTATTTTATATGATAAGATAAAAACAAAATACATATTAAAAATAATAAATATTAGTAATTTAATTATAATTCTCACAAGATAATATTATAACTAAATTATCAAATGCAATATTATAAATATTAAAATATAAAACAATTTAAATATTGTAATCATAATAGATGATAAAATTAATATAAAATACACAAATATATAAAGTATGAAATAAATAAACAAATAACAAATATAAAAGTAAAATAAATAAATAACAAATAAGACTAAATATAAAAATGTGAAAAAGGCAACTATATTATTATCATGTCATAAAAGAGCACCCATTCTATGGAATCGTAGAATGTGGAATAATACATAAGCACGGATCATTTATCTTAGGCAGCGGTTAATATAAATCAGGCAGATCTAATGTATTAAAATAAACAATTGTTAGGAAGGCAGCGATCCATTCTCAAAACAGCAATTAGTTTAAACAAAAGTCATGTCCCTTGGTAGGTGGTGTCTATCCCAAAGGATGCACCCTTTAATGAAGACACGGGAATATATATATATATATATATATAAGGGAGTCAAAATGAATAAAAAGAAAAGGGGAGGAAGAGAGGGTGATCTGTAAAGAGAAATAAGGAAATAAAATAATGAGATATCTGCTGTACATAAATACTGTTTGCAGCCATAACATTATTGGGAGATGAGAGTAGAATATAAATGAAGAATAATTATATAAATGTATATATGAGTACCAATCAATATAAGTAAGAATAATTAAGGTTTGAATAACAATCAATATAAATAAATAATTATATATAGATATATAAATATCAATCGATATAAATAAGAGAATAATTATATAGATGCTTACAGCAATTATTGAACCTTATAAGTAATTACGATCTTAATATAAAAATGAATAGATTAATATTTATTTATATATGTTTTTATCCTATGATTAATCAAATGTAAGATTGAAGGAAAGTGATTAAGGAATTAAGAGTCACGGGAAGACACAGCAGATCAGGTGATGTACTCACTTAGCAATAATATTTAGCATATTTTGAATATAAGAAATAGATATTGCTAATATGATTATTGATAGAATGCTTTCTTTAATCTTATCATAATGAAAATTATTCTAGGAAATGAACTTAAAGAACCCTTGATACATGAAAATATATTTGATGATAGGCATGAAATAAATCTTGAATAAATGCAAATGTATTTGATTGCTAAAAGATTGTCTTCTTTGTGCTTGTAACCCTATTAGGGAGGGCGAATCATGAGTGGAGTGGTGCCTAAAACCCCACTTAAGGTTCCGCCCCATTGGACCCAAGGCAGGGATGTGCCATGGAGGGGTGGCAAGCTCACTTAAGGTTCCGCTAATCCCAAGGCAAGGGTCGGGCCATGGAGGGGTGGGGGTCCCACTTAATATTCCACTATGGCCATGGAGGGGTGGTAGGCCTAGGCCACTTTGACTTTATGATTCCTTTCTCCTAATAGGGCAAGTGTCTTCCAAGGTGTTGCCATGAGTGGAGTATGCGGGTACTAAGCCACTAGGAAAGGAGGATTGTGATGAACAACCTCTTGAACTTGGCATGAGGGCTTCAGAGCGGATCCACGTATGACACTCCTCATATGTCTTCATGATTGCTTTTATGATTATGTTTATATTTTGGATATCTAGATATTATTGCTAACAGATATATGTGTATGTGGAAATGTTATTAAATTGGTGAATGCAGATTTCAATCCAGGGTTATTTCATTAGAGAAACCCATTCCTTTTGAAAAGAAGAACCCCTAAACCTAATCTACAAGCAAATTCTAGGGAAAAACGGGTAAGGGACATTACACAAACTTCAAGGTAACTCCCCTAAACCCTTATTTCTCATGCTTTGTATTTGAGGAAGCCAAGAAACATAAGAAACCACTATAAATACATGAGACCATTATAACTTAAGGGGGAAAGAAAAGGGGCCAAATCATTCTAAAGCCATGTCCACAAAGTACACTACTGAAGGCAGCCAAATAGTAATCAAACCGGGAGACCCTCATTCCCCTCCCATCTTATAAGAGTTTCAGGATCTTTGCCACAAGAAATGCCCCCAATATCAGTCTGCACAAGAAGTAAATTGAGCAGCTTGAGACACCATCTACCATATACTCACCAATCTAAAGTGCTTGAATGCAAGCTTTTAATATGACATGCTCTGGTTAATAACTACTACACTGATGGTACTCTATAAATTATATGATTTTATCCTTTATAATTCCCTCTCTTTACAAATCACATTTGGTGCTAATCATGGTTAATTGACTAGCTATTGTGTAGTATGGAGTTCCCATGGTTCTTAGCATTCTAATTATAGTTTCTTAAAATGTTATTAGTTTATTAGTCTTGTCTTGGGTTCTGGTTTCTATTCATCATTCTGAGACAGTTGCATAAAGATAATGTGTCATGAGAAAAAATCTGTAATCCTTGTTTCTTGATTAGCTCTGGTTATTAGCATTCTGATTATAGTTTCTTAAAATGTTATTAGTTTATTAGTCTTGTCTTGGGTTCTGGTTTCTATTCATCATTCTGAGACAGTTGCATAAAGATAATGTGTCATGAGAAAATATCTGTAATCCTTGTTTCTTGATTAGCTCTGATTATATTTTATAAATTCATAATTTTCCTTCAGAAAAAAAAAGGAACATCACAAGAGAGAAACACCAATATGAGAGTATAGCAAATAATGAATCCCAAATGGTTTGGCCTACAAATGAATTAAAGAGATAACATGTATTACCTTGTCCATATTCTGTGGGGGTCCAAGAAGCCTTGCAAAAGTTGTGTGAAAAATAACAGGACTGTACTGTTATACATCAAGCATATTAATAAAAAACAATTAGCATAGGCATTTTTCTCAAACTAAGTAGAAGCAACAAGATGTAAAGATGAAAATGGATTCCATATAGCATATGCTTAAAATGAACATCTTCCTATATAGAAAGAAAGGAGTAACTATACCAAACATTTTCTATAAAAAGCTATTCCAAGAGCTAAGGAATAATTACTATACATGCAAAAAGGCCAGAAAAGATAAACATCATCAGCATGAACATAAAAAATGGGCTGAATATGAACATGCAACTGATGCTGTAAGTTTTTAAAAGATCATTCAAAAGACAACACATATTGCTTATACATGCCCAAATGAAGTTTAGTTCCAGCTACTCGCAAGTTGTTTTTTGGGCGCATGTGGAAGAGCTTTCCTCAATTCACTACGAATAATTGCCGGATCGGTGCCATTTATGACCTATACCCAAATGAAAAAGAAATTGTCAATTTCAGAGTATACACCAAAAAAACATGCTCCTCTATCAAGATCTTATATGAAAGGATCCCAACTGAAAGAAACGATTTCAAATTCACTTATGCCTAAATGGTTTATGCTCTTTTCTCTTACTGAATAGTAGTGGCAAAGACATCAACACTTCATTAAAGATTTCAATTACAAGATTGCTGAATCAAAATTTTAGAAATACTGTAATAATCAGGCAGTGTGAGTTACTTCAAAAGGAAGCTAGAACAATCACAGTTTTTTACCAGTGTGTTGAGAGTCAAGACTCAGAGAGAACTTGTCGATATGAGTTCAAGCAAGGCTCGGTGAGTCTGTAGTCTTGACTCGCAGATTCAGCAAAGTCTGACAGCCAAGACTAGTGAGTCTTGGCTGTCAGACTCAGCCATCTCTGAAAAGAAAATCAAAAATCAACTTGAAATTTTCAAAAAAATACATACATGTATGTATGTATGTATGTATCTTAATTGCTGAGTTTTCTAAGCCTGACAGCCAAGACTTGGGAGTTTAAGGAAATATGTGAATCTTGGCTGTTGGACAGGACCAGGTCTTCAAATAAAACAGGAAATCAACTCAAAAAATTTAAAACAAGCATCAAAAGACATTTTTTTTTATTTCTGAGTTTTGTTGATTTCTAGCTTGGGTTTTCCACTGAATCCAAGTCAAGAAACAGCTTGCTAAATTTTCACCCAGTCAGACTCTCAACAGTCTGGTTTTTGCATATTGATTGAAAATGCATGACTCAGACCATGTGAAAGTTAAATTAGCACTAACTTTATGACAACAAAAAATGAAATTTTCATGTTCCAACCCAACTGAACGTAAAATTGCATAGAATGGCTGGGAAGTTCAATTGTGCCAATTAAGACACAAGATAATTCATCATCCAATCTTCCATATTGGAGAGTAATAGTGTAATTCCTAAACTAAAGAAAAATTGGTAATCAAAGCTTGTGCGTTAAAAATTCATTGTTGTAGTGCAAAGTCACCCAAATGCCTTGCAACCAAAGTAGCAAAGGGTGCTCCCTTGTTATAGTCAAAACTAATGCCCAATTAGTGTATAACACAAAAGTACCAATTCATTGTAATGTAATGATAAAATTGTAGCTGTAAGTGTTTCAATTTGCACCTTTTAGTGCAACACAAAATGGAACAGATCTGTAGTAGAACCGCTCTTAGAAATAACAAGGAAGCTCCTTTTAAACTACAAATTAATCTAAATTGCATAATATGTACTTGCTTATTTACAAACTTTAAAGTGTAGTTTTTTTTTTGGGGGGTAGCAAGGGGGGAAGGGGTTCATATTCAAGATGAATAAACATTAAATGTGCATCTATTTGGGTTTGCCTAATGTAAAAGGCTGAGATGCTCTTTCAACACAAGGCAAAGGATTTTGTGTTTTTTGACTGAAAATAAATCTTAAAACTAGATGCTTTGATCAGCTAAAATGCAGCAACGAAACAATACAAGTACACATAGGAGTTGAATAAACGAACACATAAACAGGAATATTGTGGTAAATTAAATGCAAGACTCCATGCAAAGCCATAATCTACACCTTCAAACTTACACACAATACAAAGCTTGGAAATTCACCAAAGAAATTTAACCCTCAACACATAGTGAAGCATCTTAACAAACATTTATAAACAAAATCACATCTCTCAAATGATGAAATAAACAATCTAACAATAGTCAACTCCAAGATATAAATAGACGATGCCAAAAATTGCGAAAAACTAAAAATAGTGTGGGCTTTGGTAAAAAATTGCAAACTTAGAATATATTTTCTTCTTCAAAAATAGTGATGAGCTATTTTTAGCATGGGCTAAAAAAAGACTTTTTAGAAAGCGGCTCTGGAAGATTCTAGTGAAGCTTTCATGGCAAATCTATTTTTTCGACAAAGTCTAGCATACCACTTGAAACACGTTAAAACTCTTGACAATTTATCAATTTTGGTGACTAAAATCTGAAACCCTTTAACAATCGAATTAAAAAACTCCCTCTTGAATCTAAACATCCTCTCATTAAAATCCACAACTCTGAATATATGGCTTGGATTTTGTTACACATACTCTTTGACTGAAAATCATAACTTTATGTGCTCTGAATTTTGTTTCATCTTCAAATTATTAATACAGACAAGAAGGATATTTTGAGCACATTGTGAGTTTCAATAAGAATATTTCGTGCTGCAGGACACCCTTGTACAATTTCATAATTGAAAATCAATTTACTTTTGCCATCACTGAAAGATTCAGAACAATTACCGTGTCTCTGCCCAAATCAGCCGAGGTGAATTTGCTTGTGTCTGACTGAAGAATAACTTGTACACCACCTTGGCTAAAGCTCTGCTTTTATTACTCTAAGTCTAACCTGACTATATGTAAAAGAGACGCCTCCCTTATGCTAGCTGATAACTTAGAACTGGGTGAACTTTTTATGTTGATTGCCACTTTTAAAAGAAAACAAAATTTTGTAAAATAATTCTTAGGCAAATTTTTCTTACATTGACCACACTTTTGGTTTTAAATTGTCAAAAAAAGGTAAAAGGTGCACCTAGCAGCAGGCGCTCCCTCACTTAATTGCACTTCACAGAAAATACAAAACTTTTCAAAGATAGCTTTTATCCTTTATTTGCTGCTGCTGACTCGGTTGTTTTATCTTTTCTGATTTCTGATTTTGGAAGCTGATTGGATGCTGCTGCTGACTCTTCTGAGTTTTAATTTTGCCTTTGGCTGACGTCACTCTTCAAATTGACTGCTGCTTTTTCCTCATTTAAAAGAGGCAAGTCTTTGGTACTAGTAGTGGTTGCTTTTTCTTTTCATATTTTATTTTTAATTTTTATAAATTTTAATCTTCAATATTAATACTTAAACTTAAATGGTCACTTTTAATAAAAATAATTAATTAAACCAAAGTTGATTGTAAAATAACAATTTAAGACAAAATTAAATTTAATT
>VDFB02000017.1:281174160-281193302 GCA_007258455.2 Sequoia sempervirens
GCTAGTTTGGGCCTATTTTATTTTTCCTTAGGGAATTTTTTGTGTAGGATTGGGACCCTTGTTTTTTTTCTTATCTAATAAAAATAAAATGAATGGCACAAAGTAATATTGTTGCAACATAACTATTACATTAGACATATAAATGCACTTCTAAGATCTCTATGATGTACTTCAAAATATTTGAATTGATTTGCACCTTAGATGCTTGAAAAAAACTTCATACTAGACTCTAAGGATAATTTCTCACTCTCCTCTCTTATATATTGAATATAAAAAATATGTAATGAATAAAGAATTTTGTTTTATGTCCTTATTTGAGTGGAGCATTTAATCATGAGATATTTTCACTAGAATCTCATGAGATTATTGTATCCTATAATCAAGGTGATATCTAATTTTTATTCATTATTGGGAACTCATAACATGCTTAGATTATGATGGAAAATTTTAAATAGTAAAATTCTATGCCAAAAAATCAATACTTATTTAATGCATTTTCTAAAAAGGATGTTCCCTTATAAATTCCATGCCTTGAATAAACCATAATCATGAAATAATATTTATTGGAACATTATATCAAATAATTGTTAGTCATCCTCTATATGATTGTAATTGCATACATATCAATGAGGAGTTGTAGCACTAGCATTTCTACGCAACTTGCTCTCTCATGCACTTCCTCTATTGATCACATAAACAAATGTTGCTCCACATAATCCCAACTTAGATGTATGGATGGGGATTTCAAGTAAATTAACAAAAAAAAAAATTGATTGGCAATGTGCCTTTAAATATGATTAGCACAAACTAACAAGCTCTAATACCTTGATATTAATTAAGACCTATATGTAACTTATCATTAAAAATGAAATATTAACTATTGCAAAAATAAATAACTAAAATATACATTGTAGAATACATAAAGATCAACATATTACACATGAACCTTGTGGGGAAAACATTACAATAAAAAATACCCCCAAAAGCATCATTCTTTTACTTATAAAAAATTACGTCTATCAATTAGACTCAAGAACCCAAATTTCATAATTTCCTCTCCTTCCAATGCCTCAATACCTTTTGCAGTTATGCCAAATTCTCTTTGTTATGCCCTTAATCCTATATGTGCTTAGGGTTATGAGTAGTCGGCTTGTGGATAGCTTAACTCGTAATTAAGTTATATAATTGTTATAGTCTTATATAGGTAGTTAGGTCATCCTAGGGGTTATAATTAAGTATCTAAGTTGGCCTAGTTGGGAGCCATGGCATAATTAGGTATATATTGGAGCTAGTGGTAAGTTTATTATCATCATAGATTGTGAAATGTGTTCTCATTGGAGATATTTGGAGGTTTTCCCCTCAAAGTGGCTTGTTATTCTCTATTATTATCAAGTATTTGTAGTATTTTTTATATTATGTTATCTTTTGTAAGTTATTTCATTACAAGTGGTATTAGAGCACGAGGCATTGTGAAGGGGAGGAATAAGGCACTTTTTTGAATATTGGAGGTCATTTTGAGGACATATCTCTTAGATTTTGGATATTTTTTTCCTAATTTTTGGAGGGTGTTTTAAGGACATATTCAAGCTATTATAGTCTAAATTTTAGAGGAATTAGAGAATACCTAAATGACTTATTGTAGAATTAGTTTTTTCACCAAATTTTATCTCAAGGCTACAAATCACATAATTAATTGGAGATTTTTCTTGGAAAGTGGGATATAGGCCTTGATAAATTGCAATAATTTTTCTAGATTATTTAGATTTTATTTATGATTTATTGTTAAATTATTATTTTTCCATCATGACAAGGCCTATACCAAGAGGTAAAAATAATGTTGTTACACATGGAAAATACACAAATAAGGATGATGTAGAAATTTAGGATATTACTCCTAATGATGAAATAAACAAGGTTAAGGAAGAAGTTTCATTAGTGATGAAGGAGATGGAGGATATGCATTGCCTAACAAGATATATATTAGGCATGCAAAGCATTTTGGGTAATATGTGCTTATATGAAAATTAAAGTAGTCTCACAAATGGAAGTTTCAAGAAACAAAGGTGGATCATCTAGGTCAACTAATCTAGATCTAAATGACAATACTCATATGGGATCTATGAAATTGATACCAAAGGTCGATATGTGCAAGTTTGATGGAAATGATCCACTAATTTGGATAAATCAAATGGAGAATATTTTTGATGTGCATCAAATTCCAAGTGGAAAAAATGTGACGATAGATTCCTTATATCTAGAACTAGAAATTCATTTGGTATTGATGACTATATACTCAATGGAATAAAAAGGGGTCTCACAACCCCATAGTTAGTTTTTATAGAGGAGCTAGAATCATAGTATAGCAATAGTATGGCTAACAAATACTTCAACTAGCTAGCTAAAGTTTAACAAGTAGGATTATTTAGGGCTTACATTTAAAAACTCCAAAATCTATCCTTGAGGGTAGATACAATTCTAGAGAACTTGAATGACTTATTTTTGGGTACTCTTAAGGATCACATCCAACATGAGTTACATATGTTTAGTCTTAACTCTATATTTGAGTCTTTTATCATAGCATGCAAGGTAGAGGAGAAATATTTAATTCTTAGAAGGCAAGGGGTTAATGGGATAAGAGAGAGGATATTTAGCACAATTACTCACTTAGCCTACTAGAGTGATGCCACAAAAAATTGAGAAGAGAGAAAAATGGTTATGTTCCAATTGTGATAGAAAATATTGTCTAGGACATAAATGTAGTGAAAATATTATATTGAAGTTCCGAGTGAGGAAGAAGAGGAGGAACCAATATTAGAAGATGACAAGGAGTCACAAGATACCCAACCAATTTCTTATCGCGGACTCTCAAGTTTTAGTGCCCCACAAACTCTCAAGGTAGTGGGTTTCTTTAAGGAGAGAGTAATAGTGTAGATAGACTCAAGAAGCACTCATAACTTCATTAACAAAAAAATGGTTACTCATCTAAAATATTTTATACACCCAACCCCAAAATTTTAGGTCCTAATTATAGATGGGGGAATTGTTAGTTGTTCTAGGAAATTCTATAGCATTAAATTATCTATAAGAGATTATCATCTTGATTGCCCAATATTTTCTATCTCTATGGGTACAACATATATTATTTTGGGATTATAATAGATTTACTAATTTGGGAACAATTGAGATGAAATTCCCAAAACTATTCATGCACTTTCACTTAGAGGGAAGGGAAATAGAACTAAGAGGGTTGTGTGCAAAGTCTCCACATATGGTAAGCTATCACCAAGTGAAAAAATTTATTAAGAAGGGATCAAATGGATTTCTAGCCCAATTTTTTTCATTAGAATCATATCTGTGTGATCGAAAATATATGCGTAATGAAATAAATAAATACTATTCAAGCACACCAATAAGACATTGTATCAAAACAGAAAATAAAAGGTAAGTAGATGCAAACTCAATATTCTGCTTCGATTGTCGTCCTATTGTCCTCTATCTTCAGTGTTTTTGTTGATTCCAACTTTTGCTCTCAGATTATATGCTAGGCTCAACAAACTGTCTTCCTAAAGAACGAGATTTAAATATGATGGATGATGCAAGATTAAGCCATGATATGGAATAAGACTAAGATGATTGAAATAAACATGATGCTATGCTATTAGAATGCTAAATGAATTAAATGCAATGAACTCTAATTAATTGCCTATCCCCAATGCTTAGATTCACACAGGTATTTATAGAGTTTTTCGAAGGATTCTGATTGGCTGTCTTGATTGACGGTTGTGATAATTCCTGGCAGATCGAATGGCTGAAGATGGATGAAACTGAAGAGAAAATAGAAGAAAACCTGAAAACAAGATTTTTCTATTTTTACGAAAGAGAAAAAGATAAGAAGATAAGAAATCATCTTTCTTTAAAAAGATAAAAGAAAGATTTAAAAGCTGATAAATAATGAATTAAAAATTCAATTATTTATTTGTGGATGATATTCAACTTTTTCTTAATTAAATGAAATATTTAATTAAGCTTTTAAAGAAAGCAGAAGAAAGTTTGAGATAAGAAGAAAGTTTTAATTAGGATTTTTGAAGAAAACAAAAGATATCATATCTAAATAAAATATTTAATTATGATATGAGAAGAAAACAGAAGATTTCACAATTAAATAAAATATCTAATTGTGATTTAGAAAGAAAGCATAAGATCCTTTAATTAAATAAGGTTTATTTAATTAAATTACTTTTATGAAATTAATTAAATGAAATATTTAATTAATTTAGAAGAAGAATTTAAAATAGAAGAAAGAAGATATTTAAACTTAATTAAATCAAAAAGATTTAATTTAAATTCAAACAATGATAATTAATTTAAATAAATAAAGTGCATTTATTTAATTAATTAAGTGAACATATGAAAATAATTAAATAAAATAAATTTATTTAATTATGAAAGAAGAATAAGATGAATGAACAATATAATTAAATTAATGAAATTTAATCATATGTAGAGGATTTCAGAAAAATTAATTAAATAATAAATATTTAATTAATTGCCAGGATTATAGACATGACCATTTTTATGCGTATACATTTTGACCCTCTTTGAAGTGATGTGTGGAACACATTGCTTCAAAGAAAATAAAAAATTTGCCCCTGATATGTTTCTGATTTTTGATGTCAATGATGCCCCCTCGGGAGGTAAATCATGGAAGATGGTGTCAAGAATGATAGGCAAATAGTGATTTAGCTCCCGATAAATGATGTTTGTGATGGCCCGGTGAAAAAATAATATGGAAGAAAGGGAAAAAAAATGCCATGAACTCTCACCTTAATAGACCCTTAAAAGGTAAAAAGGGGTAAAATGAAGTGTCATTTTCACCCTGCTGCTATAGTGAAAAGTGAGCTCTGATAGTGACTTGGCGAGATGGAGATCCCATTGCATAGACATAGATTCGAGCGAGCGCGCCGATACCAGAGACCAGCTGCGTATGGACCACTGGTGAGTGATTCTTACCATGTATGATTTCAAATTTCGCATTTTGGATCAATTTTGCAAGTGTTTTAGGTCGGTTTTCAGTTTTTGCATCACGTTTTAGCGCATTCGATAAAACTTTTAGCGCTTTCGCAGAATTCTGTAGCGCATATAGGAAATTCTATAGTGCATTCGACAGATAGAGTAGCGCATATAAGTTAAAATCAGCTATTATGATCCTGTAGCGCATCTAGGGCACAAAATTGTGCATATAGGGCTAGGGCCACAAATAGATAACGTTGCGCATTTGAGAGTTAAAGTTGCACATACACGGTATAGATTAGCGCATGCCGAGTTTTAGCGCATCTAGGAAAAAGTTTAGCACATTCGATTGAAACTGTAGCGCATTTGTGTTTTAGCACGTCTGGGTAACAGAATAGCGCATATGGGAAATTTTTCACAAAATGCCTGTGTGATGAAAAATGATGATTTAAATTGCTTCCTTAGTCAATAGATAGATAAATTGTAGTACCATCATAGTGATATGGATAAAAATGATAGAAAAATCTGATAAAGCATTGATAACTTTGCTTCCAAAATAGAAAACAAAGAGTAGATAGCTTGATAACTTTGTTAAAAACAAAGAGTACAGTGATTGATTGATTGATTGTGTTTGGATAACTTTGCTTCTCGTGATTGAAAACAAAGAGTAGATGTTTGATAAATTTTCTTTCTACGATAGAAACCAAATAGTAAAATGAGGATATAAATTTGCATTCATGACTGAAATACAAATAGGAAATGATTTGTGTGTTGATAAATTTGCTTTCCCGAAAAAAAAAACAAATAGTAAATGATGATAGAGTAGATTGATTGGATAATCAGATAGATTGATTTAACACTTGATATGGGTCATTAATTGAATTTGCTGGATAGATAGATCACATGATATGAGTCTGATTAATGTGTCCTTTGTGATGATAAAAAATAGGAGGCTTTCAAAAGCCTCCAGATTAGAGAGCAGTTCCCATTATGTTGGGAGCGAGTAGGAGAGCTTACACCAGCTGAGTTACAGTTGATAGTAGATTGTGGACTGGGACCATTGTTGACGATGCCGCGAGGTATTCGGATCAACATGGGACTGTTGACCGCTTTGGCAGAGAGATGGCACTCGGAGCATAACACTTTTCACTTGCCAACTGGTGAGATGAGTGTGACGCTCGAGGATGTGTATAGGATTCTTGGGGTTCCAGTTGTCGGTGCCCTTGTGGTTTATGACCACAAGGAGATTGGTGGGACCGAGGCGCTGTGGCGGATATGCGGCGATGCGAGCATTTGTGGATATTAGGTAGATTGGGAGGATTTCAGTAGATATCCAGCCTTAGTTGCTGTGTTGGTTGCATTCATTGGAGGCTTCCTTGGATCGGACCATCGGTCGAAGGGATTTGCAGTTGGTTGGGGTAGGATGTTGGAGTGGTTGGTGACACAGCCACAGAGGTATGCCTAGGGGAGCTGTATATTAGCGGACATGTATCATGATCTTCATTAGGTTGTATATAGAGGATCCACTAGCTTGGCGAGTGGAGTGACACTTCTACAGATCTGGGCGTGGGAGCATATTGTGATCACGAGACCACATTGCATGAGAGATAGGCCAGCAGGGAGGCCCTATGTGTATGCATATTCTGGTGCACTTGTCCAACAAAAGCTGGGCAAGGTAGAGTATTGGCGACGGGTATTGGATGATATAGATGCAGTGATATGGAGACCGTACACGGATTGTGAGGCATGGGGGAGTGATCACTTAGAGATGCCGTTTATCTGCAGACCGCGATATCTGATAGGGTAGACTCCCTTTATTATTGAGAGATTTCTGGCATTACGGGTCCTGAGACAGTTTGGATTTACACAGGGGATGCCACAGGGCATTGCTCATTATGGGCGACACAAGGGTGATCTAAGATGGGGGCCATGTATCCGGTACCAGGTAGCATACACAGAGTATTCTACCTTATAGCCAGAGGTATGGACAGACAGACTAGAGGTTGTGGATGCAGGGATGACTGATGATTATGCACATTATTTCCATACACATCCATTTCCACGGTTTACAGTACCAGATGAGCCATTGGCCATTGGGGGACAGGGGGATGTGGCTGGCGGAGAGCAGGCGAGGGGTGGAGGAGAGGAGGAGGAGGAGGGAGATGAGGAGGAGGGAGATGAGGCGATGGGTGGAGGAGATGAGGAGGAGGAGAGTGGAGGAGATGGTGACGAGGACAACTCGGATGGCGGAGATGATAGGGGAGATGATGCATGGAGAGGAGAGATAGCAGGGCATAGATTATTCGACAAGCCGACCGGGCGCGTAATTACCGTATACGCTGATTACAGGTCGCCCTATCCTCAACAGGCATGATGCATTACTGCAGCTCGTCTCGTATTATTGCAGACAATGACATACTTTACAGAAAGCCAGCTAGCTCAGGCTCAGAGTGTGATAGTACAGTTGCAGACACAGCTTTCACAGGCTCAGATGCAGGTACAGGCACAGGCTCAGGCACAGGTACAGGCTTAGACACCTGCCCCAGATTCCCAGGTGACACAGTTGGTAGCAGAGAGGGATGCTCTTAGATGACGAGCACTAGAGGCCGAGGGTGTGGCACAGAGACTCATGGGTACCGTAGAGAGTGCATCATTATGGGAGGCCATTGCAGAGGGATTTGAGGCAGCTAGAGAGGTCGAGTACTACAGAGTCATATACGAGGAGCTATGTCCTCCTGAGCGTCGAGAGCCTTACCCACGATCACACAGCAGGACGAGGACCCGATCACAGACATCGACACATGGCAGAGAGGTTACAGGGCCTCGACGGGATTCTGATGTAGGGGGTAGTGGCAGGCTGCCTCCTTCCGGACCAGCTCCTTCAGGGGCATCTACCAGCTAGTGATTGGGACAAATGTATTTTGCACATATGCAGGGCATGTATATTGAGTTTTGATCATATCTCATGTATCATGTTTTGAACTTTTTAGTTTCATTGGACATTGGACATTTGTATTATTTTGATGAGCGATGATATGCAGTGGCGATGATTTTGATGATGATATGTTTGTGCATTTTTGATGTGATATGAATGCTACTTTTATGCATGTATGATATGAGATGGATTTTGATATGGTTTTATTGTTTTTGCGGACTAATCTTATGATGCAGGATGATCTAATGATATGATGCCGATGGATGATCTAGGATGTAGATACAATGATTGTGATAATGTAGATATGAGTTGTTGATTTTTTTGAATTTTGTCAAATGCAGAAATGGATAGTATGTTTAGGAAATGCATCATGAAATTTATGATATGAAAATGGTAGATAATGAAAAATGTGATACTACTAATGATAATGGTGAAAAGATAAATGATATGTTTGGTAATGTTTATGTAATGAAAATGGCAATGTGATGATAATAGAATAATTATAATGTGGAATGTAATAATATGAAAGGAATGAGTGCAATGGTAATGAAATGATATGAGATGATGATGATAAATGGTAGTAAATGATAAATGATAAAATGATAATGGGATGATGAACGATAATGATATGAGAGAAAAGATAATGATAATAGTAATTGAGAAATGACGATGTTATGAAAAATAATGAAAAAAATGATATGAAATGATGAATGAATAAGAAATGATAAGGTTATGAAAATAAATGGGATGAAATGATAAAGGATAAGGATCTAATGATAGAAAATAAAATAGAAATGATAATGATAATGATAATGATAATGATAATGAATGAGAAATGATAATGATAGAAAATGAAATAGAAATGATAACGATAATGATAATAATGAAATGATAATGAATGAGAAATGATAATGATAATGATAATGATGAAATGATAATGAATGAGAAATGATAATGATAATGATAATGATGAAATGATAATGAATGAGAAATGATAATGATAATGATAATGATGAAATGATAATGAATGAGAAATGATAACGATAATGATAATGATAATGATAATGATGAAATGATAATGAACCAAATGTCCAAATGTCCTCCATAAAGAGTTCAAAACTACATGACAACCGTTAATGTTTTCATTTAGCCTTTCAGAATACTGATGTGAATCTAATATGCAGATATATACAATGATCTAACGGATATGCAACTAAATGAAACTAACCAATTTGTTGAGCCTGTTATAAGCATTCTTGAATCATCATAGAGAATTTTAAAATGTTGGAAGTATGTACAAGCATCAGAGGGGAAATTAGCGCCAATGATGACCTGAGTACAACTTTCATGATTTTTGATATAGCAAGCGAACACAAGCATCGATGTATAATTGAACCGAGATGACCTGAGCATTTCTTGCATAAACAGACAAAGATTAACCACCCCTCCGATGCAAATGTGGAACTGTCGTCAATGATATTGCTTTGGTAATCATGTCCTGTGACATATTTGCATCAGATTGATCATTAACCTCAAGACAACAAACAAAAGAAAAATCATTCTCGTTCCTTGCCACTCTAGTTCAGTACATCATCGAGTGTGCTCTAGAGTAATGATATCGAAAATCAAACAACCTTTGTTCAAAATGTAATACTGTTATTTCATACATTATTCAGATTTTTGGATTATCCAATAGACAATGATATGGTATCTGCTGAAAATTGTTCATGATATGGAGCGACGATCAGATAAGGTTTCGCATGAGTTGGTTGTTTGTTCGTATGATCATATTTCATGACATTGTCCAGCTGTCTTAGTATGCTATGAAAGTTAAGTGCCCCCAGTTGAGTTTTTGCCTCGTTTATTGACACAACTTGTGAAAAAGGAATATGTACAATAATCAAGCCATGGTAAGACGTTTTATCACTCTAGGAAAATGATGGCAGGATGATGCAATTATAACCCTAAGATGCGGAAAAAGAAGCGGAAAAAGGAAAGCTGAAAAGCCAAAGTGCAAAATAGGAACTAATAGATGGAGAGGTACAGATAGCGTCTGTTTGCCAGATTTTCACTATCTGTGTTTTCTGATTTCTTTTTTTTGTTTTGTTTCTGTCAATAGACTGCTTGTTTGCCAGGTTTTCACCCTATGACATTTTCTGTTGTTTTTGAATTATTTTTTCACCGGGCCATCACAAACATCATTTATCAGGAGCTAAATCACTGTTTGCCTATCATTCTTGACACCATCTTCCGTGATTTACCTCTCGAGGAGGCATCATCGACATAAAAAATCAAAAACATATCAGGGGAAAATTTTTTATTTTCTTTGAAGCAATGTGTTTCACACATCACTTCAAAGAGGGGCAAAATGTATACGCATAAAAATGGTCATGTCTATAATCTTGGAAATTAATTAAATATTTATTATTTAATTAATTTTTCTGAAATCCTCTACATATGATTAAATTTAATTAATTTAATTATATTGTTCATTCATCTTATTCTTCTTTCATAATTAAATAAATTTATTTTATTTAATTATTTTCATATGTCCACTTAATTAATTAAATAAACGCATTTTATTTATTTAAATTAATTATCATTGTTTGAATTTAAATTAAATCTTTTGATTTAATTAAGTTTAAATATCTCTCTTTCTTCTATTTTAAATTCTTCTTCTAAATTGATTAAATATTTCATTTAATTAATTTCATAAAAGTAATTTAATTAAATAAACCTTATTTAATTAAAGGATCTTATGCTTTCTTTCTAAATCACAATTAGATATTTTATTTAATTGTGAAATCTTCTGTTTTCTTCTCATATCATAATTAAATATTTTATTTAGATATGATATCTTTTGTTTTCTTCAAAAATCCTAATTAAAACTTTCTTCTTATCGCAAACTTTCTTCTGCTTTCTTTAAAAGCTTAATTAAATATTTCATTTAATTAAGAAAAAGCTGAATATCATCCACAAATAAATAATTGAATTTTTAATTCATTATTTATCAGCTTTTAAATCTTTCTTTTATCTTTTTAAAGAAAGATGATTTCTTATCTTCTTATCTTTTTCTCTTTCGTAAAAATAGAAAAATCTTGTTTTCAGGTTTTTTTCTATTTTCTCTTCAGTTTCATCCACCTTCAGCCATTCGATCTACCAGGAATTATCACAACTGTCAATCAAGACAGCCAATCAGAATCCTTCGAAAAACTCTACAAATACCTGTGTGAATCTAAGCATTGGGGATAGGCAATTAATTAGAGTTCATTGCATTTAATTCATTTAGCATTCTAATATCATAGCATCATGTTTATTTCAATCATCTTAGTCTTATTCCATATCATGGCTTAATCTTGCATCATGCATCATATTTAAATCTTGTTCTTTAGGAAGACAGTTTGTTGAGCCTAGCATATAATCTGAGAGCAAAAGCTGGAATCAACAAAAACACTGAAGATAGAGGACAATAGGACGACAATCGAAGCAGAATATTGAGTTTGCATCTACTTACCTTTTATTTTCTGTTTTGATACAATGTCTTATTGGTGTGCTTGAATAGTATTTATTTATTTCATTACGCATATATTTTTGATCACACATTTTTGGCGCCCACCGTGGGGCCCAATGCCCCCATTTTAGACTTCTTTCTTGCAGGTTTTTCGTGCAGGTTTTCTGACATTCGGCAGTGCATCTGGGAGATTCGAAAATTTTCCGTTTTGCAGGTACTTTAGCGCATATGAAGACTATTTCGGTGCATATGGGAATTTCTGAAGAGCATTTAGGGAATAGAATGGCGCATATGGAAATTTCTGAAGAGCATTTAGGAATTTAATTAGCGCATATAGGAGATCATTCGCCGCATTTACATTTTAGTCTAGCGCATATAGTGTCTGTTCTTGCGCATCTGGGTTTTGTTCTTGCACATCTGGGTTATTTTCTTGCGCATATGAGTTATTTTTCTGTGCTTATACTGTTTGTTTTGGCGCATTTGGGTTGTAATAGAGATTCTGAGTCTGATGCCTTCCGCAGACAAAATTTCTTTCTTTTCCTTGCTGGTTTTAAAATGAATCAATCTAGGGTAGCCACCACATCTTTATCATGCAGTTAAAAAGAACCCAATGCCTGTTGTGAAGCAAAATCTTCACTTAGATTAAATCATTTTTGACTTTGGTGCATCTAAAATGAATCTGTCTACTCTTTTTGATTGTGCTTGAAAGTGGTAGGTGACTATGCTCTCACCCTGTGCAAACTAGGTGATCAAAAAAACCAGACCCACTTTTCCCTGTGTAACCTTGACTTGATAATCGAAGTATCCTCTCCCCTTGTGCACTTGTGCGATCCTGGGTGTAAGAGAAATGGTTATTGACTCTAGAAATCGGGCCTGCCTGGGGATTTCATCACCTCAACGCGACTCAAACCGGCAACGGAGCTAAAGCCAAGCTACCCCCGACCAGTATATAAATGTAAACCTTAAGGGAAAGCCTAAGGTTGCTTGTGCGGATGTGTCATACAGACAAAATTGCACTCCCTTAAACCCTATTGAGCTTAACCTCTTCAGGCTAGAGTGCCACCTTAATGGTGATTAATCTCTTGCCCCATGTATGGCCACTCGAACGGGGGTCCCGAATTAAATACCATTGTTTAGAAAGCCAAAAACCTTCTATTTGCTAGTCCAGCACCGATCGGTGTGAAGCCTTCCACACTTTCGCAATCTTTAGTAGAGGTGATAAATCTGCCATGTGAGTTTCATGGGGGTTGGAAGCTTGGTTGGCCTGAGAAGAGAGTGCACTGTAAGGGGGAGCCCATGTAGCCAAGCTTCTGAATTCACACGCTACTGATATGCGGTTGGGGAAACCCATGTGGAATCTAGCAGATATTGTCCTGGCCTAACTTAAGTTGTGCTTGTCTTATTCTATGCTTGGTTACGATCAACTTAAATCAGACTGTTTGTTGTGTTTTCAAGAACATTAATTCAGATAAAAGATCATCCAAAATGAATATGAAAGACTTCAGCTAAAATTTTTCAAAACTGGTCAAAAACTGTTTTAGCGCATCTAGAAAAAACTGTAGCGCATCTAAAATCTGTTCTGGCGCATACACTTGCTGATTCAACGCATCTGAGTCATTTTCCAGCGCATTTAGGGACTGTTTTAGCGCATATGCTTCTTGGTTTAGCGCATCTAAGGTCTGTTTCTGCGCATTCAAGGTATTCTGCAGTGCATTTAACTTTTTCTTTAGCGCATATACCTCTTTCTGCAGCGCATTTAGGGAACAAAATAGCGCTTAGGTTGTCAAAATTTTTACACAGGCCCAAATTTCTGATATTTCTCTCCCATGTTGAGGAAGTGGAAATCAACCAAGTTTGTCAAGAAATCAGTCTTAAATAGAATCAAGAAACCCAAAAAGAACTTAAGTTACAAGGAAACTTTGGACCGAAGAGAATTTTTGTATAAGAGTCGACATGTCTTGCTTCATTATCGCAAATTCCTCCATAGATACCAAGACTATGTTAGAGGATTCACTGACGAGTACGCTGTAGAACCTTTAGATACTCAAGCTTATTATCAAAGATTAGCTCTATCTCAGCGTCATAATCTTAATCAACCTCTTGAGTTTGAGAATATACCACAACCTTCCATTGAATATTCGACACACCCTAGTCAAATCCTTCAGTGACCTTCAATAGACTTACAAATCTTTTCAAAAGCAGGGATCGAAACTTTAGGAGTGCACCTCACAAGCAAAATTTTGGATTATTGATTCAACTTCCCTCAATAGGATTCAGATATCCTTTGTCTTTGGAAGCCACAATCAAGAATTGGGAACATCTTTGATCATATCATAGGATTTTTGTTCATCTTATCAGATCAAGATATCATTATCATATGCCTATTTTTACAAGATCTCAATACAACAAACTAGGAGAAGAATCTCAATGAGAAGGTCCTACCCATAACATTCAAGAAGAAGGTGAATGTGGTAATCCTCATTATAGTGTGAATCGCAATCCTCTTTTCAGTGACGACGATATGGCTAATAGAGAAATCAACCCATTTCATAAGTACAAGGACATGAACAAAACTCCTGTAGATAGTGATGATGAGCAAGAGGAAGAACTTCACATTAGAGAGGCTGAACAAGACCCCAAGTTTCTTAAAGCCATAGAAAAGATCCTGCAACGTGACAAAGAAAAGTATTTTCTCTTCCTAGCCAATCAAGGAGCTAAACTGCCTAAGGATTTTGATACTGAGAAATTAAAGAGCAAAGAAGAAGAAACATCCCCATCTGATCTTACTGTTCTTACTCAACAATTTAAGGCACTCCAAGGACAAATCAAAGAGTTACAAGGGGGGACCACAACAAAGAAATATACTCTTGATGACATATGTCCTTATCCTTTTGATAGAAGTCTCAATATGATTCCATTTCCCAAACATTGTGAAATTCCCAAATTTGATCGTTATAATGGGAAATCGGATCCAATTGATCACGTTAGAGACTTCCGAAACATGACTTTAGAATTTGCACATGAAGACACTTACTTGATGTGTTTGTTCCCTAGGAGTCTTGGAAGTCACTCTATGGAATGGCTATCAAAAATTACACCTCCTGTCCAAACATTTGAGGAATTGATCAATTTTTTCATAACACAATACTCCTACAACATCCAACACCAAATCACCATGATTGATATTTGCAAAGTTGCACAAAAACCTAGTGAACCTTTCACTACCTTTCTTCAAATATGGAGAAGAATGTTCGCTAGATATCCATGTCATGTTCCTGAAAAGGAAAAAATGGTTACTTTCATCAACAACCTAAATTCGGAAATGAGCTATCATTTAAATCTACATTGTCCACCTTCCTTTGAGAAATTGATTGAGGATGCCATGACCATTGAAGGTGCTTTGGTTAAAAGAGGGACAATAAAACTTGACAAGGATAATCCTAGCTCATCTAACCATTATAACAATCAAGACAAGTCTAAGTTTTGGACTCGCAACAAAAACATTGTAAACGATGGTGTGGTAGATGCAAACCATGTCTCAACTAAGCCATTTGTTCTGAGTACACCAAATACTCCTCGCAACAATAATTACAACAATGTCAGTTCTATCACAAATCAAGGAAACAATCCTCCCCCTCCAAAGAACAACATGAATCAAAATCCTACCCCCAATCAAGGGACTGTCAACAATCAAAACTACCGTGGAAACAACAACAACAACAACAACAACAACACCTTAGGGAATACCTCAAACACGAACCCACAATGCTTTTCATTCTTTTATAGTAGAAGAACTTTCACTCAATTAGGACAATCCTTGGAATCTGCATTCAAAGAGGTTATGGAAAAAAAAGCCCTTACTTTACCACCTCAACGCAATTATGAACCTAGTGTAAAACCTCCATCATGGAATGAAGCGTATTATTGTGACTATCATAGGTGCAGAGGTCATCGTACAAACAACTGTCAAGCTTTGAAGCATGCTATTCAAGACTTAATTGACAATGGAACTATCACAATAGAAGGACAACAAAAATCTAATGAAGATCACCAAGCATTTCGCAACCCCTTGCCAAATTATCAAAAGGGAGAGTCTTCTGACAAAAATGTGAATCAAATCGATGACACTGTAATCCATCACCTCTATACGGATGATGAACGAATCAACGTTATAAAAATAAATGAAAAGATAGACAATGGACAAGTTAATTTCACGCCAAGAGCACAAGCTAAAGTTGTCTTGAAGGGTGTCTCTTCGAAATCCACTGAGCCCTTCCCTCAACATCAATATGACTTAGTTAACCAACTTCGAAAAACTCCGGCTCAAATTTCCATTTTAGAACTCCTGAAGATTTCCCCTGCACATAAGGAAATTTTAGAGAAGGCCCTTTTTGAAACAACTGTATCCACGGATTTGGATGTGAACCAATTTCAAGCCATCGTAGGACATTTGTCCTCACCTACATGTCTTTCATTTTCAGACAAAGATGATGTTTCCATGACTCATCCCCACAATTCATCATTATACTTAGAGGTCATGATCCACAAGTTTCGTGTTAAACATGTCCTAATAGATGGAGGGGCTGGTTTAAATATATGTACCTTAAAGGTGTTTCAAGCTTTAGGATTTTCGGAGGACTCCATTGATCCTAGAAGGAAGATTACTATAAAAGCCTATGATGATGAGGA
This sequence comes from Sequoia sempervirens, assembly GCA_007258455.2. Taxonomy (NCBI): domain Eukaryota; kingdom Viridiplantae; phylum Streptophyta; class Pinopsida; order Cupressales; family Cupressaceae; genus Sequoia; species Sequoia sempervirens. The sequence goes on from VDFB02000017.1 coordinate 281,190,306, forward strand.
AAGAACATCTAAAGGTCTAATCATGCTACCAATTAGAGTGGGACCTGTTATCAAAAATACCTTTTGTCAAGTTTTAGACCGGGATCTTGCATACAACATCTTGTTGGGTCGTCCTTGGATTCATGAAATGCAAGCTGTTCCGTCCACTTACCATCAATGTCTTAAGTTTCCATATGGCGAACAGGAAATCACTATATCAGCTGATAATTCAAATATCCAAACTTGTGCCAATGTCAAAGCTAGTTAGGATACTTTGGTTCCAAACAATCGAGAAGCGCTTGCTAATACTTCTCCTACGAATGATACACAAATCGGTCAATTAGCCAAAAGATTTGACAAGAAACTGCAGTTCAAGGAAAGTGGAGTTGGGGAATATTCTCTCTGTCTTGCTAATCTACCTACATCACCTCGATCACATGGACAACCTTCTATTACACAACAACAGATATCAGTAGCATCAACATCAACACAACTACAAACAGAGCCAACTACCAAGTTCAATGGACAATTCAAAAGAAAAATTCCCCATGGGAGATCCTGAGGATACAACAATTCTGAATTGGCTTTATAAGGATGAAGATGAAACAGTTCTAAAAGTCACCTTACCAACTGACCGATATGGGAAAGGGTATTCCATCATGCAAAAGATGGGATATGACAATGGTCCTATTGGAAAAAGAAAAGAAGGCATACTTGAGCCTATCCATCTTCCAGGGTTGCTGCATATGATAAAACTGGACTAGGCTATGACGCTACCCCATCCAACCAATCACAGGGTAATGTTTTTACACTACAAGAAGGTTCTGATAAAAAGGATGCATGTTTGTCATCAATCCTGAATTTCATAGAAAATAACTCTGATACAGATTCTGCTGAATATGAATGGGATACCATCCATGATGATGAATTTTGGAGAGACAAAGCGGTAGATGTGATACACAAGTATACACCAACTTTAATCAAAGGAGAAGGTTCAGGGTCCCAACCACAAGAATCTGAACTACAAAGCAACTATGAGTCTTGAGTCAAATTTTCCAGCCGAACAAAGACTATCGCGTAGGGAATAGTACCATCATTGATCTACTTCATGCCTCAGATCCTATCGATAACTCTATTTTGACTCTAACCATCATCGATTTCACATGACCAAATGACTTGTTACCTTTGATCCATCCTGATCTCATTGACTGGGATCTAACTGAACCTATTGATTTACCTATTTTTCCAAATGATGAAGCTATCATAAACTTCCTTTCTGTAGATGATGTAAATGATTGTTCCACTAGCAATTTTTGGCACAAAGTCTTCGTCGGAAGTGTCAAGTCTCCCTGGCTGTAAAGTGAAGCAAGAAAGAAAGATCCTGAGTGGTGAAAACGGAATGCAGGTACTGGTCAAACAAAAGATCGCATAAAGCGTATCGGATGGTTGGCTCTTTTCAAAGGCACCCGGTATTCGGGACCTGACACTCTCGAGAGCACTATCATGAGCGATGGCCATTTTTGATCGAGGCCTACAAAGAAATCAATATTGAGAACTACAAATAATCCAAAGGATTCTCTGAGGGTAAATTTGAATCAATGACAGATAATGAAATCCCAGGGTTCATAAACTTTCTCAAAGAAAATCAAGTCAATTTTGCTTGGTCTTATGCAGACATGCAGGGTCTTGATCCTGATCTCATAATGCATCATTTGTCTATCAAACCAGGAGCTAAACCAGTGAAACAAAAACTCAAAAAGATGCATCCTCACGTTGCACTACTAGTTAAAGAAGAACTCAAGAAACTCCTAGATGCAGGATTTATAAGACCAATAGCCTATGTAGAATGGATCTCCAATATTGTCCCAGTAGCAAAGCCGGATAAACGCATTAGAGTGTGCTGCAGCGATTTAGGGAGATCATGGCAGGCGCCCTGGGTTGACTTTCTACTTCAAGCATTGAAGCACTATAGTTGAGTTTAGGTGGCCATGCCATGTATCCATTAATGGATGGTTTCTCTGGTTACAACCAAATCAAAATTGCACCAGAAGACCAGGAGAAAACAACTTTCACTTGTCCGTGGGGAACGTACTGTTGGAATGTCATGCCTTTCGGTCTAAAGAATGCTGAGGCTACTTATCAAAGGGCTATGACTACAATATTTCATGACATGATGCACACATTCATGGAAGATTGTGTAGATGACATATTGGAAAAATCACACACCAGAGAAGGACACCTGGAAATATTGTCTAAAATATTTACTAGATTGGAAAAATTCAAAGTTCGCCTAAATCCCAAGAAATGTGTTTTTGGGGTCACATCTGGAAATTTTTTAGGATATATTGTTTCAAAAAATGGAAGTGAAGTAGATCCTGCTAAAGTTCAGGAAATCATGGAGATGCCTCCTCCAAAGAACATCAGTCAATTGAGATCATTACAAGGGTGACTTCAATCCATAAGAAGATTCATTGCGCAATTGGATAGATTTTTTTTTAACCAATTGCAATGATGTGATCAAACAAGATTTGATTTTATGTCCCAAATTGAAAGATGTGACAAACAAGATTAAGAGATGAAGGATGAAACGAGTGCACCTAGTTATTTTCTCTCTCCAAATTGATGTTGTGACTGATTCCAACACTTTTCCAGCTCCGAATGATTCACCAACAAGTCACAAGGACAAAAGAAACAAATTAAAAATCTGTTAGAACAAAAGTCATATGTGCTGAAGAATATATGAAAATTTGAGAACTTTAACTTTGTAAACATTGATAAAAACCAGCACCATTGGATAGCTTATGAAATTCTACCCCAAATAAAAAAAAAAAGCACTTAAAAAGACCAAAAAATGACAAAGATACGGCCATTTTAAGATTGACTAAAAAAATGCTGAAACAGAAGTGTATGCGCTAAAACAGACCTCATATGCGCTAAAAAAATTCCCAGATGCGCTAAAAGAAGTCCCAGATGCGCTAAAAGAAATTCTGGATGCGCTAAAAAAATTTTTTTTTTACA
>VDFB02000017.1:281193402-281392399 GCA_007258455.2 Sequoia sempervirens
AAATTCTCATCCAGACTAATCATGAAATGGATTTCAATTATATAAAAACATATTTAAAAAAAAAAAAAAAAAATTATCATATGTAACAACACATTCAAAGTGAAGTACCTTGGCTCGCCAAATAGATATTAATTTAATTAATTAATTCAATTATTTGATATTGCTGGCAAAAAGTAAATTTAAAAAGGTAATATTATAATTAAATTATATATATAAGATTTTTTTGTAATAAATATATTTTAAATAAAATATTTAAATATTTATGCTCATGAAGAAGAAAAGAAGACCACTAACATTTTTTGGATTATTCTATCTTGTTGTTCAACATTGTTAGGTCTCCATACTAATAGGCTATAGTGGATACTATTGCAATTGTGGATCTTGGGGTCAAAGGCCCACCATACAAAATATTGAGGGGTCATATGTTGAGGGAAGAACAATATTATTGTTGAACATCACAAGGATTGGGCAAAAACAAGTTGCACTATCCTGTCAAATTGATGGATAAAGAGAAGGAACCATACTCTCATTAACTTCCTTGTCACATCCAATCTTAGCACATTCTTCTTGAAATCAATGGATGCATCAAATAAGATGAAATAAATGTAAACAAAGTTCAAACTATTTGATGAGGTGGTGCCACAAAATTCGGTCCAACTCATTACAAATAATGTTGTTGCTCAAAAACTTCTGATGGAGAAGCATCTAACTATGTTTTGGAAACCATGTGCAACACATTGTCTTGATCTAACCTTGGAACACATTGGCAAACTTGGATGGGTTAAGTATGTAATGGATAGGCCCGCACAATTACCAAATTTATATACAATTAAACGAGAGTGTTGACTATGATGTGCACTTTCACATAGGGCAAGGAATTTCTTTGGCTTAGAGTGACTAGATTTGCTACCTACTTTGCAATACAATTTTTTTTTTTTGCAAAAGATGATTTGGAAATGAATTTTTGTATCAAATGAGTGAGTTGAGTGTAGATTTGTGAGTCATATGAATGGAAAGACTGTGGAAAACTACATTTTTTCAAAGAGCTTTTGGACAAAGATGCAACAAATTATCTAGTTTTAAAAAGCCTCTATTCAAAGTTTTGAGACTAATCAATAGGGATAAATCCCCTATGGGCTATTTGTATGAGGCCATGGATATGGCCAAAGAGGCTATCAAGAATAAAATGGAGAATGATGGGGGCATTTACATGCTGCTATAGGAAACAATCGATGGGAGATGAGATCAACAAATGTATTCCCCCTCCATGTGTAATGTCCCCATTTTCAGGTTCCCTTGTAGTGAAGTTGGCACTAACCTTGTGGATGTGTGTCAATGTTATCGAAGGAGTTATTTGAAGATTCCAATGAGCTCAAGTAGTCTGGAGGACTCATATGCCACTTCCCGGGGTGATTTTCAGTTTCTAGTGTGCTCTCCAAGAACCTTGGAGAGAACGTTTATTTATAGTAAGTTGCCTAATTGGCTCCGTTTATCATTATTCTTCATCAGGATCACTCAAGTACAATCACTCTTCGATTCCTGATTTGGGTTATTTGAATTTCACCAACAATACAAATAATAAAGATTTTTTGCAAAATGACAGTTCTAAACAGATGCAAGAGATAAATAACCAAATTTAATTAATGATTCAAAGGTTACATATGATTCATACCTGGAACCTGCCAAGTAGGGATTGTGCAACTACTGGAAGTGACCTCTGTCTTATTCTAATCTACTGATATAAACTGAAAATGCTGAATGAAACTTCAAAGTAAATATGTGAATGCTCATATGATGATCTCTGTGTGAAACCATCCAAACAAGAGACCTTGGGTGATCTTCCACACCTATAGACTTTGTCCTAATCGAGGGTTTTCATCCTCAAATCAGCTTGGAACTCCATACCTACAAACCCTTGTTGCTCAACTTGCTGTTTCTGTATAATAAACTTGGATGCTTGTAACAAAACATAGGCATCTTATTTATAGATTTTGAGAGCCTAAATCAAAAAGTCATGTTGACTTTAGATATTTTTCCTATGAGTTGTCATCCTTATCCTCTGTAGATAAGATTCACCTTTTTACTTTATGAGTTGTCAATCTTATCCCGAGTTGTCATTCTTATCCTCTGTGGATAAGATATTTTGCAAACCTTATCCTTTATGGATAAGATATTTTGCAAACCTTATCTCTATGGATAAGATATTTTGCAATCCTTATCCTTATCCCTTGACTTTGATTTTGACTTCCTTTGACTTTGACTTTCTTCCCTTGGCTTTGACTTTGACTTTCTTCCCTTGGATTTGACTTTCTTACCTTGACTTTGACTTTTGTAGAAAATATTTTCCTTTTCTTTTTAGCAAGGAACCGCAAGAGTGTCGTTACTAACCCTAATGTTACGAAAAATAGTAAGTAGCAAGGAACAAATCCCGAATTGCCTCATAAGGCCAACCAACCAACTGAAACATTGAACTGAATATGCAAAGACGAATACACAAGCCTGCTAAAAACTCCCGAATACCCTCCAAAGGGTTCCCTAAACGTCTCATTAGCCTACGAGAACCAAATAGTAGGCTAACCACTACAAGATATAGATCTCGGAAAAAAGGGGACATTACAGGGTCACTCAAGTACAGTCACTTTTCGATTCCAATGCATTCCGGCAGTTTCCACAAAATGGGTGTATTAATAATTTAATAGCTTTATTTTAATTATTTTACTAAGGTCACTAAATATTATTTTAAATATTTTAAAAGCACCTTAGTGTTATAGCTCATCGGAACTGAGATGAAATGTTTTAAATCATGGATGCATAAAACCGAGACCTTGCATGTCAAATTATGATTTTTTTAATTAAAAGGCCTTTTTTGGAGCTAAAATGGAGTTTTAATTAAAAAGTGAATTTTAAAAATATAAGCTTTTGGAGAGTTCGGCGGAGAAAGTGTAAAAAAGGCATTTGAGGAGCTCATTTGGACATGGAGATTATTATATTTTCCTCTGATGAAACCCTCATGGTTTTGGGAGACTGAACTTGGTTCATCTCAACCTTCTTGAGGACAAAAACACTCTTGGAGAAGAATAGTTGCATTGGTGAAAGATCCATCTAGGTTATTGCCGTGTGACTCATTCAGAGTTACAATTTGTGTAGGAAAGGAATTACTGGTGGAATCATACAGATTTCACATAAAGCTAAATGTTGTTGGTAGTCTCATTGCAGGGATTGCGCTTGAGTTTATTGGCATAGTTGCAAGATTGTTGTGGAGAGATTTTCCAAGGAAAATATCGAGTTTATTTGCATGATAATTCCACAAAGATATTTGAGCATATTTTGAAGAGTTAAGTGCAGAAATTAGAAGTGTTTTTAAGTGGTTTGCCACTTTGCATGCTGTACATTTTGGTATATCAGGACATGGAGCATTTGGAGATCAAACGCCTAGGGTGTTAGATTCCCTTGAGTGTATTTGGAGGCCTTTCATATTGGACTATTGAAGATTGATACTTTGGAGTGGAACAACTAAGGTTTGGAGGGTTTGTTGGCACATTTTCAGAGCTTCAATTTTGAAATGTCCCACCCCAAGTGGACACTTGCAAACTGAATTTCTGCCTAGTTTGATTGTTTGATGTTTTCAAATTGTTTTGATTTGGTTTGAGTTTAGCAAGATATATATATATTAAAGATAAATGCTAGGAAAACAAATGAACTTATACAAGCAATTGTAATGAAAGTAACAGCTGAAGCACCCCTTTATAAATGTATATATACTCAAATCAGATTACAATTGTTTGCTTTAACATTAATGATCATACCTGAGATCCAAAGCAACATGCAATGCAAATCTAGAAATCTGGAACAGCAATCTGGAAATGAATAACAGCAGTTGGTAACTCCTCCAAAACCAACACCTGGCACCAAATTATGAAGTCTCCAACTCAAAACGCTGAAATCTGATATTAAGAGCTTGGACGTCCACAATGATAGATTCAGCAACATCAAACACATAGCATTTCAGCCTAAAACCTAATCGATTTTAACACTTGCTTTTGTTGACTCTATTATATCTCATTAAATAGGTGTTCAAACCAAAGTCACTTTATATTTTGACTTTAGTAACATTAATGAATCCTTATTATAAAGTCAACTTAAGACATTATAGTATGTACCTTTTAATAATTAATTATTATTATTAAAGTACAACCTTAATAATAATAAAATGCCATAACTGCAACAATAATGAATATAAATCAATTCCGTTTGCGCCAGGAGGTAACCTATTGAATCTTCTACTCACCCAGGTGCCTTACCAAAAATAGTAAGGTTGGCCTCTATCACTCAACTGACTTACTATAAATAGTAAGTGCATCAAAACGGAGCTAGAAACCTCTGAATAACATCGCCTCTGAATATGCCAAGGTCTAGAGAGATTAACACTGCAGACTACCACCTGAAGAGCAGAATAACTCTAACACAAGGCCCTCTAAACATCATTATTGACCTACGAGGACCCGATAATAGGCTAATCCTCCAACTCCGATGCTCACCAAAAAATGGGGACATTACAAGTTTGCTGTTGTAATCAATTTTCAGACATGTGTGTGATATCAGCAAATGGGTATGTGTTGTTTTCCCTTTTGATGTGAGTTACTCATATGAATATCTTGTAATATTGTTATAAATGATGTTCACCCTACTGGGTATTGGTAAATTTTGTTATATGTTGTTATACAAGCTTTGTATCAGACCTGCAAACTCAATACAGCTTATGGGTATGTCAAAAACATGATCATTGAGTGTTTGGCTCAACTGGGTATTTGAGATATTATATATTCAGCATTCTACCAACTATATAATGCAATATCAAATTGTGGGTATCATTTCTGAGTTGAAATATGGGTGGTATAGTATGTAATATCTGCTGTCCTATTTGATTGTTTCACCAAACCAAAAAAAAAAAATCAGGGTGGGACATTACACCATGCCACTAGATACTATCCCAAACTAGCATTGTTTTATAACACCTCATTTCAAGACAATATAGAAATAAAAAAGGGCCCCTTCAAATGCATGGAGAGATTGTCCCCTAGTCCAAAGTATCTACGTGCAGTTATGGGAAAGTTGCTCATATACAAGTAGTCACAAGGTTTCTCTCTAGCATTTTTGCCATAGAGGGTAGAACCACCTTCAAACCAAGTAGACTCCAAGCAGATGGATGATTTGGTTTTTGTTCACCACAACCTCTATCTTAAGTTGAAGAAAATTTGAGGTTAGAAAAACTTGCACTTCTAATTCTAAATTCGAATTATTGTTTTGTTTCATTTTTCAAAACTATCTTTTTTAACTTATTATATCTACCTCATTAACTTATGCATTTAAGTTGGTAATATCAAGTGGTGTCGAGGAAGAATAGTCAACCGACCATGACAAGATCAATCTAGATTCAAAATGGAGTGCAAATGATAAGGAGCCACTTTTTTCCTTGGGAGATGGCAAGATTGATCAAATTAGGAGAGTCATGGACCCTCAAGTTTCATCATCACAATCTATAGCCTCCTAGTGTAGAGCACTTCCTAGCAACATGAATCATTGGCTCGCTCCACTTTTTGTTAACTTGTATTTTGTAGGTTGACTTTGTACAAAGTAAATTGTAATTGATTTTCAAGTTCAAAGTCTAAGTATGTAGTAATGTTCCTATAGTGAGCAATGTAGTCAATGATCTCAAAATTAATTAAAAAAACATATTCCAAAATTTCATGTTGTACACTTTATCCAATTAACTTGCCTTTAAATGTCAAAAAAACAAAATTTTCCCTTTTTCTGAATTTTGTGTTTTTTGGGTTCCTAATTTTTTCTCAATTAAATACTAATTAATTAAAAATTATGTGATGTTTTATCAAGATTCAACTAGGTAGTCTTTGAGTCAATCTTAATCGAGCCATATTTCATAAGCGATGGTTCACATGAACCCATCTCTCACAAGCATGAACAGTACACTTAGCACTTGTTGTATCTAGATGATGCTAATAGGGGTAAAGCATTAGGACTTCCTTGTAGGTCGCCCATCCTAGTAATTGAAATATACTTTTTTGGCTTGCTGATTTATTGCCAAGAAAGATTATTGCTATTATGGTTTTACCTTGAATTATCTTACCACCAATTGACCAGACCTATATTCTACAATGAGCTATCTTCCTCAATTCATGTCCAAACCAAAAGAACATTGGCAAGCCATAAAACAAATTCTAAGTTCAACTTTGAACCTTGAACCTGAAAATTAGTTACAATCTACTTAGTACAAAGTCAACCTACAAATTAACAAAAAGTGGAGGGAGCCAATGACTCTTGCTACCATGAAATACACTATAATAAGGTGCAGATTGTACTAACGAAGCTCAAGGGTTCATGCCTCTTTTATTTCAATCAATCTCAATGTTCCCCATGATAGAAAGCCCATCCTCATCAAAAAATGGCTCCCCATCATTTGCAATCCATTCAAAATCTAGATCAATCTTGTCAAGGTCAATCAACTAATATTCCTCAACGCTACCTGATACTATCAAATTGAATTCATAAGTTAGTGAGGTAGATCAAATATGTTTTGGAGAACTAAAAATTAGCTTTGGAAAATGAAACAAAACAATAATTAGAATTTAAAATTACAACTGCATGTTTTTTCTAAGCTCAAAATTTCTTCAACTTAAGGCACAAGTTGTGGTGATCAAACACTGATTCATTCATTACTGAGCCAAATAATTGCATTTCTTGGAATGTATACATTCAAATACTCTTGAAGTATGCTTATAAATGGATGAATTGAATGGCTGGCTCAAAATGTACATTGCCATCTATCAAAGGTTTCTGTCTTCCTTACAAAAAATCCCACCATTGTCTTAGAAAAACAAATTTCCATGTCCAATTTAATTAAAACTTAATGTCTTAATGTATGTATAATATGGAGTAACTATTAGAATTTTATGAAGTCTACTTGGTTTGAAGGTGGTCTTACCCTTTGTGACAGAAACACTAGAGAAAATAACCCTTGCATACTTGTATATGGGCAACTCTACCATAGCAGCACAAAAATCCTTTGTACTAGGGAACAATCTCTCCATACATTTAAAGAGGCCCTTGATAACTTTTACATCATCTCAAAATGAGGTGTTATTGAACACTATATTGAGATAGTATGCAATGACATGAAAGGGGGAATAAATTTGTTGATCCCATCTCTCATTCATTATTTATCATAGTAGCATGTACCTATCCCTATCATTCTCCACCATACTCCCAATAGCCTCCATGGCCTTGTTCGTGGCCTCATACTCATAGCTAATGGAGAATTTATCTCGATCAACTAGTCTCAAAACTTTGACTAGAGGCTTGAAAACCAAACAACTTACAGTGCCCTTGTCTAAAAACTCTAAAAAAATGTAGTTTGCCAAAATTCTACCACCCATATGATTGAAAAAGCTAGACTCAACCCACTCATTTGAAACGAACATTTGTTTCAAACTCATCTTCTTTAAACAGAGAGTTTACTATGCAATAAAGCAGATAGCAAATCTCATCACCCTTAGCCAAAGAAGTTCCTTGCTCTCTATGAAGGTTCATATCATACTCAACACCCTCATGTGTTTCTACATAAATATAGTAATTGTGCATGCCATGTCCAATACATACTAAACTCATTCAAGTTTGTCAATGTAATGTCTTCCAAAGTTAGATCAAGATAGAGTGTCGCACATGGCTCCAAAACATGGTGAGATACTTCTCCATTAGAAACCTCCTAGAGCAACATCTGCAAAAACATATCTAGAAAATAAATTGAACCACATTTTGTGGCTATACCTCAATGATCACCTCATCAAATAGTGCAACCAGTCTTCATCCACTCTTTGCAATGTTTAGTAACCTCATTCACATCTTGCTCTACTTCCCTCAACATATCAGCTCTAAAAGTCTCATATGATAGAGCTTTAAACTGATGATTCACAACTACACCAGCATCCATCATAACTTGCCAATATGGAAACCTAACAAAATTGAATGGCAAGTTAGAATAATACCAAAAATTGTTAATGGCCTTCTTCACTTGCTCAAGAGCATTCATTCTCCCCCTTATATCTAAAGTTGGCTAAACATTTAGCTATAGTACAAAGAGCAAAGAAGTTAATGTGTTAAGTCCAAGAGATGCAAAACTAGGCATAAAAAGAGACTCTCTCATAAGTTGTTGTGGCAGTTCTAGCTCATTAACATTATCAACTTTGGCCTCTAAAGAAGTTGATCCATTGTGTTTTTTCTTGTGTTAATTGCTTTACTATATGAATACAAATCAAAAGCAGTTTTGGCCTAATGGATGATATATGGAGGGCACTTTTTGCAAGGCTTCACATCATGGCCTATAATTTGTGATGAATTTTAGTTGAAGCAATATATGTCCCCATTGTATTCAAGGCCACAAAAATTGAATTTCAATTTATTTGAATTAAAGACCACTATGCCATACATCAATGCAAAGTCTCTTAGACAAATGATGACCAAATCTTTTTGAAAAATTAGGCTTTCATATATATGAAGGTTTTCCCTAATCACTCCCAACTAAAACCCTAATTGCTCCAACCTTATCACTCTTTCCTTTCAATATACTTATATCTCTAGTGTCAAATTCTTTAATATACACCACCTCCCTATATACTCAAAGGTACCAAAAAGAGTAATGGTACAAAAGAGCAAAAGCCTCTCGATATACCCAACCTTTTGATATATCTTGTTGTACATGGAAGCAAAGTGGTACAGGAGAGCAAAGTGACACTAAAAGAGATTGTATGAAAAGGTCTCAGGTCTATCTAATGGCATAACTAGTCATGAGAGGTAATCCAGAGCATTGAGGTAGGTCACCTATCTCACACTTGATTCCCCTATCCCAAATTTATGGTCAAATGAAAAATCCCCAAAAGAATAGAGTGAGAGGGAGAGAGAGAGAGCATAACTGTAAGGAAAAGTTTTTACAATCTCCTTATCACTCTAACCTCTATAGCCCTCAAATATATCTTTGGAGCATGACTTCTTGGGATATGAGAGGGTAATCTTCTTGAATAATGTTCTTAAAGCACTCTAGAGGGGCTTAAGAACCAAAACTCTTGCAGCTATGATATATTAGATATTTTGACAATGCTCTTAGTTTTTAAAACAAAATAAACATGTACAATGTGACACAAATGCTAAATATTAAAAAAAATTAACCTTAACCTACAACAACTATGGGAAAGCAAAACAACTCTGCAATAGTTGTGAAAAGCAACCGGAAACCTATTGTAGCTACAAGACAGCAAAACAACCTCCTACAACAAATGCAAGAAATAGCTAACAACTTACGATAGCTATGAAATAGCAAAACAGCTTTTTGCAGCTATTGCATCAAGTTGTTTGTCACTTTGCAAATGATAGTGCAAATGCTATGTAAGAAAATAGGGAGGGTTGGATGGCTTTTCAAAAGCCAAATTTTAGATTTTTTTGGCATTTTTTTGCATGTTAAATTAATAAACGAAACTCTAACCCTAACTACAAAGCCTAAAAAAATCAAACTTCAATATTAGGGTTAGTCCACAATATTAATACAAAGTACAAACTAAAGTAGTGGTTATAAATTGAAATGAAGTAATATTTTTAAAAAGGGTAATTGGAGGCTACAAATTATAAGACTGATTCATAGAAGATGTGAAGTTAACCCCAAAAACCTTTGTCGTGTGATCAAATGTTGTTTGTGGATGAAAATCATCTCAAAAATGTTCTAGAAAGTTTGAAAGAAGTGTCAAAATGAGGAAACACAAAAAAATCACAATTCAATCATGATTAGCAATTTTTTCCAGCTTTTAGCACAATTTAATCTGTCAAAGATGTGTTGACCTAATTTTGCTTAAAACTGTGATTTTAAAAAAAAAATTAATGGATATTAGTCCCAAGCAGCATTTTATCATGATTTTTGCAACTGCAAATTTGGGCAATCAAAACATAATTACAACATTTCTTCGAAGTATTGCTTAGACCCTTTGTTTTTTCTTTTGGTAGCAACTATGAGAACTTAGTTGAAGCTCTAATACCATTTGTTGTGTTTCTAAATAATTCACAAAATACATGCATAGAAGTATTGAACAACAACAAGCAATTTGGAAAACATGGGAGCGCCTACTACACCAACATGGGTTACACTTACAAAACTGGTTGTAACACAAGAATATTCACACAAAGGCGGTTCTTTATATAGCATTAACATGATAAGATTGAAAGATATACATATTAAGGGAATTCCCTCTATATATATTCAATGGGACAAGAAACCCTAACTAACCCATTGCTTAATCCTTCACTAATCCTAGGTAGATGAAACATGAATTTATATAAACTTCAATAATAACAATAAGACTAGGGATTAAAGCATAAGTTTACTAATATGCTTTCTCTAGGTAAACGAAAACTAAATGGGCAGGAATTATTGTTGCATGCATTGAACTGCCCTACCTCTTGTAACCAATCCAACCCAGCACCCTTGAATGTGCTTGGAGGCCATGGTACAATGCACAACATAATCTTCCCAATACCACCTATTAGTGGTAACTTTGCTATCAGCTGTATCTCATGCCCTTCTCTTCCTTTTCCAAAAGACCAAACAAGTATATCCATTTCTCAACCATATTCTTCGCATTTTTGGTATTCAATGATAAATTCATTAACTGCTGAGTTCTATAAATGGAACAACTTCACCTTATTTCAATCTTTTCCAGAAGTAATAGTGAATCTTATATGTATAACATCTTGAGGGATTCTAATTTGATCAAAAGCTTAGACTTTCTGCCAAAGGAAAACTTGCTACATATGCACTTTATTTTCCTTTGGATCCCTATAGTAGTATGGGTGTGTGTGACCAAAAGGTGACCATCAATGTCTTCTGTCATAAGATTTCCATGACTTACTTAACACTTTTCCCAACTTGAGAAACTAATTTGCAATTTCCGCACCTTTCACAACAGTTGCAAACCTTCCGTGCTTTCTCTGCTGGAATCCTCTTTCTCACAATGCAACATTCAAGGTGCATAGGCAAATGTGTACTACTAAAACACCTTGGATCCTAATATACATCCACAAAAGGAAAATCTGCACTTAATTTCTGCTGTACACAACCTTACACAAGTTGCACTTTTTTGAAAAACTGCATGATGCATGCCCCCAAGTCGGGGGGGGGGGTTGAGGGTTTAGAGTTGAGGGTAGAGGGTAGAGGGTTAAGGGTTTATGGTATAGGGTTTAAGGGTTTAGGGTTTACAATTTAAGGGTATAGAGGGTTTAAGGGTTAAGGGTAGAGGGTTGAGGGTTTAATGGTTGAGGGTGGAGGGTAGATGGTTGAGGGTTAAGGGTAGAAGGGTAGAGGGTTTAAGGGTTTAGGGTTTAGGGTTTAAGGGTTTAGGGTAGAGGGTAGAGGTTTAAGGGTTTAAAGGTTGAGGGTAGAGGGTAGAGGGTAGAGGGTTTAGGGATTAAGGGTTAAGGTTAGAGGGTTTAGGGTTTAGGGATTAGGGTTTATGATCTACGGTTTAAGGGTAGAGTGTGTAGGGATGAGAGAGAGAGAGGGTATTGGGTTTAGGGTAGAGGGTAGAGGGTTAGAGGGTTTAAGGGTTTAGGGTTGAGCATTTAGGTATCCTATCCCTCTATCTCCCACTCCCTCTCTCAGGTTTTCCCCCCCACCCTAACTGAATAAGACAGAGAGAGAGAGAGAGAGGGGGGGTTGAGGGTTTACAATTTAAGGGTTTAGGGTAGATGGTAAGGGGTTTAAGGGTTTAGGTTTTAGGTTTTAAGGGTTAAGTGTTGAGGGTTGAAGGGTTTAAGGGCTGAGGGTATAGGGTATAGGGTTGATGGATTAGGGTAGAGAGTTTAGTTGGGTTTAAGGGTTTAAGGGTTGTGGGTATAGGGTTGAGGGATTAGGGTTGAGGGTAGAAGGTATTGGGTAGAGGGTAGAGGGTAGAGGGTAGAGGGTATTGTGTTGAGGGTAGAGGGTAGAGGGTAGAGGGTAGAGGGTTAGCACCAGAAATATTAATATTAATATTAATATTAATATTGCATATTCCATAAACCAAGCTCTCGCCAAAACTGAAGTGGCATAAAACTCATTCCTCATTTCACACCTTTAGAAGTGCACTCAATCACACAGATTGTGTCTAAAGGGAAAAACGTAACTTAACTCACTTAGGGAACACAATATGGATATATCAATCTCCTAACTTCTTCCCTTGCAAATGAGTTGTGATTTACCCTACCACAGACTTCTCTAAAACAGTCCAATTGATCCTTGGCAAGATGTTTCCAGACCACAGAACTTCATTAGCTTTGCATGCATTATCAATAAGATCCTTTCCGCAAATTGAATTAAGTACATGTTTCCCTAAAACATTGGCACAGCTATGAAAGTAGCAAATTAAATGCATGAGTATCAAATGTACACAAATAGGACAAGCAACACAAAATTGAGTATCAAACCACAAGAGGACCATATTTTTAATTCAAAGACTGTATGATTATCAATCTCGCACTTGTCTGATTTAGGTAGGTCTAAAATTTGAATTTGAATGTGTTAGTAACAACATGCCTATTTTGTAATGAGCAGACTTCTTTCAATCCCCTTCATATTTTCCTCAATATACACAACTCCCTGCTGAGCTTTTTGTAAAGATGAAGCCCCAAATATTTGTATTATGAAACTATTTCTCAAAGTTCTGTTTTGAAGAGGAAGCTTATTTGTTTCTTCTGCCAGAGGGAAGAAGACCATGACCTTAGTTTTGCTTGTGTAGGAAACAAAGATTTACCTCTCTTTATGTATCTATTCTAGTTTCGTATGAACACCATAATTGATATTACATCTTTTGGAGAAGACTTTCCTCCATTCTTTTCAGATTTGCAATTGCAATCTTCAAGTTTGCATGTGCAGGTGCGCCCATTGATCTTGCTCTATGTAATTGTGCCTACCAAAGTTGCAGGTATGCTACAAGTCTTATCAAAGCCATCTTATGATCTATAGGAAACAGAAATAACAATGTACTGAAGGAATCATAACTTTCTACTGGAGTGCCAGATTGAGACGTTATTCTTTTTGCTACTGGAGAGCCAGATTGGGCAGAAATTAAGTAGCATAAGACACATTCCTCATTCACACCTCTAGAAGTGCACTTGATTACACAGATTGTGTCTAATGGGAAAAACATACACAAAGTAACTCACTAAGGGAGCACGATATGGATATGTCAATCTCCTAATTTCTTCCCTTGCAAATGAGTTGTGATTTTCCCTTCCACAGACTTCTCTAAAACAGGACCAATTGATCTTGGGCAAGATGTTTACAGACCACAGAGCTTCATTAACTTTGCATGCATTATCAATAAGCTTCTCTCCACAATTTGAATTAAGTACATGTTTCCCTAAAACAGACACAGCTGTGAAAGTAGAAAATTACATGCATGTAAGGGAAATGTACACAAATAGGACAAGCAAGACAAATTGAGTATCAAACCACAATAGGACCATATTTTTAATTCAAAGATTGTATGGTTATCAATCTCATGTTTTTCTGATTTAGGAAGTGGTCTCAAATTTGAATTTGGATGTTTTAGACTTTAGTGACAACATGCCTATTTTGTAATGAGTGGACTTCTTTCAATCTACCTGATATTCTCCTCAATATACACAACTTCCAGTGGATCTTTTTGTGAAGATTAAGCCCCAAATATTTGTATTATGAGACTATTTCTCAAAGTTCTTTTTTGAAGAGGAAAGCTTATTTGTTTCTTCTCCCTAAGGAGAGAAATCCATGGCGTTAGTTTTGCTTTTGTTGGAAACAGAGATTTACCTCTCTTTATGTATCTATTCTAGTTTCATATCAACAACATAATTGATATCTTACATCTTTTGGAGAAGATTTTCCTCCAATCTTTTTAGATTTGCAATTTCAATCTTCAAGTTTGTGTGTGTAGGTGCCCTCATTGACCTTGTTCTTGTGTACCTGTGCCTACTAAAAGTTGCAGGTACACTACAAGTCTTATCAAAGCCATCATATGATTTATATGAAAGAAAGAACAATGAATTGAAGAAAACATAGCTTTCTACTGGACTGCCAGATTGAGACATTATTCTTTTTGCTACAACTTACCTCAGAGTCACTTCGAATGAGATATTTCTCAAACATTTTGTAGAATTTTGGAAAAGCTAACCATTTCAAGTTATTTCAACTTGAAAAACTAGCAATTTTCAGTACCTTGTCTTGAATCAAGGTTAACTTCACAAACAGATCTCAGATTGAAGTTTTATTCTGTTTGTGTTTGAAAATAAACTCATCAAGCTTTTAAATTCTACATTATTCATAATTTTTATTTAAGTATTAAAAAATAACAAAGCTTTGCAAATTGGCTTTTGCTTTCACTTAAGACCCTAACTTGCCAAAAATGTGGGACAAAATCTCCACATTGTTCAAGATTAGGAGGTAGAGGAAGCCCTTAAAAAGCTTAAGATCTTAAAGAAGAAGTCACAAGAACTTTTGGAAAATAATGTTAATTAACTCATCTCAAGCCTCACTTCATCTTGGAAATGAAGCATCGAAGGTTGTATGGGATGAAGATACCTATGAATTATGATCATGTGAAGGAACAAGAAGTAATCTAGGATGAGGATCCCTATGAAGATCAGGAACCACTACACATGTTGGATGCGGATCTTCATGAACAAGAGCAATAATTAATAGGATGAGAATGCCCAAAAAGGAAAGAAAACATGCATGAAATTTCAAGTAATGAAAACCTTTTTCTTTCTCATCTCATGAGAAGTTGGTTAGAGTGACATTTGATCTTGAACCCTCCCCATTGCATTTTAATGTAGATGCTGTTTCATGATATATTTTGAAGAGCCTTGATAGTGTCTCAGTTGAGCCCTACTTGGGCACATATGACACCATCAAAATTCTTCAGAAAAAAATAATCAATCACTTCATGCAATTAATAAAAGAAGAGACCTTGTATGCATTCCAACACATACAAATAATCATCTCCAACCAAAAAACAAAGCATCAAAACACAAAAAAGTATATATGGGAAAGCTTCCATTTGGTCCTGTAGGGATCCCGAAGGGAAAGGCATGTTGCATACCTAACTACAACAATTGAATAATATCTGTGTAAAAGGAGCTATTCTCTAGTTAAGGTTATATGTTGTTTAATCTTTTAATTATAGTACAGTAAAAGGCAACCTATCATGATATGGGGGAGAATCTCAAATAACTGGCCCATTCTAAAAATCATGAGTAAGGTAGGTTCACCATATTTAGTCAATGTTGCTTTGTATGTAGTTTGTGTGGGAAGCTACTCATTTTGTTATATATAAAGTTTACCCGTATGTATATGTTTACCCCTATGTATCTATTTTAGTTGTATATTGATATAGCTATATGTGATATTTTCACATCTTTTGGAGAAGAGTGCCCTCCATACTTTTTGTATTCATAGGTGAGTTTGGGTGTGCAAATGATCTCATTCATCTTATTATTGTGTAACTGTGTTTGTAAAGGTTGCAGGTACACTTCATACAAGAGAAGGTACAATTGACTAATATCTGTGTAAAAGGAGCTATTCTCTAGTTAAGGTTATATGTTGTTTAATATTTTAATTATAGTACAGTAAAAGGCAACCTATCATGATATGGGGGACAATCTCAAATAACTGGCCCATCCTAGAAATCATGGGTAAGGTAGGTTCATCATATTTAGTCAATGTTGCTTTCTATGTAGTTTGTGTGGTAAGCTACTCATTTTGTTATATATAAAGTTTACCCGTATGTATCTGTTTACCCCTATGTATCTATTTTATTTGTATATTGATATAACTATATGTGATATTTTCACATCTTTTGGAGAAGAGTGTCCTCCATACTTTTTGCATTCATGAGTTTGGGTGTGCAAATGATCTCATTCATCTTATTATTGTGTAATTGTGTTTGTAAAGGTTGCAGGTACACTTCATACGAGAGACGGACACTACATTGGATTGCACCAAATCTGGGTAAGTAATACTACAAGATAATTATTACTAACATTGTAATTCATAAGTTTCCTTCAAGTAGGCAAGTTGCACTCAAGGGAGCTTGCTAAGGTAGAGGCATAAATCTAATTAGTGAAGTTCACAGTTTGAACTAAGTTACTATGTGGATATGGGTAAGAGTTTTCCTTTGGTCCTTGTGTATACTACGACTTGAGCACATTCCTACAAGAAATAATACAAAAATGTAAGAAAATATTACAAATATAAAACTTATTAACAAAATTATGTATGATAATCAATATGCCCATGTGTAAACAAGAAGAGAAAAACAATGGGGTGTTGGATTCCAACAATAATGCACCCAATACAAAGATATTCTTATATCACCACGGAACCCTACTCTATTCAACATCTGCTACTGTGAATTGAAGTAATTTTTTAAAACCCTACTATATTCAACATCGGCTATTGTGAATTGAAACAATTTTTTAAAATCCTTCACTATTCAAAATCTGCTCTGCAAGAATAAGAACAGTTTTACAAGAAAACTTCCTATAGCAAAAGTTAAAGAGATACTCAAGACTCAGCCCTGACTAGTCCATTACAAGGACACTATAATCTCCTTCAATACCAAACCATCTTAAATTTAGAGCTCTAGTTCCTCCAATTAGCAGCTCATAAATCTCAGATTCGTATAAAAGTTGTGGATGTTTGGTCTTCAATTTTTCAATTTTAATGGCAATTTCCTTGTTTTCCCGAAATCTGATATTTAATAATATATTTTGGTACATTAGCGTCTTTATTTTCTTTTCCCCTTCATTATATCGATGCCCATCTTTCAGTATAGCTGGGTTTAGAAAGATAATTTTATAAGTTATCAACCTTTTTGTGCTACAGGGGAAAGAATACACTCATAAAAGAGACATACATTCTCTACTTTGATCCTTGTACATGAACTGTCTTATAGGGTTGGAACAATATGCAACCAGAGATAATGTGAGCAAAGATTTCTGTCTAAGTGATTTTCCCACAGAAATGAATTTGTGTACAAACTTAAAATTTGAGTGTCCAATTTCTACTAATAAATTCCAGCATGCAACTTTGCCTAGTAGTGGCTATCCTAACATATAATCATCACCTTTTATTGAACCAAACTCATTATGTAATGTAAAGGAACACAGTAAGCTCCCATGTATGCAACAATTTGCCAAGCCTAAAAGTTTTAAATCCTCTTCATGATGCTTATTACTTTTGGTTGCATTTCCTCACATTTGCTACTTTACTTTTCTTAAGGCATTGCTAGTGTTACACTGTAATCTTGTACAAAAAGTCCTCTTATTTTTATTTTATAGAATTCACAAAAAATGGCTCTCCTTTTCCTTCATGTGAGCCTTATCATTTTATCAAACAATTTACATTGCAGCATGGCAAAAATAATTGAATTGGAAAGGACTAAAACCAGTATACAAAGTCTTCCACCCAACAACACTAATTCACAGAAAAACCAAATTTCACATGATATAAACATGTCTCATTTCTTGAAGGAAGAAGAGAAGAATTAATAACAGTACTTATCTCCTATAACTCGTGTATGCCTCTGCCCCTTCTCCAAATCATCAGCCTTACAAACTACCCATCATTAAGGCTCTAATACCAATTGTAGAATCCGATCCAGCACAACAGCAGAAGAATAACACAAATATTGGGAATTGCAAACACAATGAAATTTATTGTGCAAGGATAAGTTACAAAGTACATACATGGGCTTATATAAGCCATTTTCTCTCCAACTCGTATGCAACCTCCCAACCACCTATCAACTAATTAACATGTTACATATGCTAACACACCTACTAACAAAAGTATACAAAAACATACATTACAAAGATAGCCTAAAGGTGTATCACAACACAACACAAGTGCATGCATCTGAATCACGCTAACCACCAAAGCCAACATGCTATGTGAAGATCACATAGGTTTATATTATCTATTCAAAGTAGGAAATGTTAGACGGTCATGGTCAAACGAAAGAACTACATAAAGTTCACATAGGTTTATATAATCCATTTAAAGTAGGAAAATAGTAGATGATCATGGTCAAACAAAAAGAACCACATGAAGTTGAAGAAATCATCTTATTGCTTCACATTGTGAGCATCCAAATCAGCAATCAGTTCATTAGAATCAGATACAATTGAACTAGCAGTAGCTATTGACGTTTTAATGTTTTTCATTTTCTTATCTTTGATCTCTTTCCTGTTTTTCTACTATGACTGGCATATTCATACCAGCACTGTTCTTTTATTATGTTTTTATCATGATAATTGAGTTACCCAAGATAATTGAAGAGCCCGGGAGGTACCGGTACCAATGATAGCACCAAAACGGAGAGAATATGAGTATGAGGACCTCCAGAGTACCCAATAAGGTAAGATTTGAAGTTGAACAAGTTCTGATACCAATGATCAAGAAACAAAAGTGCCCAAGTTCTCTAATATTTAATCAAGCATTGCACTAAGTGACTCTATGTACAGTTTTGGATACTAGGTCAAGTAGGTGCATATCTATCTTGAATATTGTAAAAATGTAATCATGAGTCTAGTGGGAATTTCTAATCTATACCCACACCAAGCACATCGAAGTCCTCCTCCATCTAGGTGTGGATTCTATCTTATGTCTATAATAAAAAAGAAAATAAATTATCCAATTGTGACGTCCAAGCTCTTGGAGCATTAATAGATGATTATATAATTGTTTATTGCACATTGTATATTTTATTTTCAATAGTTCAAATGCTCTAGTTATTTACCCTTTTCAAAATTAGAACCATGGGAAAGGCCTCTAGCCTATCCTCATTTCTTGTAGGCTAAAGGATAAAGCAAGGGAAATAATAATGTTATTTTAGGTTGGACCCAATATTTCTACTTTTAAAAGGGCAACTTAATAATATTATTATCATACTTAATTAAAAAATGTTTTTAAACACAATAATAAAAATTACTTTCAAATATTTGAATTCATGGGCCCGAATTGGAAAGCTATTTAAAAGGGGTACTTGGATCCAAAGATCATCATCTTGACATCATTTTGCAAATCAACTTTTCTAGAATTTTAGCTTTGTGTTCAATTTTCATATCCAAGGATCAAAATGATTGGTATTTTGAAGATCTTGGAGGATGAAAACCCCTATGGATTTTTATCATCATATTTGAGGACGAAAACCCTTATCTCCTACATGGGCAATTCCATCCAAGGATTGCGTGGGAGCTAAATTTGATGGTTTTTATTCAAGTTTCAGATTTGGAGCAATTAGATTTGCAAACAAATGTTGTGATTGAGATCTGGAGAGATTCCTTGTTGATTTATTATTGTTTGCCTTCATTTATTGCTATTATATTCTTGGTTTTGGAGCACCAGCCATACAAGGGAATTTGATCAACATTTATTGCTGATTTGTGGGTGTTCAATCATTTTTCCAGCTGCCGACCTGCACATTCCTTGCTGCCACCACCGTACCATCATTACCATCATTGTACAGTAGCAATTGCTGTTGTTTCAAAGGGTTTGGAGTCTGATTTTGCATCATATCAGTTGGATAAGCAATTTGTATTGGCGTACCAAACCCCGTGAGTGCATAATCATCATTTGTAATTCTGAAATTGTGTTTCCAACATCATTTATCAGTATTTGTAATTGTTTCCAGTGTTTGAAATAAAATCAGTTACAGACGTTCCACTATTGTTGTTTTGATTATTCCAATTCAAATATGTGCATATTTGGTATTGTAAGGTTTTATATCTGTGTTCATGTGTAATCAGACATAAATCAACAATCATATTTGAAGTAATTTGACACACACTATTCAGATCTGCTAATTATGATGCATATGAAGATGTATATCAGCATTATGAGGGTTTGATTTATGATTTCCAGCCACTTGTGTGATCAGCATTTAGTTTCAATTCAATTTGTAGTGTAATTTTTGCAAATCAGAAAAATACAAAATAAAAATTACATATTCCGTGTGAACCACAATCCAAGACATTACAGCTCTAATGCTTGGTCAAAAACAATTAGGAGTTTGCACTTGCTTTTATAGTTCCTATTCCATTAGTTTGTGAAGCTAAAGAGAAACAAGAATTTTAAGTATAAGTGTCTAGCAATTGCTTCATGAAGAAATCTAGGACAAGAAATAGAAGAAAGCAAGTTAACAACTTTCAAAGCATCCTGTTCAAATGAATACACATGTCAAAAGAGAAAAAACCATCCTGGTCAACAAGACATTCATGCTCATTAAGGTAACAGACTTACATATCAAAAGACAGAAATTACCTCAAAACCATGAAGCTCTTCACTCACACGATCAATGAGCTTTCCAAAAAATGTGAGCATTCCACTAGAGGTTTTTATTTCCTTGCCATAGAAAGACAGATATCATTTATATATTTGCAAAATACTGCTATTGCATGTAAAATATTGAACCTAAATGCCACAACACAAATGAAATAACAAGTTCAAAATTTAAATAATAATGAAACATCTTATTAATCAGATGACAAAGTTCATGTACATTTTAGGTTGACACACAATTTAAGACAAAAATAAAGATATTCATATAATATAAAACCTCCACACTTTAATGGTTAATGGATGTGAATAAAATTAGAAGATATTATATATTTATCATATAGGATGATGCTTCATTCAGGTGGTTACGATGAATTAATCGAAGAAAGTAAACATATGAGGATTCAAAAGCTGTAGACTAGAAATAATTCAAATAGGAAATGCAAGGCATTTAGATTCAATGAGTATGACCAAGGACAGTGTCTAATAATTCATGAGATTGTTTATGATCTACACTTCTGTTCATTTGATAGCTACTTTATAGGCAATTGTATTTCATCGTTCTATTTAGTATAATCAACCATCAGATCATTTATGGTCTACATTTTTTTCCACATGCTACATATTGTATAGGCAATGTATTACATACATCATTCTAACTGTTCTTGGATGCATTCCAGATAACAGCATGCTTTCACCATCATCCGTGTTTGTAATACAGTTTTTATAAAAATAATGAAGTTTATGGTGATACTACACTATCCAACCATTTCAGGTGAACCCCCTGCTGAAGATAAGATGTTTGTATTTAAAATTTATATTCTAATCAACCTTTCAATTAAATTCCTTCCTTCTGAATATGCATAAAGTTAGTTACTTGATTGGATCTTAAAAAATCCTTTTGTCTTAAAATACTTCAACCTTAAAAGAATGGTTGAGATTGATATCTATTCTTGTGTTAACAAGGGTTAATAAATTCCAGCTTAAATGTTTATAATGATACTGTTATTGACCTCAATAAATGACCGTCTTAAAATTCTTTAAACTTGAAGAATAGATGACATTGAAGTCAATTCTCCCATTAACAAGAGCTTATGGAATTAGCGATGCGAGTATGTCTCTAATGCAGTGTTACTCGGGGACGCGTCCCCGGGTCCAAATCCCCCCGTCCCCGTCCCGGAAACGTCCCAAGGACAGGGGATGGCCAGGGAACGGCAGCAGTGTACTATGTTTAATATCATATAGTGAATTCTGAATTTTGAATGCATATTGAGTATTGACAATGAATTCTTAACACAAATGTTATATGCTAAGTTTCTATAATGTATATATGCATGCTTTATCCATGTTTTCATATGAATATTTAAAGTTTCCCTATATATTTTAAATTTTTCTATATTTTATATAGCCGTCCCCCTGTTGTCACCAAACTTGGCCAGAAAATCGGAAACTTGGGGACTTGTCCCGCCATCCCCTGCCGTCCCCGTCCCCGAAACTTGGGGTAACACTGCTCTAATGTGATTGGCAAAAGCCAAGGAATCATCCATTCAAATTTGCTCCAAAAATTTGCAACAATGAAACTATGTGTTAACATCATTTTCCTTGATTTCAGATGGCTGTTGGGAATTTTTAGATAAATTGAGAAATAAATAGGTCCACAAGATTGATCTATTATGCAACTCAGGTTCACCTACAAGCATAAAAATTAGTCACAAATTGAGTACAAACCCATAAAAAATATCAAATATGTGAATAGAAGTACTAGGAACACCCAGGACATCCTAAGATTTCTTGATACTTGTGAGATATACCTGATTGTTAAAGCCAAAAGGAAAATTAGCATTGCAAACTGTCATGTCCCCAATATCGTAACCTATTGAAATACAAACACTAAATAAAATAGATGTCAGAATTATAAAATTTAAATTTAAATATTATTTTATATGATAAGATATAAACAAAATACATATTAAAAATAATAAATATTAGTAATTTAATTATAATTCTCACATGATAATATTATAACTAAATTATCAAATGCAATATTATAAATATTAAAATATAAAACAATTTAATTATTGTAATCATAGTAGATGATAAAATTAATATAAAATACACAAATATATAAAGTATGAAATAAATAAACAAATAACAAATATAAAGGTAAAATAAATAAATAACAAATAAGACTAAATATAAAAATGTAAAATAGGCAACTATATTTTATCATGTCATAAAAGAGCACCCATTCTATGGAATCGTAGAATGTGGAATAATACATAAGCAGGGATCATTTATCTTAGGCAGCGGTTAATATAAATCAGGCAGATCTAATGTATTAAAATAAGCAATTGTTAGGAAGGCAGCGATCCATTCTCAAAACAGCAATTAGTTTAAACAAAAGTCATGTCCCTTGGTAGGTGGTGTCTATCCCAAAGGATGCACCCTTTAATGAAGACACAGGAATATATATATATATATATATAAGGGAGTCAAAATGAATAAAAAGAAAAGGGGAGGAAGAGAGGGTGATCTGTAAAGAGAAATAAGGAAATAAAATAATGAGATATCTGCTGTACATAAATACTGTTTGCAGCCATAACATTATTGGGAGATAAGAGTAGAATATAAATGAAGAATAATTATATAAATGTATATATGAGTACCAATCAATATAAGTAAGAATAATTAAGGTTTGAATAACAATCAATATAAATAAATAATTATATATAGATATATAAATATCAATCGATATAAATAAGAGAATAATTATATAGATGCTTGCAGCAATTATTGAACCTTACAAGTAATTACGATCTTAATATAAAAATGAATAGATTAATATTTATTTATATATGTTTTTATCCTATGATTAATCAAATGTAAGATTGAAGGAAAGTGATTAAGGAATTAAGAGTCATGGGAAGACACAGCAGATCAAGTGATGTACTCACTTAGCAATAATATTTAGCATATTTTGAATATAAGAAATAGATATTGCTAATATGATTATTGATAGAATGCTTTCTTTAATCTTATCATAATGAAAATTATTCTAGGAAATGATGAACTTAAAGAACCCTTGATACATGAAAATATATATGATGATAGGCATGAAATAAATCTTGAATAAATGCAAATGTATTTGATTGCTAAAAGATTGTCTTCTCTGTGCGTGTAACCCTATTAGGGAGGGCGAATCATGAGTGGAGTGGTGCCTAAAAGCCCCACTTAAGGTTCCGCCCCATTGGACCCAAGGCAGGGATGTCCCATGGAGGGGTGGCAAGCTCACTTAAGGTTCCGCTAATCCCAAGGCAAGGGTCGGGCCATGGAGGGGTGGGGGTCCCACTTAATATTCCACTACGGCCATGGAGGGGTGGTAGGCCTAGGCCACTTTGACTTTATGATTCTTTTCTCCTAATAGGGCGAGTGTCTTCCGAGGTGTTGCCATGAGTGGAGTATGCGGGTACTAAGCCGCTAGCAAAAGGAGGATTGTGATGAACAACCTCTTGAGCTTGGCATGAGGGCTTCAGAGCAGATCCACCTATGACACTCCTCATATGTCTTCATGATTGCTTTTATGATTATGTTTATATTTTGGATATCTAGATATTATTGCTAACAGATATATGTGTATGTGGAAATGTTATTAAATTGGTGAATGCAGATTTCAATCCAGGGTTATTTCATTAGAGAAACCCATTCCTTTTGAAAAGAAGAACCCCTAAACCTAATCTACAAGCGAATTCTAGGGAAAAACGGGTAAGGGACATTACACAAACTTCAAGGTAACTCCCCTAAACCCTTATTTCTCATGCTTTGTATTTGAGGAAGCCAAGAAACATAAGAAACCACTATAAATACATGAGACCATTATAACTTAAGGGGGAAAGAAAAGGGGCCAAATCATTCTAAGGCCATGTCCACAAAGTACACTACTGAAGGCAGCCAAATAGTAATCAAACCGGGAGACCCTCATTCCCCTCCCATCTTATAAGAGTTTCAGGATCTTTGCCACAAGAAATGCCCCCAATATCAGTCTGCACAAGAAGTAAATTGAGCAGCTTGAGACACCATCTACCATATACTCACCAATCTAAAGTGCTTGAATGCAAGCTTTTAATATGACATGCTCTGGTTAATAACTACTACACTGATGGTACTCTATAAATTATATGATTTTATCCTTTATAATTCCCTCTCTTTACAAATCACATTTGGTGCTAATCATGGTTAATTGACTAGCTATTGTGTAGTATGGAGTTCCCATGGTTCTTAGCATTCTAATTATAGTTTCTTAAAATGTTATTAGTTTATTAGTCTTGTCTTGGGTTCTGGTTTCTATTCATCATTCTGAGACAGTTGCATAAAGATAATGTGTCATGAGAAAATATCTGTAATCCTTGTTTCTTGATTAGCTCTGGTTATTAGCATTCTAATTATAGTTTCTTAAAATGTTATTAGTTTATTAGTCTTGTCTTGGGTTCTGGTCTCTATTCATCATTCTGAGACAGTTGCATAAAGATAATGTGTCATGAGAAAATATCTGTAATCCTTGTTTCTTGATTAGCTCTGATTATATTTTATAAATTCATAATTTTCCTTCAGAAAAAAAAAGGAACATCACAAGAGAGAAACACCAATATGAGAGTATAGCAAATAATGAATCCAAATGGTTTGGCCTACAAATGAATTAAAGAGATAACATGTATTACCTTGTCCATATTCTGTGGGGGTCCAAGAAGCCTTGCAAAAGTTGTGTGAAAAATAACAGGACTGTACTGTTATACATCAAGCATATTAATAAAAAACAATTAGCATAGGCATTTTTCTCAAACTAAGTAGAAGCAACAAGATGTAAAGATGAAAATGGATTCCATATAGCATATGCTTAAAATGAACATCTTCCTATATAGAAAGAAAGGAGTAACTATACCAAACATTTTCTATAAAAAGCTATCCCAAGAGCTAAGGAATAATTATTATACATGCAAAAAGGCCAGAAAAGATAAACATCATCAGCATGAACATAAAAAATGGGCTGAATATGAACATGCAACTGATGCTGTAAGTTTTTAAAAGATCATTCAAAAGACAACACATATTGCTTATACATGCCCAAATGAAGTTTTGTTCCAGCTACTCACAAGTTGTTTTTTGGGCGCATGTGGAAGAGCTTTCCTCAATTCACTACGAATAATTGCCGGATCGGTGCCATTTATGACCTATACCCAAATGAAAAAGAAATTGTCAATTTCAGAGTATACACCAAAAAAACATGCTCCTCTATCAAGATCTTATATGAAAGGATCCCAACTGAAAGAAACGATTTCAAATTCACTCATGCCTAAATGGTTTATGCTCTTTTCTCTTACTGAATAGAAGTGGCAAAGACATCAACACTTCATTAAAGATTTCAATTACAAGATTGCTGAATCAAAATTTTAGAAATACTGTAATAATCAGGCAGTGTGAGTTACTTCAAAAGGAAGCTAGAACAATCACAGTTTTTTACCAGTGTGTTGAGAGTCAAGACTCAGAGAGAACTTGTCGATATGAGTTCAAGCCAGGCTCAGTGAGTCTGTAGCCTTGACTCGCAGATTCAGCAAAGTCTGACAGCCAAGACTAGTGAGTCTTGGCTGTCAGACTCAGCCATCTCTGAAAAGAAAATCAAAAATCAACTTGAAATTTTCAAAAAAATACATACATGTATGTATGTATGTATGTATCTTAATTGCTGAGTTTTCTAAGCCTGACAGCCAAGACTTGGGAGTTTAAGGAAATATGTGAATCTTGGCTGTTGGACAGGACCAGGTCTTCAAATAAAACAGGAAATCAACTCAAAAAATTTAAAACAAGCATCAAAAGACATCTTTTTTTATTTCTGAGTTTTGTTGATTTCTAGCTTGGGTTTTCCACTGAATCCAAGTCAAGAAACAGCTTGCTAAATTTTCACCCAGTCAGACTCTCAACAGTCTGGTTTTTGCATATTGATTGAAAATGCATGACTCAGACCATGTGAAAGTTAAATTAGCACTAACTTTATGACAACAAAAAATGAAATTTTCATGTTCCAACCCAACTGAACATAAAATTGCATAGAATGGCTGGGAAGTTCAATTGTGCCAATTAAGACACAAGATAATTCATCATCCAATCTTCCATATTGGAGAGTAACAGTGTAATTCCTAAACTAAAGAAAAATTGGTAATCAAAGCTTGTGCGTTAAAAATTCATTGTTGTAGTGCAAAGTCACCCAAATGCCTTGCAACCAAAGTAGCAAAGGGTGCTCCCTTGTTATAGTTGTCAAAACTAATGCCCAATTAGTGTATAACACAAAAGTACCAATTCATTGTAATGTAATGATAAAATTGTAGCTGTAAGTGTTTCAATTTGCACCTTTTAGTGCAACACAAAATGGAACAGATCTGTAGTAGAACTGCTCTTAGAAATAACAAGGAAGCTCCTTTTAAACTACAAATTAATCTAAATTGCATAATATGTACTTGCTTATTTACAAACTTTAAAGTGTTGTTTTTTTTTGGGGGGGTAGCGAGGGGGGAAGGGGTTCATATTCAAGATGAATAAACATTAAATGTGCATCTATTTGGGTTTGCCTAATGTAAAAGGCTGAGATGCTCTTTCAACACAAAGCAAAGGATTTTGTGTTTTTTGACTGAAAATAAATCTTAAAACTAGATGCTTTGATCAGCTAAAATGCAGCAACGAAACAATACAAGTACACATAGGAGTTGAATAAACGAACACATAAACAGGAATGTTGTGGTAAATTAAATGCAAGACTCCATGCAAAGCCATAATCTACACCTTCAAACTTACACACAATACAAAGCTTGGAAATTCACCAAATAAATTTAACCCTCAACACATAGTGAAGCATCTTAACAAACATCTATAAACAAGATCACATCTCTCAAATGATGAAATAAACAATCTAACAATAGTCAACTCCAAGATTAGAATATATTTTCTTCTTCAAAAATAGTGATGAGCTATTTTTAGCATGGGCTAAAAATAGACTTTTTAGAAAGCGGCTCTGGAAGATTCTAGTGAAGCTTTCATGGCAAATCTATTTTTTCGACAAAGTCTAGCAAACCACTTGAAACACCTTAAAACTCTTGACAATTTATCAATTTTGGTGACTAAAATCTGAAACCCTTTAATAATCGAATTAAAAAACTCCCTCTTGAATCTAAACATCCTCTCATTAAAATCCACAACTCTGAATATATGGCTTGGATTTTGTTACACATACTCTTTGACTGAAAATCATAACTTTATGTGCTCTGAATTTTGTTTCATCTTCAAATTATTAATACAGACAAGAAGGATATTTTGGGCATGTTGTGAGTTTCAATAAGAATATTTCGTGCTGCAGGACACCCTTGTACAATTTCATAATTGAAAATCAATTTACTTTTGCCATCACTGAAAGATTCAGAACAATTACCGTGTCTCTGCCCAAATCAGCCGAGGTGAATTTGCTTGTGTCTGACTGAAGAATAACTTGTACACCGCCTTGGCTAAAGCTCTGCTTTTATTACTCTAAGTCTAAGCTGACTATATGTAAAAGAGACGCCTCCCTTATGCTAGCTGATAACTTAGAACTGGGTGAACTTTTTATGTTGATTGCCACTTTTAAAAGAAAACAAAATTTTGTAAAATAATTCTTAGGCAAATTTTTCTTACATTGACCACACTTTTGGTTTTAAATTGTCAAAAAAAGGTAAAAGGTGTACCTAGCAGCAGGCGCTCCCTCACTTAATTGCACTTCACAGAAAATACAAAACTTTTCAAAGATAGCTCTTATCCTTTATTTGCTGCTGCTGACTTGGTTGTTTTATCTTTTCTGATTTCTGATTTTGGAAGCTGATTGGATGCTGCTGCTGACTCTTCTGAGTTTTAATTTTGCCTTTGGCTGATGTCACTCTTCAAATTGACTGCTGCTTTTTCCTCATTTAAAAGAGGCAAGTCTTTGGAACTAATAGTGGCTGTTTTTCTTTTCATTTTTTTTTTTAATTTTTATAAATTTTAATCTTCAATATTAATACTTAAACTTAAATGGTCACTTTTAATAAAAATAATTAATTAAACCAAAGTTGCTTGTAAAATAACAATTTAAGACAAAATTAAATTTAATTAATTAAATTATTCCCTCTCCAACCCCTGAATTAGCCTACAGGAATGAAATAGGCTAAAGGATCCTCTCCGAACACCAAGGTCAAAGAAGGGGACATTACATCTTGCTCTTCCTGATACTCACACCCAACTAATTAAGACTTGGCTAATGCTCTCACTCTTGTTTTTGCACACACCTTTTCTATCCTAATGCTCTAACTCCTATTGTTGCACACACCTTTTCTATCCTAATGCTCTCATTCTTGTAGCTTTTTATTGCAACTTGTAGACTTGTTCAATGTTGTTGAAAGTTGATATTGATTTGGAGTAAGGCTAGGATCTTAATTTATTGCTTTTTGTGAGCGTGTAATAATCCACCCTTCTTCTTTTTTTTGCAATATAGAAGATGTAAATGCAATGTCTTCAAAACTTTCTAATCACCCAGATCTCGAAGTAGGCAAGGTGAGAGCATACAATGCCTCCAACCACATAGCTAATCTAAATGAATGCAATTACAAAATGATATGATGGCAAGCTAACCAAAATACACGGGCAGCAAAGCCAACCTAATCAACACCTCTTCAGCGGACTATGTAAAATGACACAAGTGGCATAACCAGAACTACGTGAATGATATGCAATGCAAGACATTGGCAAAATGTCTAAGCTTGACTCAAACCAAAATGGTCAATAATACCAAATTGTTCATGCCAAAACGGGCTGAATGATTACGCTACAATAATTGGCAGTAAATCGTCCAACTTACAATATGAAAATGCATACAAAGAAAGCCTCCGACGGTACTACCATCCGGGTTTACAAGATTAACTTGAAATGCATTACAAATGTTGAAATGAACAATTGATGAAGTAAACTGTTGTCATTAAACTGATATAAAGTTCTGATTATAAAATCAGACTACTGCAATATCCAGAATAAGGCCAAATAACATTGATAAACAATATAATCATGTACCCAACTGAAGAGTACCTTATAAGCATGATGTAAGATGTTTCAGGTCTAATAACACTCTGATACAGCTGTCACACTATCAAATCAGATCTGATACACACTGGTAACACACTGTAAACTCTTCTATATGCTGGTGCAACAACCTAAAATGAAGGAAACACACCCCAAACTAAAACAACCATTGATAAGGCACTCCAAACTACTACTAAACATACCCAAACACACTGAAATACATTTCATATCAGACTAGTAAACATTTTCAGACATGTACAGGTCTGAAACGAAGTCCAAATTTGTTGGTACAACAGGAACAATATCATCAATATCTCATGAAAATCACCACCAAAAACTTCTTGAATCTGCATCATAAACTTTTGCACACCAAAACATGTCAAAACACATCAAAAATCTCCGTTGAAACAGCAGCTAGAAATCAAGCTCAACTTTGCAGCACAGTTGCGACTTCAGGATGAAATCACCAAATCCAACTAGGAGGATTTCCGTCCCCAAAACTGTTATTCCAAGAGGGGTTTCCTCCTCAAGAAATATGAAGAACTCCATTCTTGATTATAACACGAGAAAATGAAAATAATACAGTAACCCTTCTTTTTCAAGACCTAATCTCCTTTTATAACCTTTTTAGAGCTATTCTAGGAGAACGCGTTTTATTGCTTTTTCACTATTTTTTCAAAATAGTGTGTTTTTTTCAAAAAAGCTTCTTTTTCTTTTTTGTTGTTTTTTCCAAAAAAATGCTTCTTTATTTTTCATTGTTTTTTTTACAGTAACCCTTCTTTTCAAGACCTAATCTCCTTTGTAAAGACCCTAGCCGGTGATTTATGATTTTTTTTTTTTCCTTTGTTTTGGATTAGCTTTGAACTGATGATTGTCACTGTTTGTTTCAGATAAACGTAGCTTGAACTTGCAAGTGTAAACATTCGAGACAACTTTGACATTCCACCATTATAGTGTCAACTAAAAGGCAACAATCAATTACTATCCCAAAATTCACTGTCAACATGAAGCACAGAGAGGATCTAGAACAACTCAGAAATACGTGAATAACAAATGACAAAATGATATAAATTTCTGGTTTTAAACTGTGACAGATTTTTACAAGTAATATTGCTCAGAACTTCAATTCAGACCTTTTACAGACTCAGAAATATTATTTAAAATGTAGCAGCAGTGATAAAGATAATTTTTGTTCATTAAATCTTCCACCGAAACATTGCATTACAGCTAGGAGCACATTTTGGATTCAAATGACAGTTCAACAATTCTATTTTCAGACTGAAATAATGATTTCACATGTTTGAATACTGCTGGAAATGGTGTCTCAAGCCTTAGAAGTAATAAAGAGCTGAAAGACTCTTATAAATATTAACCAACAGCAGATAGGAGTTCATTCTATTTCCAAGAATCAAAAGGTCGGGCTGCTAGTTGAGCAGAAATTACATAAACTGAAACAGCAGTAACTAGTTGGTATTTTCTGGAACTAACATTCACAAAGATGTAGTTACAGCACCTTAGACTTGGGAGATCACAAGTAGATTTTACATCCATTAACACATGACCCAATACAAAGAAAGAAGCCCAGACCTGGAGAAAGCAAGACGTCCTCAGCTTGATAGAATATCTTGGCTGCACAAGACTCAGACGGCACTGACAGTTCGCATGTCTCAACATCAAATGTTCTCCTCCACAATGGTGCGCCCAGCTGAAGCAGCTTCAAATGCCCTGACAGGCTCCAAGCTCCTACGACTCAAGATACTCAGAAGTCGCACTCAACCCAGCAATCATGCCTTTTATATATTGATCAGATTTCTCCCCGAAATCCCATCTTTCCTTGCTGCAATACTTTCCAAAAGTCGCCTAGGGTTGTAACAATATAAACAACTTCATATTTGAGCAACAAAATCCTCACAGTCGACCCCAATATCTAGCAGAAATTTTAATGGTTTGAAATCACGAAAATGAGAAGCAAAACGTTGCAAAATCATCTCAGGCTCAACCTGCAAGAAGAGAATTTTTTTTCCTTTCCCAAAAAACCGAAATGAATCCAGCTAGGGATGATATCTCACATCCGAATCTGGACTAGAAGGGTCTTCAAACCCTACACCAAGAAGCTCGACAAGTGCTTGCCCGTGAAAAATATGCATCAAAAAGGTATCGACTCTTTTTTTCTTTTCTTCCTTTTGTAACTTCACAAAGAAGCCCGATAAAACAAAAGAACCCTCCTTTTTTATTTAATTTTTCCATTCTCCAAAAGTGCCCTTTTAAAAAGTTCACTTTCAAAATATTTCTCAAGTCACATTTTGAACTTTATAAAGTTACATTCTAAAAATTAATTTAATTAATTACTTTTATCACCTTTACAGAATGGCCAATAAAAGGTAATTAAATAAATGATTCCCATACAACGACACTTGCCTTTGGGAATTAAAAAGGAAAAGCGACATCTCGAAGGGCTACAGAGAAGGGGACATTACAGTCCTCCCTTCCCGAAATTGCTTGTCCTCAAGCAATTGTAGGCTCGGGTGTTGTAGAATCTGCTCATTCTCCCATGTGGCATCCTTGGCATCCTCGGCTGGCAAATCTCTCCACCTCACCAAATACTCTTTCACCACCCTATTCCTCAACCTTCTCTCTCGAGTGTCTACAATCTCCTCAGGGACTAGGACCAAGTGCCCCTCCTCATCCAACAGTGGGAGTTCTAAAGAAGTAACCTGTTGACCTAGTGCCTTTTTAAGGCACGAAACATGAAATACGTTATGAATCTTGCTGCTTTCTGGCAGCTCCAGCTCATAGGCAACCTCTCCAACTCGCCTGATAATCCTGTATGGTCCATAAAATCTAGGCTTGAGCTTCTCAGCTCCGCTCTTCTTAAGAGAAGACTGTCTATAGGGCTGCAAGCGAAGGTATACCAAATCACCAACCTCGAAACTGCGCTCAACCCTGTGTCTATCAGCATATGTCTTTTGCTGATTTTGTGCCACCTGTAGGTTATCTTAGAATGCCCTCAAGATATCCTAACTCTCCTAAATCCAATCCTTAGCTTTGGGGCCCTGCTCTCACCAAAAGCCATCTCCATGAATGAAGGTGCATCATAACCGTACAAAGCTCTGAAAGGACTCATTCCAATGGACATATGATAAGTGGTATTATAACAATACTCCCCCAAGTGCAACCACTTAATTCATGCCCGCTGCTGCCCTGCAATGTAGTTGCGCAAGTATCCCTCAATCCATTTGTTCACAATCTTTGTCTAACCATCTATCTGAGGGTGATAACTCGTGCTCGAAGTCAACTCAGTACCTGCCAACCTAAACAGCTCCTGCCAAAATGCACTCATGAATCTACTATCCCTGTCACTGACTATGTACCGAGGTAGCCCATGCAATCTAAAAATCTCCCTAAAAAATAACTCAGCCACCTATGGAGCCCTGTACTCAGTCGGAATAGCAAAGAAGTGAGCGTACTTCGTCATCGATCCACCACCACAAAGATACTATCTCTCCCATGCACCTTAGGTAGACCTGTGATGAAGTCCATAGAAATGCTCTCCCATTTCTATTCTGGGATAGGCAATGGTTGTAGCAATCCGGCAGGATGTGTACGCTCGGATTTGTTCTGCTAACAAGTCACGCATTCTCTAACATGTCTCAATACATCATCCTTGAGGCCCTTCCATGTGAACCTCTCTCTGACCTGTCTATAAGTTTTGAAATATCCCTGATGGCCTGCTAAGGGAGTGTCATGAGAAGCCTGCAATATCTTCTCCTTTAGTCTAGATTTTGGCACCAAGTAGATCCTATCCTTGTAGTAAATCACATCATCCACTACTCTGTACCTATCATCCTGAATCAGTCCATCCATCAACTCACAAGCAAACAAATTCTTGGAGTACTCCACCAACAAGAGGGACTTCCAATAAGCGGAAATCTCTGAAAGTGAGCATGCTAAAGGTCTCCTAGAAAGGGCGTTTGCCACAACATTCTTCTTTCCCTTCACATACTCTATATCAAAGTCATATGCCTGTACCCTACTGACCCATTTTTGTTGTCTCTCATTCAAATCCATCTGCTCCAAGAAGTATCTGAGACTATTGTGATCAGTCCTCACCACAAACTTCCCTCCAACTAGATACTGTCTGAATTTCGCCAAGGCATGCATTATGGCGAGCATCTCCTTATCATAGATGGAGTATAGTCTCTCTAGTCCCCTCAACTTACGACTCTCAAATGCTATGGGGTGTCTGTTTTGCATCAACACTGCTCCTATGCCCTCACCTGAGGCATCACACTCCAAAACAAACGGTTGTGTGAAACTGGAAGCGCCAATACGAGGCAACTACTCATCACCTCCTTGAGCTTATCAAAAGCTCGTTGTGCCTCCTCTGACCAACTGAATGCACTTTTCTTTGTCAAATCTGTCAAAGGTGCTCCCAACTATGAAAATCCTCTCACAAACCGCCTATAGTAACTACACAATCCAAAGAAACCTCGCAACTTTGTGAGTGTCCTAGGTGGTGGCCAGTCAAGTATCGCATGTATCTTCTCCTAATGGACCTGTACTCCGTCGGCACTAATCACATGCCCCAAATATAATATCTCTCTAAGGCCAAATTCACATTTTGAAGCCTTAGCGTAGAGTGACTGCTCCTCCATGATACCCAAGATCTCATCAAGATGTCTCAAATGTTCCTCCCAAGTCTGGCTATAAATGAGCAAGTCAACAAAGAACACCAACAAGAATTTACGCAACTGCTTGTTGAATAAATGATTCATGCAGGACTGAAATGTGGCAAGCGCGTTTGTCAAACCAAATGGCATGACCAAGAATTCATAGTGACCATAGTGACAACGGAACGTTGTTTTGTGTATGTCCTACTCTCTGACCCTTATCTAATGATACCCTGAACAAAGATCAATGTTCGAAAAATACACTGCCCCATGAAGTTCATCCAACAACTCATCTATCCTGGGTATGGGGTACCTGTTCTTAATGGTTTTCTTATTAAGAGCACGATAGTCAATGCACATCCGCATGGTTCCATCCTTCTTCTTCACCAAAACCACAGAAGAAGCGAATGGACTAGAGCACAGTCTAATGTGTCCCATCTCAAGCAATTCTTTGATTGCTTTCTCGATCTCAGCCTTAAATTTCTTAGGATGTCAATAGGGGGTAGTGATCATTGGCTTGGCCTCCTCCTCCAACTCAATGGTATGCTCAAAACCACGATCGGTTGGTCTCCCCAGAGGTATCTCTCCAAAAACCCTATCATGTTTACCCAATAGCTCCTGAATGTCAACATGATATGGCTGCCCTGAATCTGAAGACTCCTTGGTGGTGATCAAACACTCTGCTTCCCATGCTATGTCATCATGTCGGAAAATGCTCTCCATGCGTCTAGCAAACACAACCTTGGTTGATCCATTAGCCATGCCTCTAAGCACTACTCGCTGCCCCTCTGCTGTCCCGAATTTAATTTCCATGGTCTGAAAGTTCTGAGAATATTTCCCTAATGAGTGTAACCACTAAACTCCAAGTATAGCATGAGTGTCACCAAAATCTACCACATAGAAGTCATCTGTGGTTGTGTAATTACCCAAGGTAATACGCAACTGTTGGACCCTCCGAGTGCATCTCAATTTATAACCATCTGCTACCATCACATTAAATCCTTCAAAGTCCTCTGCAGGTAGCATATGTTTCTCAACTAGGGCTACATTGATAAAGTTGTGGGTTGCCCCACTATCGATCAACACACATATGCAATGTCCATGTAAAACCCCTCTAACTCTAAAAGAGTTGAATCTAGGAGTGCCTGATATGGTAGCAATGGTACCACTCTTACCCTCTCCCTGAGGCTGCTCCTCATCTGAACTGCTATCATCATTATCCTGAGAAGGCCCGTCATCACTACTCTCATCCTCAAACACAACCTCGATAAGGTGAGCCTTGCCTTTTCCTAGGCAACGGTGACCTGGCTCCGAACGTTCCTTGCAATGGTAACAAATTCCCTTAATTCTGCATTCCTTGCGATACTCCTCATCTAGATCACTTTTCTTGTTTCCCTTCTTCTGAAAAGACTTCTTGCCCTTTTTCTTTTGAGGAACGAAGGGTTTAGAAGAGGTTTTGTTGTCCAGTGTGGAGAACTCCATGTCTCTAGCTCTAGTGATCGCATCCTGTAGGGAATCGGATTTGAAAGCCTTAATCCAACCACGAAGTGGTTCGGATAGACCCTCAATAAAGAGCATAACCAACCTCTGCTCTGAAATATCTGTCACCATAACTGCCAATCGCTGAAACTCTGAAATATAAGTTTCTACTAATCCATTCTCCTTAAGCTGTGCTAACTCACGGAAATGAAGCTTTGGATCCCTCTAATCAAACCTATCCATAATTTTCTGTGTGAACTCCAAATAGGAAGTGATGTTGGCATGCCCTAAAGTGACAAACCCATGATACCACCACTCATGTGCCTCACCATCCAAGTGTAGCGTAGCATACTTAATAGCCTTTGTCTCCAACATGGGGTTTAGCTGGAAATAAGTATCCAACTTTTGTACCCACGCTCTGGCTGTGCATTTACTAGACCCGTCAAAGGAAGGGATTGTGAGTTTCCCAACCTTGCGTTGTAGATCCTGGTTCTACTATCCTCTATTGTTATTTTTGGGTCTATTCCTATACTTGATAGTGCAAAAATCCGTCAATGACATGGTAGCATGGAATTCATCCCCCAACGATTGATATTCTCTCAAATAATCTGTGAATCCCTCTCCTTGTGCTTGCTGCTCCTGATTTCCAGCAGGCTGTCCACCCAAGAATTGAGGCATGAGAGGCCTCGTAGTCACCCTACTAGCTGTCCTAGCATTTCTTTGAGATGTATCATTATTATCCTGTCCACCATTATGCCCATTCTGACCATTATTGCCATTATTTTCATTATTATTGTTTCTACCACCTGCAAGTTGTTGAACAAGTTGCGCTATTTGTTGTGCCAACTCATGTTGACCTTTAGCTAGGTCATTCAGAATATGTTGGGTACTACCCTCAGGTACTTGTTCTCTATCCCCCATGAATTCAAATGGTCCCAACCCTCTTCTCACTCTTCTATAATGGATGTCAAGCGGGTTGATAACTGGGATGTCTTCGTTCATAACCCAAATCTAAACACAAGCTGGCAAGAATGCTAGCTCTGATACCACTGTAAAGACCATAGCCGGTGATTTATGATTTTTTTTTTTCCTTTGTTTTGGATTAGTTTTGAACTGATGATTGTCATTGTTTGTTTCAGATAAACGTAGCTTGAACTTGCAAGTGAAAACATTCAAGACAACTTTGACATTCCACCATTATAGTGTCAACTAAAAGGCAACAATCAATTACTGTCCCAAAATTCACTATCAACTTGAAGCACAGAGAGGCTCTAGAACAACTCAGAAATACGTGAATAACAAATGACAAAATGATATAAATTTCTGGTTTTAAACTGTGACAGATTTTTACAAGTAATATTGCTCAGAACTTCAATTCAGACCTTTTACAGACTCAAAAATATTATTTAAAATGTAGCAGCAGTGATAAAGATAATTTTTGTTCATTAAATCTTCCACCGAAACATTGCATTACAGCTAGGAGAACATTTTGGATTCAAATGACAGTTCAACAATTCTATTTTCAGACTAACATAATGATTTCACATGTTTGAATACTGCTGGAAATGGTGTCTCAAGCCTCAGAAGTAACAGAGAGCTGAAAGACTCTTATAAATATTAACCAACAGCAGATAGGAGTTCATTCTATTTCCAAGAATCAAAAGGTCGGGCTGCTAGTTGAGCAGAAATTACATAAACTGAAACAGCAGTAACTAGTTGGTATTTTCTGAAACTAACATTCACAAAGATGTAGTTACAGCACCTTAGACTTGGGAGATCACAAGTAGATTTTACATCCATTAACACATGACCCAATACAAAGAAAGAAGCCCAGACCTGGAGAAAGCAAGACGTCCTCAGCTTGATAGAATATCTTGGCTGCACAAGACTCGGATGGCACTGACAGTTCGCATGTCTCAACATCAAATGTTCTCCTCCACAATGGTGTGCCCAGCTGAAGCAGCTTCAAATGCCCTGACAGGCTCCAAGCTCCTATGACTCAAGATACTCAGAAGTCGCACTCAACCCAGCAATCATGCCTTTTAATATATTGATCAGATTTCTCCCTGAAATCCCGTCTTTCCTTGCTGCAATACTTTCCAAAAGTCGCCTAGGGTTGTAACAATATAAACAACTTCATATTTGAGCAACAAAATCCTCACAGTCGGCCCCAATATCTGGCAGAAATTTTAATGGTTTGAAATCACGAAAATGAGAAGCAAAACGTTGCAAAATCATCTCAGGCTCGACCTGCAAGAAGAGAATTTTTTTTCCTTTCCCAAAAAACCGAAACGAATCCAGCTAGGGATGATATCTCACATCCGAATCTGAACTAGAAGGGTCTTCAAACCCTACACCAAGAAGCTCGACCAGTGCTTGCCCATGAAAAATATGCATCAAAAAGGTATCAACTCTTTTTTCTTTTCTTCCTTTTGTAACTTCACAAAGAAGCCCGATAAAACAAAAGAACCCTCCTTTTTTATTTAATTTTTCCATTCTCCAAAAGTGGCCTTTTAAAAAGTTCACTTTCAAAATATTTCTTAAGTCACATTTTGAACTTTATAAAATTACATTATAAAAATTAATTTAATTAATTATTTTTATCACCTTTACAGAATGGGCAATAAAAGGTAATTAAATAAATGATTCCCATACAACAACACTTGCCTTTGGGAATTAAAAGGCAAAGCGACATCTCAAAGGGCTACGGAGAAGGGGACATTACATCCTTTTATAACCTTTTTAGAGCTATTTTAGGAGAAAGCATTTTTTTGCTTTTTCACTATTTTTTCAAAATAGTGTTTTTTTTTCGAAAAAGCGTCTTTTTCTTTTTTATTGTTTTTTTCCAAAAACATGCTTCTTTATTTTTCATTGTTTTTTTTAGGTCCCTTGAGCCTAATGCCTCCATTTTAGCACAACTTAAAGTCGCTTTTCAAATAATTAAAATAAGCTATCAATATAAAAATATTAAAAAGTAACTTTTGACAACTTAATTATTTAATTTACTTTTCCCCTTTTTGGTGCCAATTAGCTTACAAAAAAATATGGAAAATAAGCTAATGGCCAAATATTTTCTTACATGCAAGAAGGGGGCATTACAGAGTGCTTGGTGAGTGGGTGGGGTCCATAAACCATTAGCGTTAATGTTAGTGGCCTGAATTAAAAAATCCTTGATTTTCTTTCAAAAATCAAATTTTCAGCTACTTGATGCAATAATGCAAGGGATGGTTGGGAGTTTCTAGTGCATTTGAGGGATGTTGACAAGTTCCTTGAGGGTCCCCAAGTGATCTTGATGTTTCCCTAAGTCTCCAAATCGAGGGAAGGGCATAGAAACATCCCCTCTCCGAGAGAGACGTACCCTATGTACAAGCGATGGTGGTAGCACAACAAGGGGATGTTTCCTCGAAGGCATCCCTCTCGTAAAAACGGAAAGGTTTGGGGGGGAAGGGCACATCCCCATGGAACATTGCAAATAAAACATTTAAAAAAAGTAAAAGTCAAAAACTTATAACTTTCAAGTTCTTAGCATTAATCTAAAAATTAAAATTGCATTTGTCAAACAAGTGTGTATTCAAGGATTGCTTTGTTTTGACTTATTTGCCAGTTTTCCCTACTTTAAATGGTTGAAAGTGAAGGTAGAGGGCCCCTCTACACCCTTGTAGACTTCAAACTCATCTAGAATTATGTCTCTAAGGCCTTTTTCTAGTGTCATCCTCTTTATACATGTAGTAAGACCTAACACAACCTCCTCATCAGCCTTAAACATATCAAATAATTAAAATTTTCGATTCTAGTAATACATCACAACATGTATTGGCTAGTGGAGTTGGTTTGTCCATCTATGATCAATGATGCATCAAATGATTTCAAATTTTATTTTCTTACCACCATAATAATGCAAAACAGCCTCCTTGTCCCTATCCATGGCCTAATACAAGTACCCATTGACATGCCATCCCCATAAACCAAATGCAAACCTCAACCAAAGGGTTTGTCATTCGAAATTTTGAAAATTGAATTTTAAATTCATAAAAAATTAAAGTTTAAATAGATAGAAAAAAAATTAAAAGAACAAAGAAATCAACAAATTTAAAATTCCATGTAAAACATGAGTTTGTAATTGTTACTTACCTTGAGTATGTCCTCTACATTCTTGAAGAACACCTAATCAAAAATTGTCTTTGTGGCCTTTCCCCATCTATTTTTCTGAATATGGAGAATCCATCCAAGCATTGCTCACCAACATCTACTTGAGAGAAAGTTTGACCCTACAATGCTTTGTAAAGTGATGAAGTTTGTGGCAAATTTTGTCACCCTCAATAGCAGAAGCTCCTTGCCTTACATGTACTCTCTCATCAAACTAAAGACCCAAGTATGGTTGCAAA
The DNA here is from genome assembly GCA_007258455.2 of Sequoia sempervirens. NCBI lineage: Eukaryota > Viridiplantae > Streptophyta > Pinopsida > Cupressales > Cupressaceae > Sequoia > Sequoia sempervirens. The sequence goes on from VDFB02000017.1 coordinate 281,233,464, forward strand.
TAAATTTGGTAATGTGTCTAGCATCTTCAACAACACTTTTGATCCATCCAATCTTCCCTATGTCCTCAAGTATTAAATCTAAGCAATGGGCAACATAAGTGCTCCAAAAAATGGTGGGATGCCTCTCCTAAAGAAGCCTTCAAATGGCTACATATGTTATTGTCTTGTCTGTGATAATTTGGGAAAAATTCTCCACTCCAACCTCTTGGAATAATCCCTCCAACAAATTGTATCAAGACTTAGCAATCTTGAATTCATGTGATTCATCTACAAACTTCAAGAACACCAATGGGCAACTCAAAGCCATTAAATGTTTATCAGCACCATGTTCCTACCATCTATCTAACCATCTACTAAAATGTTGTAGCCCTTTATCTAACATGTTAGTTTTAGACCAGAAATGTAAATAAGCAGAAATACAAAACAATGAACAATAGAACACAGCAAATTACCCTGGGAAAACCCTCCTCGAGGGAGAAAAAACCCAGCAAAATATATCTCTTATATATAGAATGAGTAAGAGCAGAAATCTGCTTTACAAATCAGACCCTTCTCAAGGGTGAACTTGATACAATAAATGATGAGAATCTCTTCTTGATACAACCGAATATAAATCTCCTTGAAGTCAATCTGCTGCTACAAAATTATGATCTGCTGCTAAGGTGCGAACTTCTTCTTGAGAGTGCGAATTGAATTAAGAATGAATTGATGATTTGAATGAATGAACTTCACCTTGTATATATACAAAACTAGGCGAGTTTTCATCTAGGTCGGCCTCTTTTGAGAAATAAAAAAATATAAAATATCATTTGTAATCAAGGCCGACTTGCCTTCGTAATCATTTATTAATTTAAATTGAGAGAAAAATATCTCCCGCCGCTATAAACATCAACACTCCCTCTTAGCTAGGGAGGTATTTTTCCAGTAATCCTCATCATGGAGTCTTTCGACATTACGTCCACAATGGCTACACCCAATTGTGGAAAACCACATCTCAGTCTCAGAGATGTACAAGAGTCCATCACGGAGTCTCTCAACGTGATGTTGTCATGGAGTCTCTCAACATGACATCCACCATGGCTACTCCCATGTGTGGAAAGAAACATGTGCACAAGTGTCCATCATGGAGTCTCTCAACATGACGTCCACCATGGCTACTCCCATGTGTGGAAAAACACAAGTACAAAGGGTTCATCACAGAGTCTCTCAACGTGATGTCGTCATGGAGTCTCTCAACATGACATCCACCATGGCTACTCCCATGTGTGGAAAGAACCATATCTTCGTCTTAGAGATGTACGAGGGCTTTCACCTCATATTTCTCCGTCTCAGAGAAATATGCATTATAGCAAAGCTCACTGATGCTGAGTCTCCCTCTCAGCCAGGGCAACATTCTCCACTACTCCAAGCTTGTCCCGGAAATGTGCAAACTTCACTCTGGAAAGAGGCTTGGTGAGAATATCAGTCGTCTGATCATCAATGCAAATGTACTTGAGTTGAATTGCTTTCCTCAGCACCATATCTCTGATGTAATGATACTTGATCTCCACATGCTTTGTCCTATCATGAAACACTGGATTTACTGAGAGCTTCACACAACTTTGATTGCCACAATGAATCATAGTCGGCTCCAATGATTTTCCAAACAATCCTACAAGGAGCTTTTGAAGCCACACTGCTTCTCAAGCTACTACACATCCTGCAATATATTTAGCCTCTGCAATGCTTAGTGCCACAAAAGTTTGCTTCCTACTACACCATGAAATCATGGCAGACCCCAAACTGAAGCAACATCCAAAGGTGCTCTTCCTATCAATTACACCACCGGCCCAATCAGAATCAGAATAGCCTTGTAACTTTCGATCTTCACAGGAAGTATATCTCAAGCCATATCCCACGGTGCCACGCAAGTATCTCAAAATATGCTTTGCTACAACTAGATATATTTGTCTTGGCTCACACATGAATTGGCTAAGAGCACTCACCGCATAGCAAATGTCTGGTCTAGTATTGACTAGATACATCAATGATCCAATCAGTTGTCTATACATGGTGGGATCTACCAAATTTGAACCAGCTGTTGAGTCACTCAACTTCAAATTTGTCTCCATAGGTGTAGACATGGACTTTCAATCCATCATCCCAAATCTCTTCAAGATGTCTATAGTGTATTTCCCTTGACTTAGAATAATCTCATCAGGTCTTTGCCACACTTCCAGTCCTAGGAAGTAATGCATAAGACCAAGATCCTTCATCTCAAACTCGGAGGCTAACTTTTTTTTGCATTTGACAATGAGATACTCTGCTCCAGTGAGAAATAAATCATCAACATAAAGAACCAATATCAAAGCCTCACCATCAACTACCTTGAAGTAAAGATTGGAATCTACATCATTCTTGGAAAATCCCAAGCTCATCAAATATCAATCAATCCTTTCATACTATGCACGAGGTGCTTGCTTAAGGCCGTACAATGCCTTCTTCAATCTGCATACATGAGACTCCTTCCCATGAATCACAAAATCATCTGGGTGCTCAATGTACACTTCTTCTTCAATCACACCAATAAGAAATGTAGTCTTTACGTCCATTTGATATAGCTTCCAGCCTTTAGCGGATGCAATAGCAATAATTGTCCTGATAGACGTGTATCGAGCAACAGGAGCAAATGTCTCCTCATAATCTATTCCCTCCTAAGAGAATCCTCTTGCCACAAATCTCGCCTTGTGCTTCTCAATGCTACCATCAACTGCATGCTTGATTTTGTAGAGCCACTTGGAAGACACAATTGATTTCCCTTTAGGTCTCGAAACAACATCCCATGCATCATTCTTGATGATAGACTAATATTCTTTTGTCATTGCATCTCTCCATACCTGTTGGTTGGATGCTTCTTCAAAACTAGAAGGCTCAGAATCAATGATGTGACTCATCAATGCCACATAGCCTGGAAACTTTTGCGGTCTCTTGCTTTCCCTAAAGGTGCCTTGAGGAGCTGCATACTTTTCTGCCTCTTGCATAGTTTGTCGAGCCCATAGAGGTCTCTTCCGACCTACAACAATGTCTCTCGGCCCATCAGTTGGATCTATGGGATCAATTGGATCAATAGTCTCGGCTGGATCATTGGACTCCCTCTAAATCTCAGGAGTATGATCAGTAGATATGTCCATATCCTGAGTAGTCTCCTGCTCTTCACTATCTATCTCCATGTAAGACCCTTTTGATCTTTTGAAGGCTACTTCCTCTTCAACGGAGACATCCCTGCTGATCTCAATCTATTTTTGCCCTCGAATGTAGACTCTATAGGCCTTTGAAGACTCACTGTATCCCACAAATATTCCTTTCTTGCCTGAAGGTTCTAACTTTGATCTTTTATCCTTAGGCACGTGAATATAAATAGGACAACCAAAAATTTTTAAATGACTAACCTCAGGTTTCACACCTATGAAGGCCTCTTCAGGAGTCATGTTTCCCAATATTCAATGAGGCTTCAGTTCTGAACATACATGGCGGTTCTGGAAGCTTCTGCCCAAAGGAAAGTCTGTAAATCTTGATCATGAATCATAGCCTTGGCTGCCTCAACTATGGATTTGTTCTTTCTTTCGGCAACTCCATTTTTCTGAGGGTTGTACGGAACACAGAAATCCCTCTTGATTCCTACCTCAATGCAAAAATTACGGAAACCTCCAGAAGTGTATTCTCCTCCATTGTTTGATCTCAGAACTTTAATCCTTTTCTCGGACATGTTTTCAACTTGAGCCTTGAATTCTTTGAATCTATCTAGTACTTCTTCAGACTCCTTAGATTTCAAGAAGTAAATCCAAGTCTTTCAAGAATAATCATCAATGAAAATTACATAATACCAAAATCCGCCACAGACATTGGTCCACATAAATCAAAATGAACAAGATCTAAAATTCCCTTTGATCTACTGCCACTACTATGAAAGGGACTCTTGATGTTCTTACCAAGTGCACATCCTCTGCAAATGCCATCATGCTCCAGACTAAGCTTTGGTAGCCCAGTAACCACCTTCTCCATGGATGGAAGAGCTCTAAAATGTAAGTGAGCAAGTCTCCTGTGCCATAGCTCACTCGAACTGATAGAGTCATGCAATAATGCCTGAACTGGACGAATAGAAAGTCTGTATAGGTTCTCTTGACGAACACCAATCACACGAGCTGATTTGATACTAGAGTTCTTAGGCCAAACAAGAACTTTCCCTTCAAAAAAAGCAACCTGGTACCCTTTTTCCTCCAATGCTGAAATGGAGACAAGATTTCTTTTGATTCCTAGTACAAACAAAACATCACTCAAATGAAGAGGGATGCCAGAATCTAGATGAAGAGAGGTGCTCCCAGCTCCTTTTATGGAATAACAAGCATCATCTTTGATTATCACTTGCAAGTTGGTTTCTCTTTCTACCAAGTCCAAAAGATGCTCTCGATATCCTGTAATGTGTCGTGAAGCACCACTATCAATCAACCAAGTGTCACTGTCAGTTGGAACATTGCTTAAAAGAGCGGAGATGAATAGAAATCCCCCTGAGTCGTCTCTAGATTCCTTTTGAGGTGACACATCATCAACATCTACAGTAGAAGCATGTTGCTTTTGTTTTGATATGCAATCTCAAGCATAGTGACCATACTTGTCACACCTGAAACATTGAATGTGAGAGAGATCCTTCTTCTTCTTTGGTTTTGGAACAGAATCTGATTTTCTATCTCTATTCCTGTTGACATTTCCGTTTCTCCCTTCTCTTTCCTTCTGGAAGCTTGAGCAGCAAGGACATGATTTTCTTCATTATGAGAGCTTCGCCCATTTCCTCTTGCTGCCAATTTGGATTCCTCTTGAATGCAATCAGCTCGAAGACGATCAAACTTGAGCAACTTAGATCTCCCACTAATGCTTTGGATAAAGGGCTCCCAAGATTGAAGAAGACCATTCAGTGCCAACATAACCAAGTCTCTATTTTCAACTATATCTCCAATGGCGCATAGCTGATCTCTCAACTCAACAATCTTCATGAAGAAGGAGATGACTGAATCTCCTTTAGCCATTTTTATATGATGGAGCTATTGTCTCAAGGCAAGGACTCTGCTGGTATTGTTGATCTCATACAATCCTTGTAAAGCCTCGAACATATCTTTGGCTATCTTCATTTTGGAGATAATCGGCACTAGATGATCCTTCACGAAGTCTATCAAGATCTTCCTAGCCTTTGTGCCATTCTTCTTCCATTGAATTTTCTCAGCATCATCGGATGGCTCGGGCACATCATTTTCCACAAAATCTAGAAGATCATTTTCTTCTAAGGCAATAAGAACTCTGAATTTCCAAGAGGTGAAATTTGATGCACCATCAAGCCTATCTTTGACCTTGACTCCATTCACCATCTTCGATACTTAGATAGACTGCCCTAGATAAGGAGATGACTTGGCTACTTAAACAAATCTGATCCAATCTTGCTTAAACCCACTCTGATACCATGTTAGTTTTAGACCAGAAATGTAAATAAGCAGAAATACAAAACAATGAACAATAGAACACAGTAAATTACCCTGGGAAAACCCTCCTCGAGGGAGAAAAAACCCAACAAAATATATCTCTTATATATAGAATGAATTAGAGCAGAAATCTGCTTTACAAATCAGACCCTTCTCAAGGGCGAACTTGATACAATAAATGATGAGAATCTCTTCTTGATACAAATGAATATAAATCTCCTTGAAGTTGATCTACTGCTAAGGTGTGAACTTCTTCTTGAGAGTGCGAATTGAATTAAGAATGAATTAATGATTTGAATGAATGAACTTCACCTTGTATATATACAAAACTAGGCGACTTTTCATCTAGGTCGGCCTCTTTTGAGAAATAAAAAAATAGAAAATATCATTTGTAATCAAGGCCAACTTGCCTTGGTAATCATTTATTAATTTAAATTGAGAGAAAAATATCTACTGCCGCTATAAACATCAACATAACATACTTTCAATGGGACACTCACTAAAATCATTTACTATAAACTATGTAATTTTTATGGCTTCCTCAATCAATGGGACACTACTAAAATCCTAGTTGTTGTCTTAAACCTTGCACCAGCAACTATTAAGGCATACCAGCCCTTCCGAATATGGAATGTTTGCCACATTAAATGGTATATAATTGTAGTACCAAAAAATTGCCACTACCATGCTAGACCCATGATAATTCTCCCAATTCCAAGCAGTACCTTCAAGGCTTCAAGGAATTAATTTAGTAGAGGAATGCTGAATCTGTGGCTCAATTCAGAAATTAGGGCATTCATTTATCTTCTCACTTCTAGCACTTCAAGACAGAACTTGACATCCCGGCCAGCAATCCAAGTAAGGTGCAATTATAATCTATTGATACCTCCTATCATACTAAACCAACAAAAATTGTAGGACACCATGCCCTTAGTCTCACCATCACCCTATGTGATTCTTTTACTACATCACCCGATCAGAAATTGATATCACTCCACTCAAAGCCATGTGTGGATCCTATTAGTATTTCAGTTTGGACCTTTAATGCAACACAAAATAGAACAAATGTGCAGTAGAACTGTTCTTCAAATTATAAGGGGAACCTCCCTGTAAAACAAATACTAACCTCGTATGAACAATATGTACTTGTTATTCACACTCTTTACATTGATTTTTTGGGATGATTCGTGTTCAATGCTCAATAAAATTAGAAGCGTTATCTTTTCGGACTTACCTAAGGCAAAATGCTGACAGCCGGACACTCTTCCAATTAAGGCAAACGATTTTTATATCTTCAACTGAAAATAAATCCTATGACTAGGAACTTGCATTGTTCAACTAAAATCAGAGACTAGCCAATGCAAGTACACAAGAATTGAATAGGTTTAAACATAAAGACACAAATGCTATGGTAAATTAATTGAAGAAATTGATATGAAGCCACAATTTCCAACATCAAATAGACCTGCAGTAAAAAGCTTGCAAATTTGGTAGAAACAATTTAATCTACTTTTATTGAACAAACAACAAATTCTAGATTAACAATAATAAATATTTAATGAACAGCAATTTCAATAACAAGCAAGAATGAGAATTACCATTAAAAATCTAAGTGCAAATGGCATTTTTTATACTATTTACAAGTATATGCATGAAAGTAAATGAAAGAAACTTACTGCACTTCTATTATAACTACTAATTGCTTGCATGAATTTCAAGCTTTAATACAAAATATCCTATCCATTAATTACAAAACTAAGACATGTGACTGCTAGTTTAACTAACGATTGAAATTATTACAAATTACCCCTTAATGCCCACATCTCTCACATGACAACTAATCTATAGATAGACAATTTAATAATAGTCAATTCCTGGCTTAAATAAGGAGTGCTAAGAATAGCAAAAAGCTATAAACAGAGAAACTTAAAATATGCTCTTTTCTTTGAAAATGCAAGCTGTTTTTAGCACATGTTAAAAATAAACTTCTCTGGAAGGTGGCTCTAGAGTTAATCCTAAAGAAGCTTTCTCTTTTTCAATTATGGCAAATCCTATAAAGTTTTGAAATTCTGAAATCCTAATGTTTTGTATCTAATGAATCCTTTGTTGACTTCTTAGCACCAAACCCAACATATAGGTTTGTATTGAACTCACAACTCTAAATTTTCTAGAAACCATTATCTATCTCCATCTGGTAGCCAAACTACTTCCTTCGTATTTGACATCTTAGATTCCAACACAGCTTCATGTAATTCCATCACTGAAAAAGACTCTTCTTGACTGCTTGGATCTCTGAGAGGTACAAAACTAAATACACTCTTCCTAGAAATAAAAATCAGCACCTAAGAGTAAGAATTGGATCCAACAGCAATTATTAACGAACAATGAAAAATCAATGAACATTGATGTTGATAATCTTTTACCAACAGCTGCAAGCCTGCAACTACTGATATATTCTTTTACTATGACACCAAAATCAGTCTTTTAAACCTACAAAAATCAGAAAATAAAGCCTATTTGCTGCTATAAACAACAAAAAGAATTGGCTTTGTGAGTCTGAATGAATGATGTCTATCTTCATATATAGAGTATTTGACTGACACTTTCCCTTCTAAACTGGTCGACTTAGCTACAGAGAGCACTATTCACATTATTTAATATTTTCAAGCAGAAGTTATAATCATACAACCTTGCATGATCACTTTTCCTCCAATAAGGCTGAAGTTATAATGGTCAATGCTATGTTTAGAAGGTGGCAGTTAGTTTGAAAGAGGTGTGATTTTACTAAAGCAGGTGTAAAACTTCATGAAAAGACAAAACATTTTAAGAAAGTGTGGCCCCTTTCTTCTTTTCTTGTAGGTGTGATTCATAGATGACAAAGTCTTTAAGAAAATGTGCTTTGCTTAACCTTTCAAAGCTATTTGTCTTGGTGCGATTCACTTGGCCATATTCTAGCTGCCTTGGTGCAATTTCTACTATTGACTGGATTGCCATCTCAAAACAAACCAATTTGTGTGCCTAGCAAAATGTGTAATTCTCTTGTGCAATTCACTTGAACAAGATGTCAATTATCTTCGCTGAGCCAATTCTCTTACTCCTATCATGGCATTTCATGACATCACAACCTAATTTTTAAATCCCAGTATAATTCATTTAATATAATAGTAGCTTGCTTTGTACACCTTTATTTCTTTCTACTTTAGGCACGATAAACTTACTTGCAATGCATTATAAAATGTGTCTTTCATTTAACCCATTTTTGTTTTCCTTTGATGTCTTTGCTGACAAGAACCTTCAAATAGGAATGATTTACTAATCAAATCACTTCTCATTCTTATCATTCCCATAGCCCCAATTTTTAGAAAATCCTTGCCATCTTTTAAGCATGATTCATACTTGGCAATGTGCAACACAAAACTGCACAGAAGTGTTTATTTTTTCCCCATGCCAAAATACTAAACTCAAATCTGCTTCCTAGCTGGTGACATTAGCACTAAAAAGATGCTTCTTGAGTCATTTTATTGTCCCTCTATTAGCCAATACATTCTTTTACAAATCCAAGTTCCCACTCACCATAGTCAACAACTTCATCTTTAACTTGGAATATTGTAACCACAATCAATCCACAAGAACTCTTAGTTTGAACTACTCAACCATGACACAACACCTTTACAACTTGTCCAGAAAACATTACACTAATTTGGACTTGACACACAAATGCCGATAAAACAAAAAACAAAAATGGACATCAAATAATACAAATATCAAGTTTCAGATGGGTACAACAGATCCAGACCACTTATAATTGACCATCAGAATTACAAAGGAAATTTAAAAGCTCATGCAAATATTGAAAAGAAATGCAAGAACAGTTAGAATAGTGTACAAGAAGAGTGGAAAGATAGTGCCTGTAGTCAGTTGAGAGTGTACTTGGTCAGCCGTGAGTCAAATAAATAAGACTTTAGTTAATGTTAATATTTTCTATGTACTTGTCATGTTAGTTGTCTCGGGAATTAAGTTCCTAACGAAACAATTAGTTGTAATGAAGGGATGCAACGATCAGTTTCTCAACCACCACCCGCGTACTATATGTACTCAAGTCATGTAGTCAGGAAACATTATAGTTATGATTATGCTGATTATGTTCATGAATGTTATGATTCTGAGGACTATTCTGTTATGTAATTGTGCTACACTGTTATAGTACGGATGATTGTACTTGCATACATTCTATCAATAAAGACAGTTGACCATCAGAATTACAAAGGAAATTTAAAAGCTCGTGCAAATATTGAAAAGAAATGCAAGAACAGTTAGAATAGTGTACAAGAAGAGTGGAAAGATAGTGCCTGCCAAAATCAAGCCACTGTAATGCTAATCTAATGAAATGGCAAACATAGACTAATGCTTAATTTTAAAAGGGGGCATTGGCATAAAGAAAATAAGAAAAAATTTAGTTATTGAGAAACTTCAACATTGAATGTTTTTTGCCTATTCAAATATACAAATTGCAGTCAGAAGCATACAAACTGGGACAGTTTTGAATTGTGCTCAGACTTATTTGTATGAAAATTTAATGGGATATCTTTACACTTGATGGGATTCATATTTGCTTTCTTCTAGCTATTACTATACTAAAATTCATGGAAGACATTTCCCAAACTAAGAGTAAAAATTCTAGCATAAAAAATGGTCATTGAAAGAAACAGAGAGAACAATAAAAATTTCCAGCATATCACAAATTATATAATAATTACTCTACTGGCAACACAATCCGACATTAATGGCCCCTCTAGACAAAGAGAGGCATACATAAGCAAGAGGAAGGAAAGACCTGCCAGCAACCAAGCAACACGCCTGTGGAAGTAAGAACAACTCTCTCCAATCTGATTCGCAAGGGGCATAATGTTCTAGCAACTGCCTCCACAGCCCTTGCCTCTGAATCAACCTAGTTAGAACACTTAACATTTAAGTAAGATGCAAAAGAAAATTTAATATTATAAAGCAGATATGTAATCTCATAGCAAAGAACCATTAGTTGATTTTTGAATTTTACCTCTTCCACAGAGGCAAAAACAGGCTCAATATGATGAGAGCTATGGAACATGCTGAAGTGATACAAGCTTGCATTTTGAAACCAGATTGCTGGGGAGAAAAAATCATCAAAGAAAACATACTTTAAAAAAGAGTGCAACCATAAACTTCTAGAAGTAGAATTCACAAGAAAATGATATCACGACTGATTCCAACTGCTATTTGTCTTGTCTTGCAAGTTTCAAGCAAATGCAAATATAAAAGGTTTGTTTTACAGACAGATAAGAATTAGCATACACAAAGTTAAGGAAGTTTACCTTCGCCAAAGTGGGCGAGAAACACCTTTTTTATGATCTGCCTGTACTGCATCAGAAAGTAATGTTAAAAAATACAGGCATAATTTTGGATGAAGTCGTTCCAAACCTTTAAGTAATTAATCACCATCAAAAAAAGAATCAGTTTTCCAGGCAATTAGTCTCAATAATGGAAAATACTGACTCCATGTATGTATTTATATATTCTTGCATATATATATATACATATCAACACACACAAAGCTTTCCTCAACAATTTGTTAAAACACACAATCAATATCTGTCTAACATTCAAATAGACAACTAGAATGTAGTACAATTTAACTAAACAGGAAGAATATAAGCTCAATACAACTCTTGCAAACTAGACACAGTCAATTAAGCTTCAATCCTAGAACTGGTGCTTTACGATTTAAAAACAATACCTCTTAATAGGTACGATGAAATCTGATATAATTGAAACAATGTTACTATCCAGCACATATATTCAGACCTATCAAGTCAAAACTTTACTGTGAAAATTAATGAAGGTTTTGATTGAAATCATAATGTTTGGATCGTAATGGACGGGATGGTCTTAGGAAATCCCAGATTATGCTTGCTGGCTCCACAATGTCATAGTGTGGTGACCTTTTCAGCTCATTCCATAGGATATAATCGCTAGCCTGCTTTCGTCCTACATTTAGTTTGCATTTATTACCTCTTTTAGAGTAGGCATTGCCCTTTCCATGGCTTGGGCATTTATAGTAGCCAAACAGCCCATTCTTGCATCTATTAATGTGGTTGGAGCTCATTTCAATAATCATGGCACCAAACAAGCTTGAAATTTTATTCCAAAGTGTTGGAACACGTTTGCCGTTGCGCCAAAAGATAAACCTATTAACGCCCAATACAAACACTGGAGATAAACGGATCCACAGGAGGTGGTTAGTCCATGTCACAAATCCAAGGGGAGATGTTGGTGATTAGTCCAACAATCCCCCCCCCCAGTCAGCATCACCCGAGGGGATTCAAACCCACAACCATGGCTCTAATACCATTTGTTGGAACATGCTTGTCGTTGCGCCAAAAGGTCAACCTATTAAGGCCCAATACAAATGCCAAAGATAAATGAATCCACGAGAGGTGGTTAGTCCATGTCACGAATCCAAAGGGAGACGCTAGCGATTAGTCCAACACAAAGGCCTTTCACAAGGCATGTTTGAGAGCCCTTGATAATGCTCCTGATATTTGTTTTCAATTACCAAGCTATGACAAAAATTTAACCTAATGAGAGCAATTTCCTCTTGTTAGTTGATTTATTGGACCTATCCCCTTCAAAACCAATTTGAAAAGTTTTATTCAATAAATTGGGCACCTTGTATCATCAAAGTTGCTATCATGCAATATCTCACCAAAGGTTTTTGTTTCAATTTTAGAATCCCATTCATTGTAAGACTATTATGAACCATGGTAATTGGTTTCTCTACTCCTCTTTGCTTGTTTCTTCAAATTGAATTAAATATTTTACTGTTTCTTACTCCTGCTCTTTGAAATATCTAGCATACCCTTTCCCTTTGGGTGGCTTGACCCCTTATGATGGATAAACAACACATTCTTGCATCTTTTGATGCAGTTGGGGCTGGTTTGAATAGGCAAGGCACCTAAACAAGTCTAGAATCCATTCCAAAGGTCTTTCACAAGGTGTGTCTACTAAACTATATAACAGTTCTGATATTTGTTTTCAATTATCATTCAATGACCAAGTTTGTGCCTAGTTAGATCAACTTTTAACCAACAAATGATGTTTTGAAACTGCAGCAAGAAAATGTAACGTCCCCATTTTTACATCATGTTGTTCCATAAGCATTGGCTAGTTTCCAGGGTTTTCTGAAGGCTCCCAGGTGAGTTGGGAGAGTTCCAAGGTTCTTGGAGAGCTCAATGGTGGCTTTCCTCAGCATCCAGTCGTATATTGTCATTCTATTGGTCCTCAAGATGGTGGTGATGATCTTCATTGCATTTTTGGCCATCTAAGTTGTTCTCCACATTTCTCGGAGAACACTACTATTTTTAGTAAGTGCTCGTTTTGGCACCTAGCATCTTTCCTTGTTATCAGTAGCTTCTTGGTGCGATTAGTTTTTGTTTTGGATGTCTCCCGGTGCTTTTTGTAAAATGATTGGAATTATTTTAATATTTACACTAAAGTTGTAAAGTAATGTTTTAATATTACTTTAGTGGCAAATTTTATAAAGTGAAAAGGTTATTAAAGTTAATTTTTTATAAAAAGCAAAAAATGTTTTTATTCGAAAAAGCAACAAAAAACAAAAAGTACTTTTTCAAAAAAGCAAGGAAAAAGCAAAAAATGCTTTTTCAAAAAAGCAACAAAGAAAGAAAAAATGCTTTTTCGAAAAAGCTATAAAAGGAGGCATGGGGTAGCTCATTTGGAGGTTAAGCTGATTTGAGATAATGAAGTGTTGTTGAAATGAGGATCGAATCCTTTGGGCTTTGAGGACAAAAATGTAATGTCCCCTTCTAAGCAGTGATCAGTACTGTTGGCCATTAGCCTATCCTGGAGGCCCGTAGGCTAGTCGGAAGATGAAATTAGGGATTCCACTTTTGAGGAGGTTTTGAGGTCTTGCATGCGAGAGTTTCTAACGCATGTCTGGTGGAGTTTTCTGGGTTTTTGGAGAGTTTCGTGATGAGGTAACTGTTGACGTGGTTTTTTGAGACCGTACCAACACAGAACAAAGTTTCCAAACGGACACCCTATTCTCTCTTGAACAAAGTATTCAGCGTGCTAAGATTGCGAGTGAGATCACGCTTTCAACTCCAAGGTTCCTTTAACGCAAATAGACCCAGTTTGGTTGATGTGTATTTGCTGTGTTCTCACGAGGGGACTTACGTAATTGTTCAGAATGCGTGCAGTAACAACCAATATGCTTTTGAAAGGGATTTTTACGCGAATGATTTGGCTTTAGAGTGCAAGTTTCCTAAAACTAACCAAGATTATGCGGAATTTGAATGGCTGCAGAGATTTCTAAAATCTAAAATCTAGTATAAATGCAAAGGATGTTATGCTTCAACTTCAATGAACTTCAAACAAACCTTGCCTAGCCTCCTATGGGACAGCTTCAACAAAGTAAGTGCAATCTTCAAAGGATAAAAATGATGTTCAAATCATGATTCAATAGTGCAACTACCATCACAACGATGCATAACTACACACGAACCTTGATTGAAGTTAAGTGCAAAATGTCTAGTTGACCACGAAAGACGAGCTTACCATCAGTAAAGTCGTTAGTGGTATGGATAAAGGAAGTTCACCAACATCAAACATAAACATCCATGTTTAATTACTAGCATGAAATTAAGTCCTATTTGAAGTCAAAGGAAGAAGAAACCTCACAAACTACTCAAAACAAAGTTTAAATTCACCATCAATGAAAGGCTTTATTATGAATAGCTTTTGTGACAATCTCTTACAAAATTCTCAAAGGGAGAATTCCCCTTCTTCTCCAATAATGCAAATGAAAACTACTCTAACTTAAAATTATCTACTCTCTATTCTGCTTCGAAAATCCACTATATTGACTACTCTCTGGTTCTGACTATGACTACTAGAGTACAAATGAGGGGGACTCCCCCTTATATAGCTGGCCAGTCCCAACCAACGGCCCAGATCGAATTACAATGGAGGGCTCAGATTGAGCCACCTCAGCCCTAGACGAGTTTGCCCTAAAAACTGACAGAAGGTGGAGGAGTGGCGTCATAAATGCTCCCAAAATAGCAGATTCCTTCTTTGACCATCATGAGCAATTAATGCCCACTACCCTTCTAGAAGATTCTCGTCCATGACCCGGATCCTTTGCTCTTCTCCCTGACCGCGTACGCTACGAATCGTGCCAGCACTGCGTCGACCTCTTCCTCAGAAATTGATGGAGTAAGATTCAGCTGATATTCTAGAATCGCTGCCATTTGCTCATGCCTTTCACAAGATTTTCCCCAAGCTTCGATAGAATCTTGTGTGCCCTGAATGATTGTTGAAAACGTGGAGATGTTTTCAAAATCCAATTGGGAAAACGTCCTCATCTCAGAAAAGAAAGGCTGCAACCTTGCTTTTAGTCCTTCTGCATCTACCTCCTCAAGAGTAAGCCTCCTCGCGAACACTGCCTCCAACGTGTTGAGGATACTCTCGTGAATATTCCTCATAGACCTTCTGATTCTGGAGGACTCCATAGCTGCAGTGTCAAAGAAACTCTTCCCGGTGAAGGCTGCTGAATGCCACCCACGAAAGTCATACCTATCACCCGCCTGGATTACTCCTTCATTCACCAAAGTCTGCATGGGCACATGCATCAAGACAGCAAGACGAGGGATTGTTTTGTCTTGAAAGATGTGGGTGTCTCCCCAAGCTTGCTCGACATTATCCAGGCGCGAAAGGATGCCAGATGCATTCTGAAATGCTGAGACAAGATCGGCTATAAACTTTTCTGCCTCAGTATGGACACCGCTTATCCATTTATCCCCTTCTCGTACAGCCCTCTTCACTTCTTCAAGGCCGCTGATCGGCTCTCGTGGCAATTCCGGTGGAAGCTCTGCCGCTGGATTTTCTTGAACGACTGGATGTGCCAAATGTTGCACATATTGGACCAGCGCCCTGTGCTCCTTCTTTAGTCTTTTATACTTTCCTTCCTTCTTCACCAGCCTATCCTTCAATGCCTGAAACGAACTTTCAGCTTCTTCCACTACTTGTGCTCCGGAAGGACGTCCCAGCTCAACTGTGGTGATCGTATAATTCTCTAGCATCGCATCACTCAAATCATGATCTTCCCTTGGGACGGCAATGTGAAGGCTGCGGGACCCGGCCTCATTAGTTTCCATCCTTGTATACTTTCTTGCCCTCTTCCGTTTAGGCGACTTGCTTGTTCTGTTTAAGAGTTCTTCCATTTCAACTGCCAGGTCAGCATCATCATCTTGTTCCCTCCTGATTGCCTGTGAGAGCCAATTGCGCTGAATATCATAAATGATCAGGGGCTGCTCCTCAGTTGCTTCCACTTCCCGAACTTCTTCCCGAGCAATATTTGGTTGAGGCTCAATTATTTCGACATTTTGATCACTTCCCTCATGAGTCCCAACATCTTCCTCCCCGAAGGAAAAATCGAAGTGGGTGTCCATATCCGTTTCTTCCCCTTCATCTGGCTTACTGGCAGCTTCAGGATCATTGACACTCTGAGTATCTACTTCCCTCGGCATTGGTTGGTTAACCTCCCCAACCTCCGGCTCTTCATTTCTCAAAGTTCTCTGATCAACAAACAACGAGACCTCACGCACACTAGAAGAATGAGTCACCAGCTGAGTAGACATTGTGTCCTCCGACCCTTGAGGCTCCGGCTGGGTGGGCTCCCTTCTAGATTCTGGACCTCGTGTGATCTGTTTCTTTCTCTTCGCTGACACCGGTGGTCTTTTATCACCCATGAGGTCGTATGTGAAAGCAACTGACCTCCTCCTTAGTCTGTGAACACGTTCTTCCACCCAGGCCCTTGTGAAAGTCAAAACAGGAATAGACAAGGTGTCTAAATCCGTGATCTCTGGCTCGGCCCAATCTAACGGTGGAAGTGGTGTGTTCTTTACTGCTTCGTAATCCGGGTGAGTTACCATGGCATCTTCCTCAACTTGATCCGGCACCGGGATCACCTCACATTCCCTAATTAACTTTAGAGGCAGCCTTGAAAACATTATTTTTCTGATTTCATCCTCACTTCCAGCATTCGCCCAAAAATCTTCTAGGTGAGCCCTGTGCCTGTAATCCACACCTTGCACTGTCCCGATCTTTCCCCGAGGATCAAAATCCTGCCGGCTGGTATGAAGAGTTAGCTTGTAGAACTTCAGCTCATCCTTAGCTTCCTTGGCTGCCTGCAGAGTGGGGCATTCTTCAAGCGAGTTTCCCAATACAATGGGAAAGGGCAAGCCTCCCTTCTTCCTTCTCTTAATGATTTTGTCGTAGGCCACCAATTGCCTAGACAATTCCAGCAGTATAATTCTATTAGTTGGATACCTTGGCAACTTGTAAACATATGAATCGTATCCTGGGAGCCTCAAATAGGTAAACTTCGGGAATTGGACGAACCAAAACCCGTACTCTTCTATCAACATCTGAGCTTCTTCGGATATCCTTTGCTGTAGCCTCTGCTGAAGGGTCCTTGTAATATACATTGTGAATGCATCATTCACTCTCTTGAAATCGCCGGTATGAGTGAGGTGTAATTGTCTGCAAGACTCATGAATCTTGAACTGGTTGTACCCACAGCCGATTGGTTCTTGATACGCCAAGCCCCTATACTTTGTCATTCGAGCCAGCATGTATATAACGTACGAGCTCATGTAAAATGTTCTCGTTCTCTTCAGGCTCTGGAACTGTTCATCAATATTATCGCTTATCATCTGTGCCCAGTTCACTGCCTCCTTCCCTTCAAGCACTACACTGATGTAAAAGAACATCCATGGCTCGAATATGAATGACTGTGGGCTGCCATTAACTCTGCTGAGAAGCATAATGATGTCGCAATACTCTTGCTTCAACTCTTCTGAGATTATCTGTTTCGGCAGCCTGGCAGCAGGTGGCTTTGGCTTCCGCATCCACGTGGTATTGATTCTCTTCACACACTTGTCGAAGGACGTGGCGTACATTTTGTCAGCCTTCGCCTTGGATTTATATAACATATTGCCCGTAGCCAATATGCCAAATGCTTCGCCAATTGCATCGGGAGCGAAGTTGGCTAGTATCACACCATCTGGAGACACGATGGTCCGATCCTCCGAGCTATAAAAGTTGGCACATTCCAGGATCAACTCCGGACAACGAACCGCTGGTTGGAACCCTGCTGCTGCGTATAATCCACTCTTCACAATATTGCGCGATGCCTCAGTAGGAAGATTGCCACCCTGTCCATACATTCTGCGCATGAAGGCCTCGAGGTTAAAGGGCCCGAGGTTGGTGTCCGTCAGGTTTCCGAATTTTGACACGATCTTGGATTCTGGGATAAAGGACTTTTTCAGACCCTTGATAATCGCCTGCCTGGAGGCGTTCTCCTTGACAGCTTCGTTGTTTGCAGCCTTAGCTCCAACCTTGCTGGTTCCAGCAACATCAGCCTTTCGTCCATTGGCCATCTGCAAAACAAAAAGCAAACATTACTCCATCAACCTTTTAAAACAAAAATCACGTGAGGCGGCTGGCGGCTGGAATTGGCTGCAAAAATAAATACAAGTTAATAGCTTCAGCAGCCAACTTTGATTTTAAACCTCTCAAACTCCGAAATTTATCAACTTGCAGCCAAAAGAAATATTCAACTCCCCGTAAGAAATTAACTCCAACAATTTCAGCTTCGGAAAATGTGTTAAGTTTCAGCAACATTTAAATCATCAACTTCGGATATTTAAAATCAGCAAACTTGCAAGTTACAAATTACCAAGCTTCAAATCAGCTCTTCGACAGTTATACATCAGCAACTTCGAAGAGTTTAAATAAGTCCGAAATTTTTTAAACGAGCAAGTTCAAATCAGCAAGCCTCAACAATTTAAAATCAACTTTTCGAGAGTTATAAATCAGCAACTCTGAAAAGCTTGAGCAACCATAAAACAGCAACTTTGAAGGCTTTAACAAATTTAAATCTGATTTGATTTTAACATTCAGCAACTCTCAAAAATTTAAAGCTCAATCAATTTCCAATTCAAACAATTTTTTGACCTCCAGCACAAACAATTGATTTCAGCCTTTTCAACATTCAGCAAAAATATAAAGCCTCAGCACTTCGAATACTTACCTCAGCAACGTGAAGAAATAAAAATGCTTAACCCTTCAAACTTTATTTCGAATCGTAGCACTTCGCAACTCCGAATCTCAGCAACTTCAAGAAATCAACTTTCAGCAACTTCAATCTCTTGCAAAAATCGAACTTAACACCTCACTCTTTCAGCAACTCTCAAATTAAATCTCACAACTCAATTCACCAGCATAGATTTCAACTTCGAATCTTGTGAGATGAGAATGAAAATCCTCAGAGTTTTACAGCCAAAAGCCGGTGCTAATTTTAGCAGATGCCTTTTATTCCCTTCATTATGACTGACGCATTCGCTAAAATTAAAAGGGAATATTCCAATCATCTGGCAGTTGTTATGACAATTTGCTATTCAGGGAGATTCTTTCCTCGATTTAAATTTAAAATTCCCTCCCGACTGCCAGTCACCTTCAGTAATTTCGAAAAAAATCAATTTCACCCCGTTTTGAAGTAATCTTAACTGCATATTTAAAATGGCATTTTTAATTTATTAAAATTTAATTTACAAGCCATTTTAATTTATTTCTTCAACGCACTTAAATATTCGATATCAACCGTCAAAACTGGCTAGGCATAATTTTATTTTCCATCCGTAATTGACTCCAAAATAAATTCCCCGTGTTAAAATCATCCGAATTTTAAAATTTCATGGGTCAAAATCGAAAGGGGGAATTTTAATTTAAACTTAGGAAAATAATTAAATTAAATTAATTAATTTCTCCGTCCTAAGCAAAAATTAAAATTAATCGCTTGGAGAAATTATATAACTTCAAAACGCCTTATTAATTTAATCTCGCTCTGGAAAATTTAAACGCCTTCAATTTTTTGTAGACGACCTCTAGTCTAGGCGCACATCATGAAGGGGGACATTTAACTTCAATGTTTAATATTTACTTATCCCCAACGCCTTAGCAACATTTATTTTCAAAGTTAGGCGTATTTAGTACCTTTTATTTTAAAACTTGCCCCATTTAATCGTTATAGTCTGAATTTAAGCGCCCCATTTAAAATTGAACTCCCTTTTGCCAAGGCGCATATTGTAGCATGAGCTTTTATTATTTTCCTTTTTTTTTAACGCCTTGGTCAAAATTTTAAAATTCGACCCCTTCTTCCAAAGATAGGCGCAAGTGTACCCATGAGCACCTCATTTCAAATTGCTTAAGCGTTTTCGTATTGTCTTCATTAAGGAATTTCACTCTCACCCATGGCGCAAATGACACTTAGAGCTTCAAGGCGCAAATCCTTTAATTTCAAAACTAAGGCGCATTTTGGAGGGGCAACTCTCACTCTTAACACTTGGACGAATTTGAGATTCCAGTCCAAGGCGCAAATCAAAGGATGTTCTTCAAGGCGCAACACACAGAGGGAGCTTTGAGCTTCATCCTTCAGAGGCGCATATTCAATGTTGAGCTTTCAACTTTTGCCAAATTCGAATTTTAAAGCTCATCATCTCTGATTTTTCCTGGGCGCATATCATATATGGAGGTTCCAGTTTGTGGCGCATTTCCTATCATCAACTTCCAATTTCGTTTTTTTTTTTTAGCTTTGGGCGCAAATGAAGCATGGAGTTTTTAATTCTGACCCTTAGGCGCGTACAAGAGGGTGGACTTTAAGTTTCACGCCTTGGAAAATTCATTATTCTCCTCCTGAAGTAAGGCGCGAATGGCAGGTCAAACTTTTAGTTTCATCACTTAGGACCTTTTCAACTCTCAACTTGTGATGGGCGCATATCATACCTCAGTCTTTCACTTTTGATCCTTAGGCGCAAATTGACCCATGGGCGTCCAGTTTCAGCCTTGGGCGCATTTTGTACTTGCCACTTTCAATTTTGGACTTAGCCAAATTTTCAAGCTCCAAGGGCGCGTATGAGGGGTTGAACACACAGTTTGGGGCGCATTCAATGTAGTCTACTTCAAATTTTCACACTTAGAATATTTCTCAAGCCTTTTCACCAAGGGGTGCATATAGAAGGTCCAGCTTTCAATTTCAAGCGCTCAAACCACTCCATCTTCCCAAGGCGCATTTGATAGGGTCTCCATCCAGTTTCATGAGGGGGCGCATTTACCACCTGACACTTTCAATTTATGCTTTAGATACTTTGTCAAGCCTCCTACTTGCTAAGGCGCATTTAGACCCCTGGGCTTCCATTCTCAACACTTAGGCAAAAAAAATTTTTATTCAACACCAAGGCGCATATAGACCCCTCTTTGTCAAGGCGCATTTGAGGGGGTCACCGTCTAATTTCATGACTTAAAGAATTTCCCAGCTTCCTTCCTGCCAAGGGCGCATTTAACCTAGGCTCCTTCAAGTTTGTAACTTAGGCAAATTTTGACCCCTCCAGATTAGGCGCAATTTGGAGTGTAAACTTTGAGTTTAGTGCCTTAGTCAATTTTTCATTCGTCTAACACAAGCTCAGGTGCATTTTAACCTTGCAACGTCAAGTTTTCCAGACTTAGTCACTTTTCTGCTTCTGTTCAGCCTTGAAAGCGAGTTTCAATGCCGGACTTGAAATTTTATCCATTTTAGCAAATTTTACGCCCTCTTGCCGGATTTGGGTTGATTTTTCTCTATTAACCCTAACTTGCCCTGGCTTTCTATTTTTAGAAAGTTCCTTAAATTTTGCGCCGTTGACTGAATTCTGACCTTGGAAAGCCTGATTTTTGCCCTGCTCTGAATTTCAACTGATTTACTCCGTCGATGCCCGAAGCGTGGTGATCATCACTGAAAGCTGTTTCTGCTTGACTGTCGTGTTCCGCCCTTGATTTTAGGAAACCCTAATTGACCTGCTAAAAATAGCAATTATCTGATTCTTCATTCTTTGCAACTCTATTTGTCTCGAAATCCGCGCCAAAAGTCCCTCATCACACGTTTGACCCGTACCTGCCGAGATTCGATGCTGACCTGCCAATTATAGCTGTTTCTGAAGTGACTTACTATTTATAGTAAGTGCTCGTTTCTGGGACTTCCCCATCTCCGTTTGAGTTGAAATTTGGACAGCGCGCTCCTTGCTGGTGAATTTGCCCGTCTATTCTGACGCCGAGATCAACTTTCTATTTATAGCCTACGTCTGGAACATTTACTAAAAATAGCAAGTTCTCCGATTGCCTTCAAATTCTGCCAGCAGATTCTCGGAAGGATGCTGATCAGGATGGACACCTCAGTTTTGAGCATTTTGACCTCTGATTCCTCATTTTTAGCGCTGAAGCTCGAAACCCTAATTTTCTGCATGTTGCTCAAATGAGCTCCATTTGACCTCATTTCAATTGCATGATGATCAGCTTGCATTTCTGAGGTGTTGAGTAGCTGCCCAAGTGATACCTGCTAAAAATAGAAAGCGGCCGGAAAAGTGACCGACCGGCTGCCGGATGATCTTGCATGTCATACTGCCCGAAAAATCTTGAAAAACCCAGAAAAAACCCAGAAAAATCTCCAACATGCAAGCACTGGCTAAAAATAGTAAGTTTCTGAAAAGTGGTCGGTTACACTTGCATGTTATATCGTTGCGAAGCTCTTGGGAAACCCAGAAAGAATCTCCGGACATGCACTGAAAACGTCTGCATGCAAACCCTAATATCGGCCTCCGAAGGCCGAATGCTGAAAGTCATCGTCATGCTTTGCATGTCATATCACCGCGAAGGTCTCGAAAAACCCAGAAGGAATCTCCGGACATGCATCAGAAATGTAACATCTAGACCTCGAAATCTGCTCTGGAAGCTGGACTGCTAAAAATAGCAAGTCGTTCGTTTTTGCTCAAATTTTGCCAAAAGTGAACTTGAAGTGCTCAGAATGCAATGAAGTTGCCGGAATGTGAAAATCTCAAGAAAATCAACCCTAAACCGACACTTACTAAAAACAGAAAGTTGGCAGAACTTAGTGAAAATTCAGGGGTTACTTGCTGAAAACGTTGTGATAGCACTGCTAGGCACAAAAGCTGACTAACCAACTCAATTTGGCTTCAAAATGACCTACAGATGTAAAACCCTAATTTCAGTACTTGGTCGAATTTTCGATTTCAGGCTCGCAAACGAGAGCGTCCCCGGAAAGCAGATAGCGAAAAAGAAGCAGAACGGGAGAGAAAGACAAAAACCAAAACCAAAAGACCAAAATGGAGCAAAAATTTGTGGGTCCCCATTTTGAATGGGGCGATGTGTGAAAAAGGTCACAACAGTAACATACATGACAGGATATTGACTTGCATTCTCGTTTGCTTTTGGACGCTTGCATGTTGGAGTTTTTTAGTTTGGATTCTAGATCCCTTCTGGGTTTTCAGAGTGCTTCACAGTGATGTGACATGCATCAGGAACAGTGGACTTTTCCGAACTTGCTAGTTTTAGTAATTTACGACGGCTACTCAGTTTGTGCTCAAAATGAGTTTGGAACAACTTACTATTTTTAGCAATATGCTATTTTTAGTAAGTTCTATTTTTAGCAGTGCTATTTTTAGCAGGGTTTCCACAGTTCAGTTCCGTGGCTACATCTAGCGGGTCAGTTTGAGCAGTTTGGTCTCCAACACCCTTGGTGCTATTAAAGCAAGTTTTCAGCAAGCCAATTCCAAGTCTATTTCTAGCAGGTTAGTTGGAGCAATTTGAGTCTTCAGTACTTTTGAGCTATTTTTAGTAGGTTTGAGCTTGAGTTGGGCGCTTCACTTGTGGAGGTAAAATATTTTAATAAAGTGAATTTTGATAAGGCTTGGTGAACACCTTAAGGAGAAATAAATGATTTTATTAAAGTCATTCACTTTATTATATTTGGACGCCATTTTATACTTTATTAGCAAATTTAATAAAGTATATTACTTTCTTGATGTTGGATGCCTTGGAGACATGGGGAAATGAAATGCAAATGAGATAATATTTTGAGGAGATATATTATTTTATAAAGTGTTTCACTTTATTACTTTTTGGACGCCACATTACACTTTATTGATATTTTTAATAAAGTGTTATGTCTTCATGAAGTGGACGACTTGGGAAAAGGTGAAATGAAATGCAAATTGGCAGAACATTGCAAGGTGAATGTGAATTTGGATTAGGCATCCATCTTGGAGGGAAATGAATTTCAATTTGGTGACAGAAAAGCTATAAATAAGAGTGTTGGGCTCTTTGTTTTGCATCCATGAGAAAATACATCGTTATGCTGCTGAAATGGTGAGTGAGTGCTTCAAGGAATGCATACCTCCTAGTGTGTTTGCTTGGTTTCTTGCTTGAGAGATAGCAACTAATCAAGTGTGAGACTGTTCTTTATACAGAAGAACAGATGGAGCTTATTGTGGAGATGTTATTTACAGTTTTCTAATGTTTTGGAGTACTTTCACAGTTTATTGTTTGCTGGTTGGAGTGTTGGCTGTAGGTGTTTCTGGCTCGTAGCTCATTGGGCCATTTTTTGCTGGTTTTGGGTATTGACCCCATGGTTGAGTCTCCCCTAGGCGCCCTTATTGCTGAGTTGCAGATTTTTCTGTGGAATCTTGGATTTATTCTTGCAGGTCGCCCCTCTTGGGAGGCCGTACTATGTGCTGGAGAAGTTTTTTTGAGCAGAAAAAATAAATAACCTTAGTTTGCAGTTGTTTTATGATCTCTTCTTACTCGCCATCCATCTAGGAGTCTATTGCATCTTGTCTCATGTTATTTGGAGTGATATGGAGTGAGTTATGAGAGTTTTAGTGAGTCTTGTAGTTGTTGGATATAAATTACAGTTTGCTGGTTTAGTATTTCAGTTTGTTTTTAGTTGGGATTTTGGTGTGCTAAATCATAGTTTGGAGTCTTGAGAAGTTTGGTGAACATCTAACATTATTTGCAGCATTGGGACATTTCAATTTACAGTGTTATTTGCAGGATTCTATCTCATTGTAAAGCTGTTACAATAGTACTGTTCAGCTATCTTCATATTTTGCTGAGTTACATTGTATTTCCCACTCTTAGTGGAAGAGGATGGCTTAGCTGCCTAATTTACTTATTGCAAATTATATTCCCACGATTGTAGAAGAGACTGGCCTCGCCGTCTTCATTGTACTACATTTCATACTGCTGATCGGCTGAGCCATCACCAATGCATTAGATCCTCAACGCCATATGGTAGCAACTCACCCACCTCGGGTCTTGAGTGCACATTCTTGGTGTTGAGTTACTTTCAGCGTTGCATTCTCTTTTAGTTGCTACTGACAATCCTCGGCACCATATGACAACACCTTTTCCATCTTGGGATTGAATGTGCATTCTTGGCGTAGAGTTACTTTCCAGCAGTTGGTTTGGATTTGAGCTAACCTTAACGGGTGCTTGTTGTACTGAATTGTTCATTGAAAAAATTGAAAAACATTGGTTGGCTCATTACAGTGGTATCAGAGCCAAGATCCTGCCATCCTGTGAAAGGACAAAACTTAGTTGTCAAATGGCTACAAAGAAGTCTATATCTAAGTTGTTACAAGAGTTGTCCATGCTTATGAGAGATCCTGACATTAAAGGGGCATACTCAAAGTTATTTGCAAAATCTAAAGGTTTGAATGGAAAAGCAGAACATTCGATTGATGAAGGGAAAGAGAAAGAAACAGAAGTGCCTATTTGTGGTTTGTAGCCCACGGGGAAGCAAGTTGAAGAGGAAAATCCGTCAACTAGTATGGAAGAAGGCACAAGCAAGATGCACATGTCACCTCAAAATGATCGCGAGTATGATGAAGATACTTTGACAGTTGAAGAGTGTGTGGTAGAACTTCAAAATACTCCCTTAGACTTGCATGTGATAGGAAGTGATGAAGATCAGTTCAGTGAAAAGAACATAACAGCAGTTTTGAGTCCTAATGAAGATTTATCCAATGAAGGTCTGGAGACTAAGGGCTTCACAGAAGATGTTGGAAGTACTATTGTGTGGGATGATTTCGTAGAAGAAGAGCACGATGAAGAAAATACTAGTGATGTCTTTGAACCAGCTTTTATGATTATAACCATGGTGATGTTGTTGGTGGTGATTCCGATGTGTTTATACCTCTTCTTGTTGAAGATTTGGTGAAGGATTATTCCCCTCTTGCTGCTGTTCAAACCTCTCAAGAGTTTTCACAAGACAAATTTATGACAAGTAGCCAAGAAGACCTCTTTGGTATTCATTGGGCTGCTAATGAAGAAATCAGCAACATACTTGTTCATGATGGGATTGTTGAAGATAAAAATGATAAAGTAATCAAAGCAGCCAGCTTTGATGGCTCTTATTTCCAATACAATGATGGTGACATGGATGGGTTTGGGTTTGACCTTCAAACCAAGCCTTTGGAGAAAGATACCTATGATGATATCAGTTTAAGTGAGTTGGGAGGTGACTTTTTCAAAGAGTCAACACTCCAACAAGGGCATGATGAACACTTTTCTTTTGATCAAAACAATCAGCCCCTTAGGATTTGGGATCCGGGTGTGAAGGAACCTAGCAAAGACAAGGAACCTGTGTGGGATGAATTTCCCTTTGATCCGGATGATGAAATGGAACTTGATGAGAACTCTATATCAGCAAACAATGGTGACAATATGCTTGAGTTTGGAGTTGCCTTCAAGTTTGTTCAAAGTGACAGTGAGGTGGAAGCAGAGCTAGAGGGCCATATGGCTCTTGAAGATAGAGAGTTTGAAGGTGTTACTAAACACAAATCTGATTTATCAATGCATGAAGCTGATTGCAAGCAATGGGTTGAAGAATTTGTAGAGTATGATGCTTTTTATAACAATGAGCATTATCCGCTAGTTGGTGGTGAAGTACAAGAATGTTGGAGCAGCAATGAAGACAGCAAAGGCGAGAAACGAAGTTCCGATTTTCAGTTGCAGCCTATCAGCAATTCACCATCTTTGCATGTTCATGAGTGGGAAGATCAATGCAAGGTGTCTTTTGAAAGGGAAGTGCAAGCTCTATCGCTATTTGATCGCACACACAATTTGGTTGAAGATCTCTACTAGAAGGTTCAGTTTGAAGAGAGACGAAGTGGAGTTAAGGATGAAGTTGCTCTTCCTAATTTGCAACTTATCAAAGAATCCTTGGAGGCATTGAAATCAGCATACATACACTTGATTGAAGATTGAGATTATGCCTTCAAAATTGCAAAGAAGACCATTGGTGCTTTCCAAGACAAGGAGAAAAAGGTTGATGAGCTTACTCTTGAGCTTGAATCAACACAAACTATGTTAGAAAACACTCAAATGGCATTAAAGGAAGCAGAAGATCAGTTTGTTGATTTCAAATTTTCCAGAGAGCAAGAAAATGGACAAAGAGCTGAAGAAATCAAGCAAGTAATTGAAGAACGTGATTGTCTTCAAGAGGAGTTTGATCTAGAAAGCGTCACAAGGAAATCAAAAGTTGCATGTGCAGATTTGGATCAGCAAGATGAAAAGAATGACTTCCAAGTTTTTAACAATCCTCTCTTTGAAGTGGGTGCATAAGCAACCTATGACAATCCTCTCTTTGTTTTGAAAAATGAGTCATGTAGTGAAGTGACGAAGCATGAGGTTAAGTATGAACTTCAGTCTAAGGATGCTTTGATATCACTCTATGAGGATGTGACACAAATTGTGATTAATAATCTTCCAAGGCTGCTTGTTAGTGAATGCATAAGAGGGCTTGAGGATGAAGTCTCCATGGAAGGGTTGAAGCAAGATAATTTCAACATTTTTGACATCAAAGTGTTAATGAGACAAGTCTTGGTAGCTGCTGGTAACTTCATTATAGCAGCAAGGAGTGAAGATTTCAGATTTGTTGCCCATGAAGTAGAGGAGGAAGATGGACCAGAACTTGGTGTTTGCACTCTTGACAATCCATCCCTTGGGTGGAGTGATGTATTAGCTCATACTAGTCCATTTTTGGAGTTGGGATTGAAGACAACATTTGTTTCGTGCTCCACAAATGTGAATGCTTTCATAGGTTGGTTTCAAAGGTTCACTATAGAGGACGCCAATTTCATGAGTATGCACTTGGTTTTGACCAGCACTTTGAGGCATGTTGAGTTCTCTCTCTGGTGTGTTGGAGATCGTTTTCAGTTGGGCATCCTTGTTTGGGATCCTCAACATGGTTTGATGGAGCTAAATTCTTGTGGAAAGATAGACTTTTGGAAGGATAAGGATCAAATTATCAATTTTTTTGGTGTTGTCCCTTTCATTACCAGCCACTTGTTGGTTCTGTTTGTTTATCGACAAATGGATTGGAGACAAATTTTGAGTAAATGCATTAATTTGGGAGATGATTTTCAGTATAGCAGCAGTAGTTCATCTTCTTGGATGCTGATTATTCCTAAATCAGATCATAAGTCAATCATTTCAGTCATGGTGGGCAGTTGGTATACTTATTTTTAGACTTCACAATCTCCTATCAGGACTGATTTTTGCCTCAAATGCAAGAGGTGATGATTCCAAGCAATCCGAATCCATCTTTGGGAGGTGTTCAAGTTGTTACCAGTGGCTATTCCTATGCTTTCCTTTGTACTTTTGCTTGGGGCAGTGAATCTTTGATTGCCTTGGTTCATCATTTTGGGATTCTTGGTGTTGTAATTGTGAGAAATTTCTACAGTCTTCATGGTTGTATCATGATAATTCAGTTGAGACATAGTGGCTCCCTTTGGAGTGATGGAGATGAATTAGTTAAGCTCTTGCAAAGGATGGCTTCCCTCTTTGCAAGAAGATTTGGTGAAGTCACATTTGCAGTTGTGGTTTTGTAAGATACCTTATGGAGATATGCTTTTGAGTTGAGTAGTCTGTCTTTCCCATTAGACAGTGGTATGGTTGATATTGATGACTCAGTCTTTTGGGCATGAGATGCTGCAAGGTGTTGACTTCAGTCCTTCCAGTCTGTTCATGGATGGTAACATTTGGGAGTTACAAGGGAGGTTAATGCAGCTTTGGCATGATATTTTCACTTATGTGATCAGAGTGGTGCAGCATCGGCATGGTGGGTCCTTCTTCAAACGGACATGGGACCCTAGGATTGTGCTTGGTTTGGTATGGATCAGTTGGAGTATTGTGCAATTGCTTGAGGAAAAGCATTTTTGGGAAGGGCGGACTGTAATATCCCTTTCTCAACAGTGATCAGTACTATTGGCCGTTAGCCTATCCTGGAGGCCCGTAGGCTAGTCAGAAGATGAAATTAGGGTTTCCACTTTTAAGGAGGTTTTGAGGTCTTGCATGTGAGAGTTTCTAACACGTCTCATGGAGCTTTCTGGGTTTTTAGAGAGCTTCGTGATGAGGTAACATGCATGATAGGATATTGACTTGCATTCTCGGCTGCTTTTGGAGGCTTGCATATTAGAGTTTTTCAATTTGGATTTTGGATTCCTTCTGTGTTTTCAGAGTGCTTCACAGTGATGTGACATGCATCAGGAACAGTGGACTTTTCCGAACTTGTTATTTTTAGTATGTTACGACGGCTGTTCAGTTTGTGCTCAAAATGAGTTTGGAACAACTTACTATTTTTAGTAGTATGCTATTTTTAGTAAGTTCTATTTTTAGCAAGGTTTCCGCAGTTCAGTTCAATGGCTACATCTGGCTGGTCAGTTTAAGCAGTTTGGTCTCCAACACCCTTGGTGCTATTTTTAACAGGTTTTCAGCAAGCCAGTTCCAAATCTATTTCTAGCAGGTTAGTTGGAGCAGTTTGAGTCTTCAGTACTTCTAAGCTATTTTTGGCAGGTCTAAGCTTGAGTTGGGCACTTCACTTGTGGAGGTAAAATATTTTAATAAAGTGAACTTTGATAAGGCTTGGTGGATGCCTTGAGGAGAAATAAGTGATTTTATTAAAGTCATTCACTTTATTATATTTGGACGCCATTTTATACTTTATTAGCAAATTTAATAAAGTATATTACTTTCTTGATGTTGGATGCCTTGGAGACATGGGGAAATGAAATGCAAATGAGATAATATTTTGAGGAGATATATTATTTTATAAAGTGTTTCACTTTATTACTTTTTGGACGCCACATTACACTTTATTGATATTTTTAATAAAGTGTTATGTCTTCATGAAGTGGACGACTTGGGAAAAGGTGAAATGAAATGAAAATTGGCAGAACATTGAAAGGTGAATGTGAATTTGGATTAGGCATCCATCTTGGAGGCAAATGGATTTCAATTTGGTGACAAAAAAGCTATAAATAAGAGTGTTGGGCTCTTTGTTTTGCATCCATGAGAAAATACATCATTATGCTGCCGAAATAGTGAGTGAGTGCTTCGAGGAATGCATACCTCCTAGTGTGTTTGCTTGGTTTCTTGCTTGAGAGATAGCAACTAATCAAGTGTGAGACTGTTCTTTATACAGAAGAAAAGATGGAGCTTATTATGGAGATGTTATTTACAGTTTTCTAATGTTTTGGAGTACTTTCACAATTTATTGTTTGTTGGTTGGAGTGTTGGTTGTAGGTGTTTTTGGCTCGTAGCTCATTGGGTGATTTTTTGTTGGTTCTGGGTATTGACCCCATGGTTGAGTCTCCCCTAGGCACCCCTTATTGCTGAGTTGCAGATTTTTCTGTGGAGTCTTGGATTTATTCTTGCAGGTCGCCCCTCTTGGGAGGCCGTACTATGTGCTGGAGGAGTCTTTTTGAGCAAAAAAAATAAAAAACCTTAGTTTGCAGCTATTTTATGATCTCTTCTTAGTCGCCATCCATCTATGAGTCTATTGCATCTTGTCTCATGTTATTTGGAGTGATATGGAGTGAGTTATGAGAGTTTTAGTGAGTCTTGTAGTTGCTGGATATAAATTATAGTTTGTTGGTTTAGTATTTCAGTTTGTCTTTAGTTGGGATTTTGGTGTGCTAAATCATAATTTGGAGTCTTGAGAAGTTTGGTGAACATCTAACATTATTTGCAGCATTGGGACATTTCAATTTACAGTGTTATTTGCAGGATTCTATCTCATTGTAAAGCTGTTATAGTAGTACTGTTCAGCTATCTTCATATTTTGCTGAGTTACATTGTATTTCCCACTGTTAGTGGAAGAGGATGGCTTAAACACCTATTTTACTTATTGCAAATCATATTCCCACAATTGTGGAAGAGACTGGCCTCGCCGTCTTCATTGTACTGCATTTCATACTGCTGATCGGCTGAGCCATCACCGATGCATTAGATCCTCAACGCCATATGGTAGCACCTCACCCACCTCGGGTCTTGAGTGCACATTCTTGGTGTTGGGTTACTTTCAGCATTGCATTCTCTTTCAGTTGCTACTGATGATCCTTGGCGCCATATGACAACACCTTTTCCATCTTGGGATTGAGTGTGCATTCTTGGCGTAGAGTTACTTTCCAGCAATTGGTTTGGATTTGGGATAACTTTAACGGGTGCTTGTTGTACTGAATTGTTTATTGAAAAAATTGAAAAAAATTGGTTGGCTCATCACAGAAAACCCTCAAGGTGGCTCTAGTTTCGGAGTTGAGAGATACTCCCTGGCTGGACGTGGGTGTGGCTTCATTGCAAGAGTCACCATTGGAGTTATTGGTGAAGGTTTTCAGTTTGCTTTCAGTTATGGCTTCTTTTGATGTTTTTTAGCTATGTATTTTGATGTGAAATCTGATTTTGCAGAGCTTTTGGAGTGTTTGGAGTGGTTTTTCTGAGTTCTCTTCTTGCTGGCCGTACTATTCTCATACCTAGGTCATACCATCAATTGTGCTCGTGCTGTTTGGAGGTTGGCATAACTTTTTGTGGGTATTGTTCTATCTGATTTCAAATCCTTGGGCGCTCCCTTGTGCCAAAGTGCAGAATTTATGAGGAATGATTGGATTTTATAAAGCTGGTTGCCCTTCTTGCTGGGCCATACATTTTGTGTTGAAGAGGACTTGCTGGTTACTGAGGTTATTCACTTTTGTTTGCTGCATCTTTGTCCTCTTGATAGCATCTAGGCTTCACTAGGCTATTGCTGATGG
Organism: Sequoia sempervirens; assembly: GCA_007258455.2. Taxonomy (NCBI): domain Eukaryota; kingdom Viridiplantae; phylum Streptophyta; class Pinopsida; order Cupressales; family Cupressaceae; genus Sequoia; species Sequoia sempervirens. The sequence goes on from VDFB02000017.1 coordinate 281,265,001, forward strand.
TCCTATGGTGTCTTTGGTTGGTTTGGAGTACATTATAGGGAGTTGTGCCATATGCTATGCTTGTTGGTTTGGCATATCAGACTGATGCAACAGTGTTATCAGACCTGCAACTTCATATCAAACTGCTGCAACAACAAATCAGACCTGTTATCTCTTGATTTTCTCATGTTTTTTGATGTATACTTGCTAACATCTTGTAGGGTTAGGCTATTTACTCAGTGGGTTGTCATAGGGGATTGATTGTTTCATGTTTTCAGTCATATATTGCAGCTATATAGCAGTTTTGTAATTGTTAGTATCATTTTGATTTGAGCTCACATTGTAGCACTGCTTTGGTAGTACCATTCAGTGATTTTAGCTCTTGTTTGGTTTGGATACTAACCCCACTAAATAAGTGGCACCTCTAATTCCCGCTGAATAAGGAGATGATCTCTTTCTAGCTTCATATAATTCCCACTGAATAAGCGGATGAACTCTTCTTGTTTTCCTGCTGAATAAGCGGATGTTTCCTTTCATGTTTTGGAGGTTTCACACTCACCCCACTAAACAAGTGGTGTACTTCAGTAGCATTGCATTGTAAGCCTTGCCACCATTTGCTCTCACCTTGCCACATCGAGATTTGGGTGATCAGAAAGTGGAGGGTAGCTTATTTCAATTGCTTATCATTGTTATTTTGCTACACTAACAAGTGCAAAAAAAATTTAAAATGGGGTGGATATTACAGCAATGCAGATTAACAAAAACACTAGGAAAATACCTACAATACACAAACATTGTAACAAACATTTTTGGTTTTGAAACGAGATTGCTTTTAGGCTTGGGATGCTCCTGCATCCTATGTTCCCGAGGGATGCATCCCCTAGATTTTTCTAGGCATACCTATCCCAAGGACATCCTAAGGATGGGGGATTGCTTGAGGACATCCCCTAGCTATCACCATTTGAAAAACAATTGACCTAAACATCCTAGGATGTGGGGATGAGTAGGATATGGCTAGATGTTCCCAAGAGAGTTGTAATATCCCCATTTTACGACGTCCTTTTTCAGTTGGGTTGTTTCTGATACACTTACTATTTTTAGTAAGTGTTATTTTTAGCAGGGGGTCTGGTGTCGTGCTTTTGTCCTCAGTGAGCCCTTCGAGCTCCTCAGTTTCCCTCATATTTGAGTTTCAAAGCGCTACTTACTATTTTTAGGACTTTCTAAAAATAGTAAGTCATCCAAGGCAAGTTGGACCCGATCAAGGTTGTCTCTCAGCAACATTTCTCAGTGGAGGCGTCAATTTCGAAGGTTGAGTCATTTTAATATTTATTATTTCCTTCGAAATTGGTTTTTATAAAGTGATTTTATATTTATCAGGGTTACCCGGGGACGCGTCCCCCCTCCAAAATCCCCCGTCCCGGTTCCGGGGACGTCCCGGGTACTGGGGGACGGCTAGGGGACGGCAGGGGACCGTCCCCCTTTTTTGAAAAAACTCAGGAAACGTCCCGGGGACGGGGGGACGGCGTTGACCAAATAGGGACGGCTGACCAGTCCCGGGGACGGAAGGGGGACGGCTGAGCCGTCCCTCAACCGTCTCGGGGACGGCGGCCGTCCCCTACGTTTTGAAAGCCAAAAACATAAATTTTTTTAAAAAAATTGCAATCTTTAATTTACAAATTTTTTAATTAAATGGTGTGCGCCATGAAGGTTTGTGTGGTTTCGAAGGTCTTCATTTGGGCTTGGTGGCGGGGGCTCCGCCCTCGACCCCGCCCATGCGCGGGGGGCGCCCAGGGCGCTGCCCCGCTGCCCCAGACCCCCAATTGCCCCCAGACCCCTTGGGCGCTGCCCCCAGACCCCAAGGCGCACCCCAGGGCACTACCCCTCAATCTTGTTGGGGTGTTTCCCCCAAAACCTCATTAAAACTATAGGTCTAAGCATGTTATAGGCCAATGATGAATCATGATCATTAAACCTACAAAATACATATCCCCCGTTGCAAATCTTTGCATCTTTTGTAGTCAAAGCCATAATCAAGGATTATCTTGTTCCATACATTAGACATACGATATTGTATTTTGATTTTCATAACAAACTTTTAAACTATATGGCAGCAATGTAGCCTTTGGGCATTTTGATATAAGTTTATAAATTATAACTAGGAGGTTGTTTTATGATTTGTGTAACTGTATGTTAATTTTGAATGCGTATTGACTATTGACTTTGAGTATTGGCATAATGTTGAACACAAATGTTATATGTTAATGTTCTATAATGTGTATCATGCATGCCTTATTCATGTTATCTGTTAAATATTTAAAATTTCCCTATATTTTTTAAATTTTCCCTATATTTTTATATAGCCGTCCCCTGCCGTCCGTAATTTTGGCCTCAAAAATCGGAAACTTGGGGACTCGTCCCGCCGTCCCCTGCCGTCCCCGTCCCGGAAACTTGGGGTAACCTTGATATTTATTCTTTGAGGGTCATGCGGGGGACAAAAAAGTACCATGGCACCTAGTACAATCAACTTAAGTTGTTTTTAAAGCTTTTAAAGTATTTTATAGTGCCTTTAAGGGGGTGGACGCCTATGGAGAGATGAGTTAAATTTTTAATATAAAAAAGGCTAACGTTGAAGTTAAGATTTAAAGTTATATCTTTTTATTGAGGCATTTGCTTTGGGCGCCCAAGCTTATGAAGGTAAAATATTTAAAAGTGAATTAAAATCAAAGCTTTGGAGTTTTGGCGGGGTTTCTAGGGTTGTTGGAGAAGCTTTGAGAAAAAGCTCATTTTGGAGGCTTATTTTCATATGGATGTTTTGGATTTGATACCTAGCCGTATAGTCTCTTGAAGCTTGGCTTTGAGGGTTTTGGATTGACTTGCTGAGACGAAAACCTCTGCAGGGACACCTTTCTTCATGTGTAAAAAACCACATCAAGAGAGGAAATTGGAGGCTTCACACAAGAGTTTCATTTGTGCTTCAAAGTTGCAGGTTCAATTTTTCGGATTGAAGATTTTGATCATATTTTGAAGTGGGATTGTAAGATTTGGGCTTGTGATGATAATGCATCGACTTGGAGAAGTTTAGTGACTATTTTGGTGAGACTTCATAAATTTTTGGGCATTAGGATTCAAGGCCTGAACTCATATTTTGGCACATAACTCTGAGAAGGAATCTTCACTATGGGTATTTGACTATTGGATGGCTCTATCAAAGGCGTTTCTTTCAAGTGTTGGTTCATATTTTTAGAAGAAGATTTCAAATTTCTAGAGCAGGTCGAGTTCCGAGGAGGGACGGCTGGTTTGGGAGTTAAGAACAGAACCTTAAAGGGCTGGTGTTGCTTCTTTAGTTCGCCATTTGGTGGCCTAAACACAAGGGCTTTGAACGTGCATCTTAGGAAGATCGAAGGTTCATTCTATGGTGCTGGGCATTGGGTTTGAAGAAGGTCATCTTGCTGCTGCTATGCTCTAATTTCCCATGTCTGATGGCTTTTAATATTTCTGATATAATAGTTGTAATCTGCACTTAAAAGCTTATTGTAAAAATCTGGTTTGAAGTGATTTAAAGCATATTTCCAGCTAGTTCTTGTTGTTCTTCATTTGCTTGGTTATATGTATCATTTGGTATTCCGGCATAATGAATGGCATGTGAAAAAAAACGCAATCAAACAAACCTGAAACACACACTCGGAAAACTACAAACAGCAGTGGTAGAAACTGTTGAATTTAATGATCAGATTAATGCACAGAAATTTAATTCAAATCAGACACAATAACACAGCAGATACCCTGGGAAAACCACCCTCTTGAGGGAGAAAAACCCAGCAACAATATATCACTTATATATTGAATTATTACAATGATGATCTCCTTACAAGAGGCCGATTTGCAAGCCCAAATACAAGCGCCAATAAATGATGCAACACAGCAATATAAGAGACAATATGCTGGAGAAAACTCAGCCTCTATCGAACTGCCTTAATGAAGAATTCGCACTTTGTAAGAACACGAACTTGACAAGAATAAAATGACGAATGAATAGATAATCATCAATGAGAGAGGCAGCGACTATAAATACAAAAGGGAAGTGAGACGTGACTCTCCAAAATAACATGTTGGCTCCAGCATAGAGAGATGTGCCTCTTCAAAGAAATCGTGCCCATACAACGAAGGTCGGCTTCATTAATAATTTTTGTCTCTTCATAATGTCGGCCTTGGATCAAATAGCACCTTCATAAGAAGACGTGACTCTTCAATAATTATTAATCATCAATGAATGTCGCCTTATATCATAAAGATGATTTCTCCAATTAAATAGCCGTAAGGCTATGATTTAATTGAAATCAATCTGGATTGGAAGGTAGCGACTGACGCTGAATTCATCAACACTCCCTCTCAACTAGGGAGAGTACTTCCAGCTACACAAGACATATCACCTCAACGTGATGTCTACCACAATGGCTACAACCATAAGTGGAAAAGTAGAATATCACCTCATCGTGATATCTGATATCACCTCAACATGATATCAACCATAATGGCTACAACCATATATGGTATGTACAAGTGTTCATCACTTACGTGATGATGTCACCTCAACATGACTTTCACCATGGCTCTCCCAGAAGGTGAAAACACAAGTACAAAAAAATCATCACGGACTCTCTCACGTGATGCTGTCATGGAGTCACACACATGACATCCACCATGACTCTCTCAAAGGGTGGAATTAAGGGATTTCACCTCGAACTTCTCTTACCAAGAAGACCTCATTAATCAAGGGATTTCACCTCGAACTTCTCTCACAGAGGAGAACTCGTTAATCAAGGGATTTCACCTCAAACTTCTCTCATTAAGAAGAACTCGTTACAGAGGATCACTGATACTGAGACTCTCTCTCAGTTAAGGTTGGATTCTCCACCATACCAAGCTTATCTCAAAAGTACACAAACTTTATTCTAAAGAGAGGCTTGGTGAGAATGTTTGTCGTCTGCTCATCAATGTTGATATACCTCAACTATATAGCCTTCCTCAATACCATATCTCTGATATAGTGGTATTTTATCTCAACATGCTTGGTTGTGTCATGAAACACAGGATAGACAGAAAGCTTCACACAACTCTAGTTATCACAATGAATGATAGTAGGCTCCATTGATTGTCCAAACAATCCTGCAAGGAGCTTATGAAGCCACACTGCTTCCCGAGCTGCCATAAAAGTTGCAATATATTTTGCCTCTACTGTACTCAATGCTACAGATGACTGCTTCCTGCTGCACCAGGAAATCATAGCCGATCCCAAACTGAAGCAACATCCAGAGGTGCTCTTCCGATTTGTGACACTCCTTGCCCAATCAGAATCAATATAACCATATAGCTCCAAGTCCGCATCTGAAGAATATCTCAACCCATATCCAACTGTGCCACGCAAGCATCTCAGGATATGTTTAGCTGCAACAAGATGTATCTGTCTCGGTTCACACATGAACTGACTAAGAGCACTCACAGCATAACAGATATCTGGTCTAGTGTTAACTAGATACATCAAGGACCCAATCAGCTGTCTGTACATTGTAGGATCCACCAAGTTTGAACTAGCTGCAGCCTCCTTCAATTTATGTAGGTTGGTCTCCATAGGTGTAGACAAGGATTTGCAATCCATCATACCAAAGCTCTTAAGTTTATCAATGGTGTACTTCCCTTGACTTAGAATCATCTCATCTGGTTTATGCCAGACTTCTAAACCAAGGAAGAAGTGCATAAGTCCAAGGTCTTTCATCTCAAACTTAGAGGCCAACTCTTTCTTACATTTGATGATTAAGTGCTCTTCTCCAGTAAGAATCAAATCATCAACATATAAAACCAAAATCAATGCTTCACCATCAATTACCTTAAAGTACAGGTTAGAGTCAGCATCATTCTTCAAGAAGCCCAAACTTGACAGGTAACGATCAATTCTTTCGTACCATGCACGAGGAGCCTGCTTAAGACCATACAAGGCCTTCTTCAGCTTGCAAACATGAGACTCCTTCCCATGTACCTCGAACCCATCAGGTTGCTCGATATAAACTTCTTCCTCGATCACACCATTTAGAAAAAGTTGTCTTCACATCCATTTGATGAATCTTCCATCCTCTAGATGCAGCAATGGCAATGATGGTCCGATAGAAGTGTAGCAAGCAACAGGAGCAAATGTTTCTTCATAATCAACTCCCTCTTTTTGTGAGAACCCTCGAGCCACGAATCTTGCATTGTACTTCTCAATGCTTCCATCAGCTGCATGCTTGATCTTGAAGAGCCATTTCGAAGATACCACAGATTTGCCTTCGGGTCTAGGAACAATGTCCCAAACATCATTCTTGAGAATTGATTGGTACTCCTTTGACATAGCATCTCTCCAAACCTGTTGACTGGAAGCTTACTCCACACTAGAAGGCTCAGACTCAATAATCTGACTCATCAAGGCAACATAACTGGAGAACTTATGTGGCCTTTTACTTTCTCTGAATGTACCTCTAGGAGCTGCAAACCTTTCAGCCTCTTGCATAGTTTTCCTAGCTCAAAGAGGTCTCTTTCTTCTAATCACTATATCGGTAGGCCCATCAGTAGGTTCCAAGGGCTCAACTGGATCAACATCTTCCTTCGGTTCTGAAGTCTCCCTCTGAATCTCAGGAGTATAGTCAACTTCCATATCCTGAGGAGACTCATCATTGTCAATCTCCACATTAGTTCCCTTGGATCTTCTAAATGCAACATCTTCCTCAAATGTGACATCTCTACTGATCTCAATCAATTTCTAACCTGGAACGTAAATCTTGTAGGCTTTTGATGTCTCACTATAGCCCACAAATATTCCCTTCTTGCCAGAAGGCTCCAACTTAGTTCTCTTTTCTTTTGGAACATGAACATAGAAAGGACATCCAAAGATCCTCAAATGACTAACCTCAAGCTTCTTCCCTGTAAAGGCTTCTTCCGGAGTCATATTCTCCAAGACCTTGTGAGGACTTCTATTCTGAACATATACTGCAGTCCTAGAAGCTTCTGCCCATAAGAAGGTTTGCAGATCCTGGTCATGAATCATGGCTTTCGCTGCTTCCACGATCGTCCTGTTCTTTCTCTCTGCAACACCATTCTGTTGAGGATTATAGGGGACACAAAACTCCCTCTTAATCCCAACATCAACATAGAAATTTCGAAAGCTTCCAAAGGTGTATTCTCCTCCATTATCAGATCTGAGGACCTTGATTCTTTTACCGGAAATATTCTCTACTAGAGCTTTGAACTTCTACTAGAGCTTTGAACTCCTTGAACCTTTCCATAGCACATCCTTTGCAAGTTCCTTCATGCTCCTGAATGAACTTAGGAAGTCTCGTGACCATCTTCTCCATGATAGGTAAGGCTCGGAAGTGTAGGTGAGCCAATCTTCAATGCCAAAGATCACATAAGCTTGAAGAATCATGAACTAATGCTTGTAGAGGACGCGTACATAGCCTATAGAGGCTTTCATGTCTAACACCAATTACTTGAGCATCCTTGAAACTGGAATTCTCCATCCACACAAGAACTTTGCCTTTGGAGAAGGCAACTTGATATCCTTTATCTTCTAGAGCTGAAATGGAGATGAGATTGCACTTGATTCCTGGAACATAAAGAACATTTCTCAACTGAAGTGTAATGCCGGAATCCAAATGAAGAGTAGAGGTCCCAATCCCTTTCACAGAGTAGCCAGTATCATCTCCGATAATGACTTGTTCGAAAGAATCTTTCTCCACCAAACTTGATAAGTGATCCTTAAATCCAGTGATGTGTCAAGAAGCACCACTGTCGATCAGCCAAGTGTTGGTATCTGTAGGTACATTGCTTAACAATGCCGAATAGAACAAGTATTCACATGAATCCTTTTGCGGAGAAGCATCATTAACATCTGCAACTGTGGCTTGTTGCTTAGGTCTAGATGGACAATGCTTAGCAAAGTGACCATACTTGTCACATCTAAAGCATTGGATCTTGGACATGTCTCTCTTCTTCTTGGAAGTGGGAGCATCATCATTTCCCTTATCTTGATTCCTCTTGAAGAAACCTTTATTTCCATCTTTTCCTTTCTTCTTCGAAACATGGGAGGCAAGAACATGAATATCTTCATTCTTTGAACTTTGACCAATGCCTCTAGCCACCAACCTTGATTCTTCTTGAATGCAATCTGCCCTTAGACGATCAAACTTAGGCATTTTTGATCTTGCACTAATTCCTTGAATGTAGGATTCCCAAGACAAAGGAAGACCATTGAGAGCAAGCATGGTCAAGTATTTGTCATCAACCATATGGCCAATTGTCGAGAGCTGATCTCTCAAATCTGAAATCCTCATGAAGTATGCAATAACTGATTCTCCTTTTGCCATCTTCACGTGGTGTAGTTGTTGCTTCAGTGCAAGTGTTCGGCTGGTATTGTTGATTTCGTACATTTCTTCCAATGTTTTAAACATGTCTCTTGCCATCTTCAACTTAGAGACAATAGGAACGCTATGATCCTTAACGGAATCAATCAGCATTTTCATTGCCTTGATATCTTTCTTCTTCCACTGCAACTTCTCTTCTTCCTCCTCAGGTTCAGGAACACTGGACTCCACAAACACACCCAAGTCATTCTCTTGCAAGGTAAGCATGATCCTAAATCTCCATGAAGTGAAGTTGGATGCTCCCTCAAGTCTATCCTCAATCTTAAGCCCATTCACCATCTTGACTAAAGTATAGATAGACAAAGAAATATAATTAAGAGAATAGAGTATCACTGTAAGGACAAATCTAATCATGATCTCCTCAAACCCGCTCTGATACCATGTTGAATTTAATGATCAGATTAATGCACAAAAAATTAATTTAAATCAGACACAATAACACAGCAGATACCCTGGGAAAACCCTCCTCTTGAGGGAGAAAAACCCAACAACAATATATCACTTATATATTGAATTATTACAATGATGATCTCCTTACAAGAGGCCAATTTGCAAGCCCAAATACAAGCACCAATAAATGATGCAACACAGCAATATAAGAGACAATATGCTGGAGAAAACTCAGCCTCTATCGAACTGCCTTAATGAAGAATTCGCACTTTGTAAGAACACGAACTTGACAAAAATAAAATGACGAATGAATAGATAATCATCAATGAGAGAGGCAGCAACTATAAATACAAAAGGGAAGTGAGACGTGACTCTCCAAAATAACATGTCGGCTCCAGCATAGAGAGATGTGCCTCTTCAAAGAAATCGCGCCCATACAACGAAGGTCGGCTTCATTAATAATTTGTGTCTCTTCATAATGTCGGCCTTGGATCAAATAGCACCTTCATAAGAAGACGTGACTCTTCAATAATTATTAATCATCGATGAATGTCGCCTTATATCATAAAGAGGATTTCTCCAATTAAATAGCCGTAAGGCTATGATTTAATTGAAATCAATCTGGATTGGACAGTAGCGACTGACGCTGAATTCATCAACAGAAACAGGGGTAAACCAAAAAAAAAAACCAACACAAGAAAAAACATTCACACAGCAGTAGGGAGAAATCAGAAAAGAAAAAATAAAAAATAAATTGGGGTAGATCATTACAAGAGTCAGGGATGTCTCAAATGTCCTCCGACTGTCCCAAGGATGGTTGGCCGTCCAGTACACTATTAATACATTTTTAATTAAAAAAAGGCCCAAATTTTTAAATAAATGATTTATTATTATTTTTTGTGGGCCCCCACACCACTCTTAGCTCTAAAATAACAAAAACAAGGCCTCCCTATCTCATTGTAACTTATTTCTACATGCCAAAAAAATTTGCAGCCAAGTTGGAGCCAAAACAATTTATTTTGAACATACATTCAAGGTGCAGTTGGAAAAACCAGTATTAGTCAATAACTCAATAGTGAGGAGTGAGGTAGCAAGAGAAGTGAAAGAGGTAAGTGAATCTTTCATTTTTTTCTTTTTTTTCAAATTTTAAAGGAAGAAATGTTTGGTTTTTTTTTTCTATTTTTAGTTTCCACTTGCATATTGTTCCACAAAACAAAACAACATGAGTAGCAGCAACAAGAGTAGTGAGCATGATGAGATGGAAGAAAGAAATCAAAATCAAAATGTGAGAGTTTCAAACTCACTTGGGGGTTCATCAAAGTGTGGGAGTGCTATGAGTGAAATGGGACACCACAAAATCCATTTGAGTTCCCTTTTGAAGTTTTAAAACCTTATGCAAAAGACCCATTTAATCCCAAAAAACCTCTTGTCCATTTTGTGACGGCCCTAGACAAAGATAAAAAGAAAAATTCAAAGGGTACTAGAGTGGGGTTGTGTCACATTTGCAAAACAGATTTTAGAAGGAACTATACAAGAGTATATTGTCATCTATTGAGCTTTATAGGACAAGGGGTGAAAGTTCGGCAAGAGATAAAAGAGGATGAGAAGGTAGAGGTAGTGGTAGCAGTCATGTTTCTACAAAAGGAAAGAGGAAGACTAATGCTAGTGAGAAAGCAGGGATAGATGCAAGTTTGTTCAACATGTAGGCACAAGATGTGGCAAAGTCTTCCATTGCCAAATTTTTGTACGCCCATGCCATCCCATTCCATGTAGCACATTCTTCTTACTTCAAAACAATTTTCAAAGATGTAGTTTATGTTGGTCCCTCATTCACCCCCCCTAGAGAACATAAACAATGCACTACCCTCCTTGACAAAGAATATTCCAAGGTGAGTTTGGTGATGGAGGTCATGAGACAGAGTTGGATTAGGACAAATTGCTCTATTGTCATAGAGGGGTGGACTAATATTAGACATCCACCACTCATCAACATCATAGTCACATGTTCAGTTGGCTCTTATTTTCTTAGAGATATTGATTGTTCTAGAAAGAGAAAGGATGCAACATTCCAATTTCATATTTAAGAGATGCCATACAAGAGGTTGGGGACTCAAATGTTGTACAATTGGTCATTGATTTGACATGTGTGTGCAAATTAGCTAGCATGATGGTGGAAGGTGCTTACAAACACATGTTTTGGACCCCATGTTGTGTTCATGCATTGAACAACGCATTGAAAGACATAGGGAAGATAGATTGGGTGCAATAGGTGGTGGCAGAAGCTAGAGATATTCAAATGTTTATTTGTAACCACCACACTTCACTTGCTCTCTTTAGGACTTTTTCGAAAAATTAATTCCTCAAACCTACGGAGACAAGGTATGCGAGTTTTTTCATTTTGTTAGAGAGGATGCTTGAGGTGCAAGAGGCTCTACACTTGATGATGGTTAATTCAAAATAGAGTAGATGGTCTATTGCAAACACCGGGAAAAAAAAAAGCGGAAGCAAAAAGTATTAACAAAAAATCCTTACTGATGATTGGTGGTCCATTGTGAGGTAAGAAATTGCTGATTTTATTAATAAATTTATAATTTGATTGCTGATTTTAAAATTAAATTTCTGATTCTAATTTTCTAACTTGTCTTTTTTCAATTTTTTGTTTGCAGATATATTTGCTCCTTCATCTCACCTGTTGTAGATATCATTAGATATGCTGATACGAACTATCCTAGTCTTGGAGAGATTTATGAGACATTTGATAACATGCTTAGGAAAATGAAGCAAGCAATTTGTAACAGGGATCCTCATTTGAGTTATATGAGCAACATATGAGCCCATTGTGATGCGGCAATGGAACACTATGAACACCCCACTTTATATGGCAGCCTTTGCTCCAAATCCCAAATGGTATGCACCAAAGTTTGGTGGGTTGCCTCTGAAGGACACACAATATCTTGAAGTGGCGGGGTGTGGGTGGAGGAGGAAGGGGAGGGGGGGGTGAATCAGTATATGCAGAATCTCAACTTCAAATCCAAATTATCCTTAGTAGCATTTCCAGATCTTACTTTATCATTAAAACAACTATTCAAATGATAAACATAAACATACATCCACACATAAGAACACAAGATATACGTGAAAACCCAAGATGGGAAAAACCATGGTGAGAATAGCTGCTTGGATCTACTACCCAAATCCAACCTCACGAAATAATGAATCACTTACAATCATGAAGTAGGCACCAACCTACCAGAGACACCAATCCCCAATTTTGTTTGCAAGCACCAACCTACTGGAGACACCAATCCCCAACACCAAGATCTGTGCACCAACTCAATGGGCAAGAGACCAATCCTACCATATTACAAAGATATGATTTGCGACCTTCAAGGCTAATAACACAGCTTGTAATTGATCTAATCAACCTTCAGACACTCCCACGCAGTATATAATCTTCTAATAATGGCGCACAATGATTGGAATGCAACCCACATTACATCACTTTGATATTCGCATTGAAGCCCCTAATTACATAGCATTCCAGCAACCACACTCACATAGGACGGATCCTAGACATCTATATATATGAATTACATTTACAATTACATTCATGTGTCGGCCCAAAACATAGAAATAATATCTATAAGTCGGCCACACAAAAAACTCCTTAACCAAACATGTCCAAACGTGTGATAGGCCAGGTCCAATAGCCCACAGGCTCCTCCAAAAGATTGAACATGCTACACAACTCCCAATGTAGACTTATCTGGTCCCAACGGTCATCCATATGCTACCTCCAGAGAGCACACGCTACAAGCCTCTACCGCATAATCTGAAACATCAACCCAGTTAATTAACCAGCATAGTGACCCTTTTGTCACTTCAAACTTTTTGCCTGATGAACATCCATTCCAGAAACACTAGAATAGGATAAAATATGTGGACATACTCTCCTTTCAAACCACAAGATATAACTAGTATCCATGAAGAAATGCAGATCAAAACATGTTATCAAAACAATCTAACTATCTGGGTAACTTACCTCAAACATTCTGGATCAAACTTCTAGATCACTTCCATTGACATGAATAGGTAGACATTCCTCAACTGATTCCATCACCATAGCTAGCCACATATACATCCACAACTTGATATGCTCTGATATAGCATGACAGTATTATGCATTCTCCAATCTTCCGGATGCCATTGCATCAATGACAAAACTGACTAGAATAAGTGACATTCTTCTGACATCAAGAACAATATTCCTTTGACATCAATGACAACATATGTTCAACAATCTCCCCCTTTGTCATTGATGGCAAACAACAAAATGTTGCTAGCACACCAAGACAAATCTAATGTGTCGAGATTAGGAATTCCCCCATCTGAAACAACGTTCCACTTTCTCCCCTAAGAGTATTTTAGCATTTTGAGTTCCATTTCTCCCCCTTTGACATCAATGGCAAAGGTCAACTACTTACTCCTCAATCTGGAAACCTGTCTCCCGAATAGACTCCCCCTGAGTCCATACATCAACCTAACCTTCTAAACACTTTGCTTCTACTTAACCAAGTTCTATAACATTCCGCAAGACTACCTAGCCTTCTTGCGGCAAGGAGTCAACACTCCCCCTCAACTTGTGCTCCCTCTAGAACATCAAATAGGAGAGGGCTCTCTCTCTCATCTTTTGTGTGAAGAACTCAAATGTATTATTATATTCTTCCTTTTTATACCAGGGCCAGTTTTCATCCTTCTTTCCCAATAAGCATTCTATCTCTTTGATCTCAATAAGGTCATCACCTTATGAGTTGCAACTATCCACAATAGGCTCATCGGAAATTCCTTCTATGGATCCACATTTTTCCATACTGGATGCAGTATTGTAGCTTTCATTTCCGAAGTCATCACATATCTTAGATTGGTCATAGAATGTAGTGTGAGGGATTAACGACCTTTCAGGATTTTGTTCTTCCGGTTCTTCTTCCAAACTTTCCCACAATCACTGTTTTGATTTACTAAACTACTTCCTTTAATTTCCGTCTTAGAAGAACTCACAAAATTGCTTCTACAGTTTCTTGCAATGTGTCCAAAGTTGTTGCACTTATGACAAATGATATTGGAATCAAATAATGCAGCAAACACATTTATGTTAACAAAATTATTTCTTCTTACCAAACCTCTCCTATAATCCACCACCTTATGTCCATAATGATTGCAATTAAAATAGTAACCAGAAAAAGAATGATTTAACCTGGTACAAAATCCTTGTCCTCTAGTGCTTGTCTTCTAGAACTCCTATTCTACCATCATCCATCTTCCTACTTTCTTTAGTAGTCACAATTTGTTCAGATTTTGAACTTCCAAAACCCCTCTCTTCCGGATTCTCTGCAATTGCCTTCATAGACTATTCAACCATCTTTCCCTTCTGTTCTTTTGTAAAACCAATGTCAGTTTTGTCATGTGGCGATCTCTGACTTGCAATTATCTAATCCAGTATCTCAATACTCTTTCCAAACTTCTGCTTCAACTGACTATTTGCTTTGTCAAGATCCTTTCTTAGTGCGACAATTTCTACCTCTAGCTTTTCACAGTCCTTGTCTCCTCAACTGGAGTTTGAGGAATCTGATATAACTGTCTCTTTTGCTCACAGTTGTAATATATGATTTCCCTATCACTCATAGATGGGTTTTAGTAGCTACAAGCAAATGTTAAGCATAGGCTGGCAGGATGACTAGCTTTGATACCACTGTAATAAACCACCAAAAAAAATTCAATTTTTGCAACTTGTTAGTGTTTGCAAATAAGCAAAGATAATCAACTGTAATCAACTACCTTCCACTTTTTGATCACCCAAATCTTGTTGTGGGCAAGGTGGGAGCATACGGTGGCAAGGTTTACATTGCAAGCGATAACATGATAAGCAAAAATAATCAACTGTAAATCTATAATCAATTACCTTCCACTTTTTGATCACCCAAATCCCGATGTGGGCAAAGTGAGAGCATAGGGTGGCAAGGTTTACATGCAATGCTGGAAAGGAACCACTTGTTTAGTGGGGTGAGTAGTAATGAAAGAAACCACTTGTTCAGTGGGGTGAATTATACAACTGAAAATAAAGAACTCTGCCACTTTTCAGCGGTGAGTGTAACAAAGACCACTTTGCAGTTGGGTAAGTACTAGCAGCCACTTCTTCAATGGAATATGAAAGATACCACTTATTCAGTGGGGTGAGATACAATACCACTTATTCAATGGGGTAAGTAGCCAAACCAAAGAAGAGCAAATCATTGAATGGTACTACCAAATCAATGTTACAATAGGTTACTCAATACAATGATATCAACCATTACAATCCAACTGCTATGAGTTAGAAATATGATAGCAACACACCCAAATACATCCAGCCTACTGAAAACAAGATACCCCAATGAAATAACAACAATATACCTGAGTATAGAAGTGATTAGAGGACTGGTCTAACTCAGAAAATGAGTTGCAACAGGTCTGCAACACTCAGAAATAACTATGAACAGGTCTGGAACTCTCCAATCAGCAAGCTACAAGTTGGCACACCTCCCAAGAGCGCCATCCAAACACCAAAGAACATTCCCAAACTGATTGCAAGTTCAAAGGAAGGTCAAGGTGCCACCAAGGAAGTTTGAAACAGCCATGAAAGAGGCCAAATGTCCACACAACCCAAACACCTCAAAACCCCAAAATGTATGTCTGGCTGGGAGGGGCGATCGGCTCCATCAAATCCAGCTCTCCTTCAAAAAATCTGCGAACTTGCAAATCAGGTCACCCAAGGATGAGGAATAATATAAGCCAGTACCCAGAAGCATATAGTCAACTCATCATCAGCACTTCCAAAACATGGTACAACCTGCATAGAGAAATAGTACAGCCAGCAAGTATGGAACCAAGAAATCCACTCCAAAATCTTGCAACTCCAAACAACTCAAGGGCACACCAAAATATATAGCTAGAGAACATCAAAACAATCCATAACTAAAAGCAAACTGGAAATCTTCACCAATAACTCCAATGGTGACTCCTACAGTGATTCAGTGAAGCCACTCCAATGTCCAGCTAGGGAGTATCTCTCAACTCCGAAACTAGAGCAACTTTGAAGGTTTTCGTCTCCAAATCCCTTGAAGGATTCAATCCCCAATTCAACAGCACTTCGTTATCATCAATCAACATAACCCAAATGAGAGTACAAGGCAAGCTTATATAGAAATTAGGGCTCCCAAATTCAAATGCCTTTTCCCTCCAAAAGGGACGCCCATCTCCCAAAAAGAATATTTAATTTTATTTTATTTTCTTTTAACCCTCATCTAGGCATCCACCTTAAGAAATGGAAGTTGCCTTTTAAAAACAACTTAAGTGACCTTTTCCTAGGTGTTGAGCACAAGGGGGATCACAATTGAACTTTAACGTAAGTCATAAAATCACCTTTTTTAAAGACTTAAGTAATGGGTGAATAAATATTATTCCCAAAACACTTGAACTCACCACAGCTGAAACTGCCAACCACTGCATTAAAATGCTGGAGGAAAGAGGCCAAGCCCATATGCCAAAAATAGCACTTACTAAAAATAGCAAATTGCTAAAAATGGTCAGTGAATCAAATCTACAAACTAGCTCAAACTAAGACACCCTAGAACTTACTAAGAATAGTAAGTTACTAAAAATAGCCCAACTGTTGACCAAGGCCCAAAAAAACCCACAAAAGCTCTCTGGCAATAATAGAATACTCTTCTGGAAATGCTGACACGAATCCTCCAAGAATCTTAGAACTCTCCCAGCTCACCTAGAAGCCTACAAAAAACCCTGGAAACTAGCCAATACTCATGGAACATGGCGTAAAAATGGGGACATTACAGGCAGCCTCATACTTTCTATCATGTTTTTGTGACTTTGTCATTTTGACATTTTTTAGTTCAAACTTGCAACCTTTGGGCATTTTGTTGTATCACTCTTTTAATTTTATATCATATGAACATTGACAATGAATTATGGAAGCAATTACATTTAAAGTTTTGACATTTATATTTATTAATATTAATTTGTTCAACTCTCATGTGAAGCAATTACATTTAAGGAAGAAACGACAGCACACCAAGTGTCCACCAAGAAACATGTGGAAGAACAAAAATTTGTGGGTTCAAGTAGTTTATTGGTGATAAGAAACCCCCTCATGTTATTGTAATGGATGTTCAAGGAAAATTCAATGAGGCAAGGGCTACGCTTGCCAAAGCACTTAAAACTTAGGGCTCATGGAATTCCTAAACCAACTAAGCCCTTACAAGCTAGTCACCTTTTGTGCAAGATTCTATTGGTCAAAGAGGCATTTCCCTAAAAAAGCTTGGACAACTTCAAATTACACCTTTGTAATCAGATTCTACTCAAGTGAAGAGCATTTATGAGCCCTTAAGAGTTGAAAAAACAACTTTTCTCTCCCTCAAAAAAATTTGGATGCAGATCTTACATGACTTCAAATGGAGCTCCAAAAGATTCATGCTCTAGTTGTTGCTTCCAATAAGGAGAACAAGTGAGACATTATTAGAGATTGCAATTCTATTATTCATGATCCCACCTCCTGCGTGATCTTGGACAGCCTATTTGCATGATAGCATTCTTGGGTCTTAGTTGGTGGAGATGATATATTGAGTGCATTTTGCAATTGTAATGGTTCTATATGGTCCTCTCCAAGTACCTTAGAGGATGTTGTTGTTAGTGTTTTAAGTAGCTACGGGAGGTATTTCCCAAAAGAATAATTACTTAAGGCTAGTCAGCTTATTTATCATAAATAAATATTAAAATCTTCTAGGTCGGCTCAAGAGGAGATTGACACCTATATTTGTATATATTGGAGAAAGAGTCTCCTCATTCAGCATTCAATTCAACACACATTCATTCGCCCTTTTGCAATCAAGAAGGAAGTTAGATACTCAAGCAGGAGGTTCATTATTCTGCACTATCCAGAAGTTCGCCACCAGAGAAGACTTAAGGAAGGGCACTATTTATCTTATGGCTGTGCTGAGTTATATTATTATACTCTGCCTTCTTGGCTTGATTCTCGAGTGCTATTTTGCACTATTGTATTTGGAAAATCACTAGTAAAGTATTGTTGGGTTTTTCTCCCTTGAGTAGAAGGGTTTTCCCAGGATAAAAATCTTGTGTTCACTATTTTGTGTTTATTTTTTCTGCTTACTGCTCATTTCTGATCTAAAAACAACATGGTATCAGAGCATTTAAAAATCTTGAGCCTGTGCCCATGTTTTTGTCGAGAGGTTTAAAAGAAGTTTGCTTGAAGATCATCGCGCCATTGAAAAAATTGAATGTTGTTTTAAATCTGAAAGAGTGTGAAGACGGAGGCTTCTTTCTAGAGGAAAACGTCAAAGCCTTGGCGGGAGAAATATTTCATCAAGCGTCGGTGTTAAAGGTTGAAGGTGATCACGCCATTTTTGGAGAAGTCACGCACCGGAGAAAATCCATGTTATCGCTTTCTGTGAAAACAATTGCTTCATTAGATGTCGTAGCATATCTGAAAGGGCGTGGTAGAAGGCATACTGAAAGATTCGAGCATTGACAGAAGCAGGAGAGTCGTTCTTTTTTTTTTTTTTGAATGCATCAATAGAGGTGTTTCATTGCCGGCGATATACAAAAGAGACCTCAGACATCAAAACGTGTGAAGCCTAAAGAACACAGGTTGGGTTTCTTTGTGGCGTGGAGAGGTTGTTGAGAAGACAATTGCCTTAAGAAAACAAGATATCACATGCAATAAAATAGTACAGAGGTATGATGCAGGTTAACAAGCTCAATGATCCAAAAGCAGTTAGGAAGAGATCAAAACTTATGCTTCCAGCTCCACAAATTTCAGATCGAGAAGTTGAAGTAATAGCAAAAATGGGTTATACAAGTGACATTGTCGCGGGGGAAGATGACCTTGCAGAGGGTAGTGGTGCTGCCCATGACCTCCTTGCAAACTATAGTCGACCCCATGGCTGGGCATGACACCTTTAAGAAGCCCCCGACAGATTTGTTGACGGCTATTCTAAAGAATTTGTGGCAGTTACTATATTAAGTTGTCGTGCCATCTTGAGAACATATTCAAGAGTATTTGATGTGTATCGCAGGCCATTCAAGAGGTGCAAAATTTATCTTTAAGCAGCCGTTCATTATTGGGAGCACCGTCGGCTTGTTAATTATCTAGAGTCACCATTTAAAGACCAGAGGTCCGTTGCTTTTAATTCGGAATTGATTGAAATTTCTATGAAGATCGGGTGCATAAGTGTGTAAGACGTCTTTGATAATTGTGGAGTATATAGCAAGGGATGGGAGTAAATCTATCAGTTGTATGCCCTGCGTGGATGCTTTATTTACTTTAATGTGTCGACATTGATAGTTGCGACCTGCTTTATGTTGTTATCTATGCCATGAGATGTAAAATGGGCATACTGGAAATAATCGTGTGTTGCTTCAATTGACCTTTGAAGATTTAAAAAGGATACGAACATTATATACGTTGAATGAAGCTACCGGTAACATTGTCTATCCGGAAATGGAGTCATGTTGAGTTCGTTATTATTAGCATCGGGTCTCTCTTTGTTGAAACTTGAATCGGCGTCAGGGGTGAAAGTAGTGCTATGTGTATTAAAAAGAATCATCGATATCGTCTATTGATGGAGTTTTGGTGCATAAGCAAAAAGTTTGAACGAGCTGAGCTGAGTAGAAATTGCATCGGAGCTTTGGATATTCATGTCTGAGTTATCACGAGCTTAAAATTTCTAAGGCATTTATCTAAGGTTGTATAGTGGCCGAATGTATTGAGATATTGAGCAGATTGTGTTCTGAAGTATTTCATGATTGTTTTCTGAGTGTGACCAGTATTATTTAGCACAAGTATATGCAGCTATTCATATATGTGAAGTTGTGTCTAAGATATATCAAGTTGTGTGAAGTTGCTTTGTGTAGGAGTAACGAAGTTTGAAGAAGATCGTGGTACAGGAGGTATTGTAGATGAAGTTTTGAAGTGACTATTTCAGCAATTTTTATAAGCAGAAGGAGGTTGTGTTAAAGGTAACTGAGAAAAGTATCTATAATGGGAGATTGCTGATGGCAATCGAGTATAAGGATATATGTAAAATTGCATGAATTCAAAGATCAATGAGAATACTATGAAAGCACTAATCGGTTACCGCTTTGACAAATCTAAGGAGTCTAAGGAAGTCCTTGATAGATTCCGAGGCACAAGTTGAGAACATGTTCGAGAAGAGGATTAAGGTTTTGAGATCAGATAATGGAGGGAAGTACACTATCAGAGGATTTTGTAATTTTTGTATTGAGGCAGGGATCAAGAGGGAGTTTTGTGTTTCGTACAATCCTCAGCAAAATGAAGCTTTTGGTGTTGTGTTACAGGCAGAATTGGGTGCTAGGTGTGCCAAGAGACAGTGTAATGGGCATGCAGAAGAAATACAACCGAGTTTGGAGCTGCTCAGTGTGGGTGAAGTAATGCAAAAAGGGGTATATTTGGAAGGCACCAAGGCAGACTCAAGTGGGTTTGCAGTAGAGCCATCTTGGAGGTGGGAATGAAGAGGCAGAGTATCTAGGGATACACGGAACAAAGTAAGTGTTTTGGATATGAATGGGCACAGGGCAATCCCATGGAGTCCTATGTCACAAGAAACTAGAGTGGTTCAATGAAAAGAAGTTGTGACACTGAAAAGCAGAAGTGGAGACTAGAGAAAGTATGCCAGAATGTTTGGGCTCAAAGAGGAGTCACAGATGGATCTTCAAGGAGAATTTGAGTCTGGGTCAAGTGGAGGAAGCGAGGAGGGGGATCCATTGGCTAGAGGTGTGAAGGTGTCAACTAAGTAGGTTGCAATGTTGCAAGGCTAGGTGCCAAGTCTTTGAAAGGCTTTTTCAACTGCAACGAATGGGAATTGCACAAGGCAGTCAACCTGGATTTGACATTGGTAGCTCCGCAAACCTATTCAGAACAGGGTAATCTGGGATGAGGTCGAGGCGGACTAAGTCCTGAAGTGAAAGGAGGGTTGGACTCCCACAAGTCAGTTGGAGGTGTAGCTAGGAGTAGTGTCGGAAGTATGGGATGAAGGCATTCCACTAAGGCAAATCAGGTTAAGTATGGCAGAGTCCGAAATGGTGCTAAGGAATGCAATCCAGCTTCAAAGGGAGTCTCGGCATCATTAAGATTTCTTGTAACGTATATTTCTCTAAGACGGAGAAATATGAGGTGAAAGCCCTTGTAACATATATTTCTCTGAGACTAAGAAATATGAGGCGAAAGCCCTTGTAGTGTATATTTCTTTGAGACGGAGAAATATGAGGTGAAAGCCCTTGTAGCGTATATTTCTCTGAGACTGAGAAATATGAGGTGAAAGCCCTTGTAGCGTATATTTCTCTGAGACTAAGAAATATGAGGTGAAAGCTCTTGTAGTGTATATTTCTCTGAGATTGAGCTATGTTTTCCACAATTGGGTGTAGCCATTGTGGACGTCATGTTGAGAAAATCCATGACCAGATATTTGTAAATACCTCCCTAGCTAAGAGGAAGTGCTAATGTTTTAAGTAGCTACGGGAGGTATTTCCCAAAAAAATAATTACATAAGGCTAGTCATCCTATTTATCATAAACAAATATTAAAATCTTCTAGGTCGGCTCAAGAGAAGATTGACACCTATATTTGTATATATTGGAGAAAGAGTCTCCTCATTCAGCATTCAATTCAACACACATTCATTCGCCCTTTTGCAATCAAGAAGGAAGTTTGATACTCAAGCAAGAGGTTCATTATTTTGCACTATCCATAAGTTCGCCACCAGAGAAGACTTAAGGAAGGGCACTATTTATCTTATGATTGTGCTGAGTTGTATTATTATACTCTGCCTTCTTGGCTTGATTCTCAAGTGCTATTTTGCACTATTGTATTTGGACAATCACTAGTAAAGTATTGCTAGGTTTTTCTCCCTTGAGTAGAAGGGTTTTCCCAAGATAAAAATCTTGTGTTCACTGTTTTGTGTTTATTTTTTCTGCTTACTGCTCATTTCTGATCTAAAAACAACAATTGTTACTTCATGGGATACCATCTTCCTTACTAAGACCCACGAGAGCCTCAAGCAAGCTCTCTCTCCGATCACAAGTTATGTTTGGGCATCTACTTTCTAGTGTGAAACTGACACTCATTGATCAAGGGGTGCTTGCAGTTCCAGTGGAGTGGCTTGACTCTTTCATGACAACTTCTAATACAATATTTTGTGGTTGGCCTCTAATTTACATTCCAAATATATGTGGTTCTAGGTTTGGAGGGGCCCACACCTACTTCAAGATGTTTTTATTGCTCTGTGCTATTTCCTATCTACCACTTCTTATTATGTTGTACACATTGAGGGAGATCCTTACATTGATCTCTATCCTGAGATTTCACACTACTCCTTAGGGGATGTTATCCTATTTAATCACTTTAATGCTTGCATTGAGTCCCACCAAACAGCTATTCATGATTTTGTCGATGATAAGTGTTGCATCCCTTTTGTTTTGAACAAGATTATGGCAATAATAATATGGTCGTTCTGTTAGTTGTAATCAACTACCTTTCATGAAAACGTGAAAATTGGGAAAAGAATTTTTAATTTACTTGATATAATTGCAATTATGAATGATTTCTTTATATATATATATATATATATATATATATATATATATATATATATATATATATATATATATATCTGTGTGTGTGTGTGTGTGTGTGTTGATGTGTTTTTATTTTGAAAAGGAAACAGAGAACGGTCTAACCCTATTTTTTTTTACCAAGTGGATGCAGGATTGATAACAACTCAAAGGGAAAGGGAAATATCATCAAGGAGAGGCCACAGTCTATAAAGGAACCAAATTACCATCAAGTCACGAGTTTGGTGCAAGGTTGCTAATGTGGTAGTCATAACCTTGGGATATTTTCACATGTAAATGTAATCAAATCTTCTATCAAATTGAGAGACTAAGGGTTCTAAGGAGATTCTAATTGTAAGAATTCTACAAAAATTCTAAGTCAGATTTTCGATTTTCAGATTTTATTTATACTGAATGTGCTGATTGCAGAACATTAATAATTTTGATGTTTTGCATATCGAGAGAGGAATCACCTTTTGTATGTAAGGAGACCCGCCTCCAAGGGATGCGTCTCTTGAGAGGACGTGTCTCCACACGTGGAGACACGTCCGCTCAAGGGACGTGTCCCTTTGGGCACGCGGGTTTCACTTACAACCGATAATCATTCGGTTTAAACAAACTTAGTATATACATACACCCTCACACATGGCGGATATATATATGAATTCCGAATTTTATCCAATGCAAATTTTGAACATCATTTATTTAAATTCGATTTTATACATGCCTTATAAAATTCGATTCTTACTTATTTCTAGAAATATTAAACATGAAGAGCAATTGATCTTATATAAACGATGATGATGCTTATCGCAATCATCGTTTATATCTGACCTAAGCTACCATTCATCAACACTCCCTCTTAGCTAGGGAAGATATTTCAAATCAAATAAGTGGAGATATCACCTTTACACGTGATATCAAAGATATGATATGTTTTCTCAAAGTTGTCAAGTCACATGACATTCTTCATAACACATCTTCATTATGGTATGTGCACTGACATCAAGTCACATGATGTCTACCATAATTCATGGCATATCCACGGATATAAATATCCACCATGATTATCTCTTAAGGATCACAATGATCTTCAGATGATATCAAGTCCCATGATATCCATCAAAGTGTCCAAGAGATACTATCATGACATGTCCACAAATATCAAGTCACATGATATATATCATGATAGTTTATCATTGTAGAGTCATCACTTTACAATGTCAATACAAGTGTTCATTATTAGAAAGATCGTCACCTTTCAATAATGTACACGGGGAGTAGGCCCATAAAGTCATGGAGTCACACACATGACAAAAGAGTTTACACATTAAACATCTTTATATATTAGTACAATTTTATAAAACATTTATATTTCAAACATAAATAACAAATTACATTTCAACCATACCAAGTTTCTTCTGAAGTGCTCTACCCTGATTCGAGAGAGGCTTGGTGAGAATGTCCGCATTTGATCATTTGTACTTAATATGCTCCAACTGAATCACTTTCCTTTCCACCATATCTCTTGCATAATGATAGGGGATCTCAATGTGCTTAGATCTATCATGAAAGACAGGATTTCAAAGAGTTTGATGCAACTCTGATTATCACAATGAATAATTGTAGGATTCAAGGGCTCACCAAAGAGTCCCACAAGCAATTTACGAAGCCAAACTGCTTCTCTTGCTCCCATTGAGGTTGCAATGTATTCACCTGGAGCTCGCGTACCAGATTGTTTTCTGAAATCCGGAGATCATAGCTGATCCTAAACTGGCAACATCCTGATGTGCTTTTCCGACGGGTTACATTTCCAGCCCAATTCGAATCGAGTACCCATGTAGATCTAGTTGATCATTCTTGTAAAGAAGACCATATCCAATAGTGCCTTGAAGATATCTCAAAATATGTTTCACACCATTAGGTGAATTTCCTTTGGCTCACACATGAATTGGCTGAGAACATTCACTGCATAGCAAATATCAGGTCTGGTGTTAACTAGATACATCAAGGATCCAATCATCTGTCTATAAAGGGTTGGATCTGCACACTTGGATTCTGCTGCTACTTCTTTCAATTTGTGAAGGTTGGTTTCCATAGGTGTAGACATCGGTCTACAGTCCAACATTCCAAATCTCTTTAGAATATCAATAGTGTACTTCCCTTGGTTTAGTATAATGCCCTCTGATTTCTGCCATACTTCTAAACCTAGGAAGTAGTGTAGAATGCCCAAGTCTTTCATGTCAAATTCAGAAATTAGATCCTGCTTCCCTTGAGCAATGAGGTGATCTTCTCCTGTTATCAGCAAGTCATCAACATATAAAATAATTATTAGCATATCACCTTTGATTACCTTGAAGTAGAGATTGGAGTCAGCATCATTCTTGGAAAATCCTAATCCCAAGAGATAGCTGTCAATTCTTTCATACCAAACCCTGGGAGCCTGTTTAAGTCCATAGAGGGCTTTCTTCAGTCTGCATACATGTGAGTCAGGTTTATGTATCACAAAACCTTCAGGCTGTTCCAAATAGACTTCTTCTTCAATGGTTCCATTCAAGAAGGCAGTTTTCACATCCATTTGATGGATCTTCCAACCTTTAGCTGCTGCAATGGCTAACACTGCTCTCACTGATGTGTAACGGGCAACAGGTGCAAATGTTTCTTCGTAATCAATGCCTTCCTTTTGAGAAAAACCTCTTGCCACAAAAAGTGTTTTATGTTTTTCTATACTGCCATCAGCAGCATGCTTGATTTTGAAGAGCCATTTGGAAGAGACAACAGATTTCTCTTTTGGTCTAGGCACTATATCCGATACATCATTCTTTAGAATGGACTGATATTCCTCCGTCATTGCATCTTTCCATGCTTGATGTCTGAAGGCTTCTGTAACACTGACAGGTTCTGAATTTATGATGTTGTTCATTAGGGCAACATAGCTAGAGAACCGTTTGGGTCTTTTACTTTCCCTAAACGTTCCTTTGGGTGCTGCATGATTCTTAGCTTCTTTGATCATCTTTCTAGCCCAAAGTGGCCTCTTTCTACCGTTGTCATCTGTATTCTCATCTGAAGTAGATAGAAGTTCATTTGGCACTTCCTCAGGATGCTCCCTCTGAATCTTAGGGTTAGGTTCCATTTCAAGTACTCTAGGGGAATAGGTTTCTGTCTCACTAGAACTTCTTGCCCTCTTGAATGCAATGTCTTCTTCAAAGATGACATCTCTGCTCAATTCAATTTGTTTATGCCCGGGTATGAATATCCTGTAGGCTTTGGAGGTTTCCCTATAACCCACAAATATTCCCTTCTTTCCAGAAGGTTCTAGTTTGAATCTCTTCTCTTTGGGCACATGAATATAGACGGGACAGCCAAAAATCCTAAAATGACTAATGTCAGGTTTTAAACCGGTAAAGGCTTCTTTAGGAGTTTTGTTATTGAGATGTGAATGAGGACATCTATTTTGAATATAGACAGCAGTCCTAGAGGCTTCTGCCCAGAAAGAGGTTTCAATGTTTTGGTCCAGCAACATTGCCTTAGCAGCTTCTACAATGGTTCTATTTTTTCTTTCAGCAACCCCATTCTGTTGAGGGTTGTAGGCAACTGTGAACTCCCTCTTAATTCCAGCACTCATGCAGAATTCTTTAAAAATTTCAGAGGTGTATTCTTTCCCATTGTTTGTCCTTAAGGTTTTTATTTTCTTTCGGATAAGTTTTCAGAGAGGGCTTTAAACTCTTTGAACCTTTTGAGGATTTCTATTGACTCTTTACACTTAAGGAAATAGATCCAGGTTTTCCTAGAGAAGTCATCTACAAATATGACAGTATAGAAATCCTGCTTTAGAGGGTACAGACATGGGTCCACATAAGTCTGAGTGAACCAATTCTAACACATTTAGGGTTTTGCTCAAACTATTGGGAAAGGACCCCTTTGTATTCTTTCCTAAGGCACAACCTTTGCAAGTTCCTTCATGAGATGGTTTAACTTAGGTAAGCCTATTACAATTTTTCTACAGAAGGTAGGGCACGGAAATGAAGGTGTCCTAATCTTCTATGCCAAATCTCATTTGAATCAAAGGTGTCAAGGGTAAGGGCTTGTTTGACTTCAGTGCATAGTTTGTAAAGGTACCCTTGTCTCACACCTATGATTTGGGCTTTCTTGATTGTTGAGTTCTTAGGCCATGCTAGAACTTTCCCATCCATAAAGGTAACTCTATAACCATTGTCTTCAAGGGCAGAGATGGATATAAGATTCCTCTTTATTCCAGGTACAAATAAGACTCCAGTGAGTTGAAGGGAGAGACCAGATTTCAATGTGATGGAACAAGTTCCAACCCCTTTTACTTGATGTGTAGAGTCATCCCCAATTGTTACATCTTCATCAGACTCTTCAGTCATAGTGTCTAAGTGTTCTCTAAACCCTGTGATGTGCCTCGAAGAACCACTATCAATCACCCAGTTGTTGATATTGTTAGATACTTGACTAGATAACCTGAATAGAACACAAAGTTCTCAGATTCATGATCTGAATTTGTCTTTCCTACTTTGGCAAAAGATGCTTGTTGCTTTGATCTGTCAGGGCACTTCATTGCATAGTGGCCATATTGATCACATCTAAAGCATTGCACTTGAGAGATGTCTTTTTCTTAGAAGATCCCTTTCCATTGGAATTTCTCTTTCTTTTAAAAGATCCTTTCTTGTAGGAGTTTTTCTTATTCTTTTTATTAGACGATGTGTTGAGTACATGAATGTCTTCATCTATGTGTTTCTATTTATTCTCTTTTGTGGAAAGTCTTGTTTCTTCTTGAAGGCAGTCAGTTCTTAGCTTGTCAAACTTAGGGAGTTTAGATCTTGCACTTATTCCTTGAACAAATGACTCCCATGAGTTTGGTAGGCCTCCTAGTGCAATTAGAGTTAACTCTTTGCTATCAATTTGATATCCAATTGTGGATAATTGATCCCTTAGTTCAATGATCCTCATGAAGTATGCATTAATGCACTCTCCTTTGTTTATTTGAGCATTGTTGATTTGCCTCTTTAATGCAAGAGTCCTACTGGTGTTGTTGATCTCATAGGTACTCTCAAGAGATTTGTACATATGGTATGTAGTTTCATGTTTTGCTAGGATAGGCACTATATGATCCCTAACTGCATCTACTAGGATTTTCATGGCCTTTTCATTGTTTTCAATCCATTGAGTTTTCTCAAGTTCAGCCTTTGGTTCCTTTTTATTTTCTTTCACAAGTGAGTCTAGTTTATTCTCTCTAAGGATCATCATGATTCTAAATTTCCATGATGTGAAGTTGTCTGCTCCTACAAGACGATCTTGAAATCTGATCACACTTGACATTATGAAGAATGTGATGTGAATTCGATTTTTTTTTAAAATACAAATTTTCTAGAGCAATCTGATATCTAGATTTGATTGGATTCACACAACGTGGCTCTGATACCATGTAAATGTAATCAAATCTTCTATCAAATTGAGAGACTAAGGGTTCTAATGAGATTCTAATTGTAAGAATTCTACAAAAATTCTAAGTCAGATTTTCAATTTTCAGATTTTATTTATACTGAATGTGCTGATTGCAGAACATTAATAATTTCGATGTTTTGCATATCAAGAGAGGAATCACCTTTTGTATGTAAGGAGACCCGCCTCCAAGGGATGCGTCTCTTGAGAGGACGTGTCTCCACACATGGAGACACGTCCGCTCAAGGGACGTGTCCCTTTGGGCGCGCGGGTTTCACTTACAACCGATAATCATTCAGTTTAAACAAACTTAGTTTATACATACACCCTCACACATGGCGGATATATATATGAATTCCGAATTTTATCCAATGCGAATTTTGAACATCATTTATTTAAGTTCGATTTTATACATGCTTTATAAAATTCGATTTTTACTTATTTCTAGAAATATTAAACATGAAGAGCAATTGATCTTATATAAACGATGATGATGCTTATAGCAATCATCGTTTATATCTGACCTAAGCTACCATTCATCAACATCACACTTAATTAAATAATTATAAAATCAAGTGACTTCAAATTTGGTGTAAGAGCACAAGAAGTCAACTTTAATCATGCATCATCGTTCTCTTATTTAAGTCATGTATATAACTCTTAGAGCACCCCTTAGTATAAGAATGGAAACAAATAATTTTGCCAATAATAATATAACCTTAAGGTCGGGATTTGGAATGATGTGTCAAGGAAAAGGAGGCTTTCTTCTGTTTTGGGTTGGAGCAGCGGTAACACCCCACCAACCTTCTTCATCGTGTCTAGGAGAAACGTCCAAGATGGACGCATGCAGGCAGACGCTTTTCTTTGGTTCTTGGTTCGTTTGGAGTTTGAGGTGGGCATTCTTATTATTTCGCTCTCTCTCACTCATTTCTCTCTTTCATTCAGTCGGCATTCTTCTTTATTTCGTTGGCTCTCACACTTCTCTCTCTCTCTCATTAGCACCGGCTTTCATTAGTTTTGCTTTCTCTTTCTGGTTGTCATGGACAAGCGCCATCCTCATTCATTCGGCTCTTAATTCTCAAGGGTGGGCGGCGTGTGTTTCTTTTATTTTCCGTCAAGCTTTGCATGGCCGAGTGCCATTGTCATTTGTTCGTCACACTACTTTTAGGGGAGGGAAGAACATTTCGAACTCTTGAGTAATCTGTCACAGTAATACCTTTCTGGATAGTCAAGAATCACGAAAGATTGTTACCATCGTCTAGTCCGTCGGAAGGAGACGCTAGGAGTATCATTGAGCTTTTGTTCCGCATATCCAGGCACATTTAATGAGTAACTTTTAGTTTGCTAAATCATAATTATTAAATAGTCCTTTACTTCGTTTGAGAAACCGATGTGAAATGTTAGTGCAATCTTTTGTATCACGCCCTGCTTGATGTTATATATTATCAAATCCATGCTAATCTCAGCGCCTTGGCTAATCGATATATTTTTTCCTTATTGGTTTGAACCAGCCTTGATCACCCAATTCCTCACAATCGAAATGCTCTAAATTTTCTTCCATTAATGCTTAACTTGAAGTCAACACCTTACTCTGTTCTTTAGCCTCGAATCTGGACAGATCATTAATCTCTTTTCTGTAATAAATAAATGGAATTTATATAACTGAAGACTTATTTTCAATACCATCATAAGACTTTCATTCTCTCCACTTGTAAGTCAGAAATAAGCTTCTACTCCTAATTGTAAAGGAACGAATTAAGAGTTAAGTCTCTGATCATATCAACTCTAAGGGTTACGTATTTTAATGCCAAGTAAGGGTGAGAATGCTGATGGCACAAGAAATGTGCTCAAAATCTTTAAACCCTTGGTCAAGGTTATGATGCTTAGAATAAGCAACAATCAGCCATCAAGAATCAGATATACCCCTGGTTAGGACGGTCATTCTAGTTAGAAGAACCTATAGTGAAAGACCGACTAGGGTAGTATAGATTCTTGACACCAAACTCAGATGGTAAGATGGTAATTTGGAAATCCTTTATAGTCTACACCTCGTGAAGGGTCGGGTTTCTTCAATTGAAGAAACACAGGAGACCAGTAGGTCTTTGGTTGGGCGAAAAAGCCCTTGATGATGTTTCTTTTTCCCTCGAAGACTGAGTCTTGTTCAAGCATTCCAGCAGGAAGCCTTTAGACTGTACTTTCTCTTAACTCTCTCTCTTTACTTCAAAATATATTACTTTATATTGTTAATTTCACTGCTGTTATTATATGTTCTATTCATTTCTCAATTAATGGAATAGTTAGTTCATAACCAACTGTAGTTTGCAGTTATATAAACCATTAATTGTTCCATTTCAGCTGAAATTGAAAAGCTAGAAGTTAATTATTGAATGTTACAGTAGTTAATCCTCAGATTATTTATCTTTCCTGTTTGTTATTTGTGTTCAAACTCTCGTAAGGAAAATTAGTTAGTTACACTTCAGCTGAATCTGGTAATTAGTTACCGTTCTTAAACTGTAGATAGTTAGCATGTTACATATGGTATCAGAGCTACCAGGTTCGACACTGAACCTTGGGGCTCATCAAGCAAACATAGAGAACTGAAATCAACCGTCAGTGTTTTTCCAAGATGAGGATGCGAAAAACACCCCGGAAGAAGACCCGAGACCCCGTTTCCATCCGGCTGTGGAAAATAAGGCTTAGATATGATTATTCCTGCTGCTCTTTTCCCTCGGATTCGGAAACAATGGCTGAAGCTCTGAAGAGACTTCAAAGAGAAAGAAGAAATTGGATTGCCTCTAGGAAGGAAACTATTAAGTCATCTATTCTTGCTGAAATAAACAAAACCAATTCTGAGAACCTTTTGAATAATAAGACCGAACCCGAAACATCTAAAGAAGATCATATCCCAACTCCCAGATACAGACTTATTCCATTTTCTGAGTTTAGTGATCAAGAGGAACCTATCACAAACAGTGACAGTGATTCCTAATCATCTTTGTATTAGAATCTATCACTGGAAGTGATAGCCATTTTGTAAACAATTTTGTATTGAATCTATCACAGGAAGTGATAGCAATTTTGTAAACAATTCTGTATTAAATCTGACACGATAAGTGATATCAATTTTGTAAACAATTTTGCTTGTAATCTTGTAGCATTTGACTTGAGTAATAAAAGTCGGAAAATTTTTGGTTATTTACCTACAATGAAAACCTCTTTAATTTATGTTGAGCAAACTATGGGAATAAATTAAAAACAGGACTAATTAGAATTACCAACATAACTAGGAACTTCATTGGAATGGATAGTTCCGGAAATGGATTTAGAGGGGATCAAAGTAACAACAATCCTATGGTAAAGTTAGATCAACTATTGAATCTGATGAATGAAACCCAGGCCCGACTAGTCAACCTTGAAAGGAAAGTAGAAGGGCAATCCGATATGAGAGATGAAAAATTAGAAACCCAAAATGATCAACATGAAGGTAATTCTAAAACTTTGAGCTTGGGAAACAAGAGAAGTAAATTAGCCAATGAACTTGCTAAAGATATGAAAAAGATCAAACCCCCTAAGTTTGAGGGCTCCGCTTCAGGAGATGCCGCCGAGGCATGGTTGACTGAAATGGAAAAGTACTTTGAGCTAAGGAATTACTCTAATAATTCCAAGGCAGCTTGGGCAGCCTATCAATTAGCAGGAGAAGCCGCTACTTGGTGGGAAAATAAAAGGGCAGAAATGGGTCTTGTAGTAGCAGAAGTGACCTAGGATCAGTTTGTGAGAATTTTTCGCCAAAGATGGCTGCCACAACTGTTTTACGATCAAAAGTTGTTGGACTTTGAAAATCTCAGGCAAGGACCATTAACTGTTAATGAGTATTGGGAAAAGTATACCCGTATGTTAAAATATGTTCTGCAATACCAGCACGATGAAAACTTTCATGTTTGGAAGTTCATTTTGGGGTTGAACAACCGTATCGGGGGTCCAGTGGATGTTTTGGCACCACGAACTATGGATGAAGCATATGAAAAAGTTGTTCGTCAAGAGCAAAGGTTGAAAAAGGATGATTCCTTTAGGGATAAAAATCACAACAAAGTCAAATGGAACCAGACATCTCAGAATTTCAAAAGGAAGGGCTACTGGAACAATCAGTATGACCTCAAGAAGGATAAGAAGGGAAATAACAAAACTAGGAAGGATGAAGTTAATTCAAACAAAGGTTCGGAAAAGAAGGGACAACCAGGGGGATGCTTTACATGTGGACGAGAGCATTATGCTAACCAATGCCCTACTAGGAATCAAAATGGACAGCAGCAATGTAAGCCTCTACCACCTCAACAGACAGCCTTCCAGCAAAGGATTCATGCAGCAGTAGATAACAAGTAGGCGGAATATCAAGTCACACCCATAGAAACTACATGTATGTTATACAGGAACCTAATAACCATTTTAATAGACACCGAAGCCACTGAATGTTTCATATCCCCTAAATTGCTTGGTAGATTTCCTAAAAGAACTGGGTTCATGGCCAAATCATGGATGGTTGAATATGCTAAATCAGATGAGAGCTCGAGTAGAGAACTGTCTGTTTGAAGCTAGGGTAGAGCTTTCAGGCTTCACCATGGAAATTAATCTTTACGTGGCACCTTTGGGTTCCTATGATGTGATCATTGGAATGAATTGCTTAAGAGAGCATAGGGCCAAGGTTGATTGCTTTGCAAAGACAGTGGAGTGTGTGGATGACGTAGGAAACATGGTGTTTATTCAAGGAATACAACAAGAGGTTAAGGTTCAGCAAATTTTAGCCATGCAGTTAAAAATAAATAAAAGGAAAGGATGTCAAATATATGCGATTAAGATGGAAGAAGTTAGAGAATACAAGGAAAGCCTATATCATGATGATGTGATAATGCACACTCAGAGTAAGGAAGAGGAAATGGAATCTGACCATAAGGAAGAAACCTTTGCTGAAAAATATCCTTACATTCAGGAATACCAGGACGTGTTTCCAGAGGAGCTACCTAGTTTACCACCAAGAAGGGTGTTTGATTTCTCTATAGATTTAGTTCTAGGGGCCAAACCTGTTTCTAAGGCACCATATCGTATGACCCCGTGGAACTAATGGAACTAAAGGCATAATTGCAGGAATTGCTAGATAAAGGATTGATTCGACCTAGCGTATCACCATGGGGAGCACCGGTAATATTTGCCAAGAAGAAGGATGGAACACTTCACCTATGCATAGATTACCGTATGTTGAACAAGCTCACCATCAGGAATGAGTACCCCTTCCCTAGAATAGAAGATCTTTTTTATCAAATGAAAGGGGCAACAGTGTTTTCCAAGATAGGCTTAAGGTCGGGATATCATCAATTAAGATTGAAAGAAGAAGACATTCATAAAACAGCTTTCAGAACTAGGTATGGTCATTATGAATTCACAGTCTTGCCATTTAGTCTCACCAATGCCCAAGCTGTGTTTATGAACCTAATGAACAATATTTTCCATGATTGTTTGGACAAATTTGTGTTGGTATTCCTTGATGACATTCTTATTTATTCCAAAAACGAGGATGAGCATCTTCAGGTGGTCCTTCAACGATTGAGAGAACATAAACTTCATAGAAAATTATCAAAGTGCACCTTCTTCCAGAAAGAGGGACAATACTTAGGGCATATAATATCAGCTAGAGGAATAGCAGTGGATCCAGCAAAGATAAAAGCTATAGTGGAATGGCCAGTACCAAAAAATGTGCATGAGGTCAAAAGTTTCATGGGATTGGCTGGGTATTACCGAAGGTTTGTAAGAAATTTCTCTAGGATCACCCACCCCATTACCTCCCTTCAAAGAAAAGAAAAAAGATTTGAAGGGTCAAAGAAATGTCAAGAAGCATTTAACACATTTTAGGAGAAATTAACGAATGCACCAATTTTGGTAGTACTAGACCCTAATAGTCATTTTGTAGTTATAACAAATGCATCTAGTGAAGGTTTGGGCAGAGTATTAATACAGGATGGGAAGGTAGTGGCTTATGAATCTCGAAAGTTGAAGCAATATGAGCAGAACTATGCACCCCACAATCTAGAGTTAGCAGCTATTGTGCATGCCCTGCAAATGTGGCAACATTACTTGTTGGGGAAGACTCTTGAACTCAAATTGGATCATCAAGGTTTAAAGTATATATTCACCCAGCCCAATTTAAATCCTCGCCAAAGAAGGTGGATGGAGCTAATTTCAGACTATAACTTTGAGGTCAGTTATATCAAGGGCAAGGAGAACAGAGTAGCCGATGCTCTGAGCCGACGGAAACATATAACCTCCCTGGTGTTAGTCAATACAAATTTTAGGGAAAATCTTTTGATGTAGGCGAGTTTGAACAATAGATTTGAGACAAAACGGGAGAACGCAGAAACTGGAGACAGCGAGGAAGAGGCTCTGCTAGGCTTCTGGTCCGACGGCCTGGTTTGGGGGTTCAGCGGCGTGGTGGTGGGGGAGGCTTGGCCCTCCCCCAAGAAGGTAAGACCCCTCCGTTCTCCTTCGTATCTGTCCACTTTCTTTGCCTTCCCGGTGTGTGTTGTGGTTGTGTGTTCGGCTCTCTGTGGTTTTGTGTTCCATTTTCCCGTATCTTTCTAGCCTGAAAGGCCTTCTGCCGTGTAAAGTGTAATGGAGGGGGGCACGCCCCCCCTTGAGCCCCATGGGGACTCTGCGAGGGGTGAGGAGGTAGTTAGTGATTTTAACCGTCCCAAATCCTTCCGCGATGCTGTTGCAGTGATCATGCCGTTTGTCTGTGAAATGCGAAATTTGTCTTTGACTCGATAGGTGAAATAGAGGCTTCTGGTATCAACAGAGAACCCCAAGATAGGCTGCCTCCAGATACCACTGTGATTGCTCCTAATGTAGATATGCTTGACTCTATTCTTAAAGAAAGGGGTAGGTTATCAGAGGTCGCAATTTTCATGGCTGCCGTTAACCTGGATAACCTGCCCGCAAGAAAATACCTTGATAACTGGTTTAACTCAGTGTGGAATGAAAAACTAAATGTCCAAATTTCCTTGTGTAGAATGATACAAAAAGGTTTGTTTTTAATTTAATTTAAAACCCATGACATGCAAGCAAAAATCTTGAAGAAGCCCTACTAGAGCGTTGGAAAGTCTGTCTTTAGGGTTCTGTCCTGGATCCTGGGAGCCAATTGTGATGAAATCCTTGCCCTATCAAGCCCTAGGTGGCTGTTAATTAAAAACATCCCTCAAGATCTGTGGTCCTTTGTCCCGCAAATTTTTGAGCCGTTTGGAAATGTGATCAGAGTAGATAGGCCCAGGGTCACATTGCCAGATCTAAACGCGAGGGTTCTTGCCTCTCTCAACCCGGGGGTGGAGTTACCAGGTAATATTGGGCTTAAAATCGATGGCGCCATCCACATATGCCCTGTCGAAGTCCTTGGTGGCCTAGGTGCTTTCTATCTCTGCAGGAAAGAGGGGCATTTGAGGAAAAACTGTCCTTTGATTCGAGGTCCTGGTGGGAACTCTAACACCTCGCCACCCGAGTGTTTTGAGAAAGTGGCCTCCATGGCCGAGGTGGAGGCTGCCTCAGTTGTTTGTTTTGTGCCTCCTGACAGTATGGAGGTTCCTCTTGGTGATCTCTTCCCCTCGAGCTCATCTCTTGAGTCCCCCTTCCCTTTTGGTGTCACCCTCTCTTCGCATTCTGCTCCCCCCTTTTCTCTCGCCGCTCAGTCTGGTTGCCAAACTGTGGTTTCCACCTCCCCTCATTCAGCCATCTTGACTGCTGCCAGCCCGGTTTTGTCCTCACCTCCGTCAGTCCCTTCTCCAACTCTCTTTCTAATCCTCTTGTAGTTGTTGTAAAGAAGAATGTTCAACAATTAGCCTTAGAAAACATCGTGCTAAAAGGTGGAAAACTAAAGGAAAACGATCAGAAAAAAATAGAAGTCATTAAAACCTATGTGAATGGTGTGATGGTTGATGAAGAAACTGTGATAACTAGCATTCAAGACTGTGATAATAAGAAAGAAAATGAAAGCCCCTCCATGGTCAAAAACTTAATCTCTACATTTGAAACTGAAAATTCTTGTAAGAATCCTTCGGGATCAGGCATTAAAATGGTGAACCTTGAGAGCAATGTAACTGCCTCTACCCTAGGTGGGGGCGAGGTGACCATCACAGACAACTGTGGTGGATCCAGTGCCACACTGATTGAGGGCGCTCTTGATTCTTTCAACGACATGGTCAAAAGGTGGGTTGTAGACAAGGTTGGGGCTCCAAAAGCTATGTCCCCAAATCCTCTTCAGACAAATGAACCTGTAGGCCTTATTGGGCTTCCTGATGGTGAGGAGACCACTGGAAGTAAAGTGGGCCTCCCCAATGAGTTGTGTAAGGGGGACAGCTTGTTAGTTGTAAAGGACTCTTCCCCATCTAGGGAAGTTGGTGATATTAATAGTGAGGAGGTCCAAAATACCTCGAAAGACCTTGTGGGGGATCCTGGCCCCACTCCTTCTAAAGAACCTAAGAAAAGAAGAAAAAAAGGTAGTACCCTCGCAATCTACAAAAATGCTACAGGAATTAGCAAGGGGAAGAGGAAGAAAACCAGTATAGTATTGGATGTTCCCTCCCCTAAGAGATTGGAGAATGAAGAGAATGTAACCAAATACTTTGAAATGTTCAAGAATGCTAAAGAGTCTTCACCCAAAATGATCAATGATAGTTAACTGCACTTCTTGGAATGTCAAGGGACTTGAATCCCCTAAAAGGAAATATGTGGTTAGAAGATTTCTCAATCTGGATCAGAGTAAGGATTTTGTGTTTCTGCAAGAAATCAAGGCTGTAGGCTTTATGCTTGAGACTAACTTGAAGTTCATCTGGGGGAATGCTTTGGCTTTGACCTCCAGCCATGAGAAGGGCAAGGGGGGTGTTGTCATCCTGATGGCTAGTAAATGGAAGCCATTTCTCACCAACTCAGGTGTCTCTCCCTACAACAGAGCTGTGTGGGCCACTTTTGAAAGGGGTGATGCCAAATTTGGCATTTGCTCAATCTACGCACCCAATGATTACCTTGGGAGGTGTGAATTGTGGAAGTGGCTAATTGGGCTCCCTAAGGTCCCCTGGATTATGGGAGGGGACTTCAACATGATTGAGAATGGGGAAGACAAAAAAGGTGGCATTAGTATGGAATGGAAAGGTAATGAGAAGCATCATTGGTTTAGAATGAAAAACAAGCTTAACATCCTTGACCCTCTTGAAGGGATGAAACAAGAGACCAATGGTGTGTGGTTCTCCTGGTGTAATGCCCAAAAAGGTGGCAAAAGAATCTATAGCAGGTTAGATAGGTTTTATGCTAACAGAGATCTCTGCAGTTTTGAGCCCAATGGTGATGGTAGCAAAGTAATGGTCTATCCTTACACCTTATCAGATCACCACCCAATCAAGGCTAAGATAGCCATAAATAATGGAGCCAAGATTCACCCCATGAGCAGGGACAACTTCATCCTTAACACCAAGTTGCTGAGGGACCAAGATTGCCTTGAGGCTGTGAATACCCTTAGGGGTATTAATAGATGGATGCTTAAGGACGCTGATCCCATTGAGAGATGGAACCACAATGTGAATGCCTGGAAGTGTATCTTTCAAACTGTAGGCAAGAAGAAAACAATGGATCGGAGGAGAGTAGAGAACCACCTTCAAGATGAGCTCCTTGTTGTTGAAACAAAGATTCAGGAGAACCCTGCTGATGAGCAACTCTATGAGGAGCTCAACAAAAGCAAATCCTCTATGAGAAGTTTACAGGCCAATAAAATTCAGGGGTTGAAGGTTAGAGCTAAGCTCAATTGGTTGAACAATGGGGATAAAGGGTCAAAGTTCTTTTTCAGATACATTAAAGAGAAAGGCTTAAAGGAATAGATTGATAAGATTTGTCATAATGGTGTGACCTTGTCGAATCAGGAGGACATTTTGCATCAATTCACACTATTCTACAAGGACCTTTTTAGGTCTGAGGACAATGGGGAAGGCTGTCAAGAAGCAAGGAACAAAATCAAGAGGCTAATACCTAGAAAAATTTCTAATGAGGACAATGCCCAGCTCACCACTCCCTTATCCAAAGAGGAAATCAAAAGAGCCATCCTCTCAATGAGTAATGACAAGTCTCCTAGGATTGATGGGCTTCCTGTTGAGTTTTACAAGGTTTTCATCGATTGGGTTTGTGAGGACCTCCACCAGGTCTATATGGATGCCTTTGAAAAAAGGTCATTGGGAACGTGTATCAACCAAGGCCTTATTAAACTTCTGCCAAAAGAGGAGGATAAAACCCTGATTAAAAACTGGAGACCCATCACGTTGTTGAATGTTTCTTACAAAATTCTGGCAAAAGTCTTAGCCTTAAGGCTTACCAACATCCTCCCTAAATTCATAAGCTCTACTCAAACAGGGTTTATCAAGGGCAGATATATCCTTGAAAACCTGATAACTAGCTGGGAAGCTCTTGATTGGGCTAAAAGATCTCAACAGAATGTTGCAATGCTTCTCTTGGACTTTGAGAAGGCTTATGACAGGGTGGAATGGTCTTTTATAAAGATGGCTTTGGAGGCCTTTGGGTTTCCTCAGGAATTTTCTAAAATGATCGGCACTCTCTTGAAAGATGCTTCTACCCTGGTGGAGGTGAATGGAACTAGGTCTGATGCAATTCAGTTGGAAAGATCAATCAGGCAGGGGTGCCCAATTGCTCCTGCCCTGTTTGTAATTGCTTTTGATGCTCTCCATTACTTACTAAGAGAGAATAGTATGTTCCCCAAAGTGAAAGGCTTGATATTACCTGACAATGGTGAACTTCTAAATATTCAATTTGCTGATGACACCTCTATATTTGTGGAGCTGGAAGAGGAAAATCTTAATAATTTAATGACAAAGCTTGATCTTTTATGTCTTGCTTCTAGGGCTAGGGTCTCAAAGGCAAAATCCATTTTGTTAGGAAGGCTTGATACCCCTCCTAACTGGTTGCAGAAGCTTGACCTCCAATGGGGGTGTCCCCAGAA
The DNA here is from genome assembly GCA_007258455.2 of Sequoia sempervirens. Lineage (NCBI taxonomy): Eukaryota > Viridiplantae > Streptophyta > Pinopsida > Cupressales > Cupressaceae > Sequoia > Sequoia sempervirens. The sequence continues at coordinate 281,304,013 of VDFB02000017.1, forward strand.
GCAGGTTAGATACCTGGGAATTCCCTTTTCTGTCTCTCCCAATCTCAAGGACATGTGGCAGTGGTTAAAAGCTAAAATTGATAAGAAATTTGATGGTTGGAATAGGCACTACTTGTCTCTTGCGGGCAGGATTCAGATCTGCCAAAAAAAATTGTCTTCCTACACTGTGTACTTTGCTTCAGTTTGGTCCTTCAACAGTTACCAAATCAATGAGGTCCAGAAGAAAATCAGAAATTTTCTTTGGTCTGATGGGAAAGGTAAGAAAAAATTGCACTCTGTCAAATGGGAATGGTGCTGTCTGGAAAAGGCTAATGGTGGTTTGGGCCTTAAAGATCTGAAGAAGCATGGTGTAGCTCTTGCTGCAAAATGGATTATCAAGGCCCTAGATGGAAAGGAACCTTGGAAAGTTCTTATCAGAAACAACATTTCACAAGCTGTCCCTAAGATGGCAAGGTCATAGAAGGGTCTCCCTTTCAGTGATCTTCTCATCACCAAATACCCCATATTGCCTGTAGGTTCACTGGTTTTTAGGAGCATTTGGAAAGCCTGGGAGTCCATAAGGGGGAAAATCTCTTGTCCTCTCTTATCTGATCCTAGCTGCAACCTGATCCACCCTGGAAGGTCTATTTGGTGGAATCTTGAGCATCATGGGAAGCCCCTAGCCTTGTAGCAGGGCTGTTCAGCAAAAAAATGGAACCATGAGGGCATCAGGACTTTCAATAGCATTTTCAAGGATGGTTCATTGGTTGCCTAGGATCAGCTAAGGGAAGATTATGGGTTACCTCCTTCTAGCATCAGGACTTACTCTGTTATCAAAGAAGCCTGTAAAGTTTGGATTAACAGCTCCCACATTGGAAATTGGAAGGATGAGCCTGTTGAGCTCCTGTGGAAAGGCTCTTTCTCATTGAATGAAGTCAAAACAAAAACCATTTATAAGGAGATCCTTAATTCTTTCACCCCCACTGATTATCTCAACAAAATCTGGAGGACTAACATTGAAGATAAAGCCTGGCAAAAGGTTTTTTGTTTTTTGTGGCACAATAATTTAGATGCAAAGAAAACTTGCTTCAGATGGCTTGTCTTACTGCAAAAAGTTCCTTTTAAGTTGAAAAGCAATGATATTGATGTGTGTGAAATCTGCAAGGTACCTGAAACTGTTTTCCATTTTTTTTTTTACTGTTTCTATGCTAATGAAATCTGGAATCTATTCTGGAACAGCAATGATAGTTGGGACTTAAATGGAAAAGTTAATTGGAAAGATATTCTTTTGGGCTTTGATAGAAAGATGAGTAAAGACTTGCACTTGTTTTGGTTCTTACTTACAACTGAAATTATGTGGGTTATTTGGAAGGCAAGGAATGATGACAGATACAGTGGAGTTCAGAGGTTGCTTACTGAGTCAAATAAAAGACTCACACTCCTCAATGTTGCTTTGCAGGTTGTAGCCACCATGGAGATTGCTGAGGACAAATTTCGTAAGCTTCTCAAGGATAGATCTGTTTGTAGTCACCAGAAAGAAGTCATACACAGACACCCCAACCTGACAGTGTTTATGCAGGCACTGGAGGCCCTTAAAGAAGAGTTTAAGGAGCAAGCTAATAAAGGGAAGAAGGGGCAGGAAAACAGAGTGCCTTTGTTGTTTACCATTTCAAATGAAGAGATTGAGGAAGGGTTATCCAACGAGGAGCTTGATACTGTCAGCACCCTGATAAATTGGGGAGCCATGGAGGACTAAACTAATATTTTTTTCTGCTGTATATGCTACATATTCTGCTGTATACTTTGCTGTATATTTTCTGCTGCTGTATATTTTCTGCTGTATATCTCACTTGTGCGTAGATTCTTGGAGTTAGATTAGTATCTTTTCAGTCTTTACAGCTGTTCATAACAGTCTATTTTCAGTCATATCATGACTTGTAATCTGCTGTAAATGTTTTTCTTCTGTGCTTAGCCTATTATTAATACAAAAAAAAATACAAATTTTAGAGCTCAAGTACTACAGAAATTGAACAAAGATGAATTCTACCTGCAAGTTCGTGAAGCTCTACAGGCAAACTCACAAGAGCCTAAATATGAGGGTTTTCAGATTGAAGTAGATGGACTTTTGAGATATAAGGGCAGGATGTATGTACCAAACTCAACAGAACTAAGGAAGTTGGTATGGAAGGAGGTTCACACAACACCATACTCAGGTCATCCAGGGGTAACCAAAATGTTGGCCGATGTCAAAACTTTATATTTTTGGAAGGGAATGAAAAAGGATGCAGCCAGATTCGTTGCAGGATGTATTGAATGTCAGAAGGTTAAGGTGGAGCACCAGCACCTGGAAAGATTGTTACAACCTCACAGTGTACCAGTTTGGAAATGGCAAATCATCAGTATGGATTTTGTACAAGGTTTACCGATGACGAGTAGACATAATGCAATACTGGTAGTAGTGGATAGACTCACCAAAGTAGCACACTTCATATCCGGAAATTTGACAGATGGGGCTTTTGTGATTGCTCGAAAGTTTGTACAAGAAATTTTTCGTCTTCATGGAGTTCCAAAAAATATTATTTTTGACAGGGATGCTAGGATGACATCCAGGTTTTGGCAAACCCTATTTTCTGCCTTGGGAACTCAACTAAATATCAATACAACTTATCATCCTAAAACAGATGGACAAACAGAAAGAGTAAATCAGATCTTGGAAGACCTGCTAAGAATGTACTGCATGGATCAGCAATATAAGTGGGAAGAATATTTACCATTGGTAGAATTTGCTTATAACAATTCGTATCAATCAACTATCAAAATGGCACCCTTTGAAGCACTCTACGGCAAGAAGTGCACAAACACCTATCAGTTGGAACAGGATGGAGGATAGGATCATTTTAGGAACCGAGATGCTTCAGGAAATGGAGGAGCAAGTTAAGTTAATAGACAGAGATTGAAGGAAGCTAATGACCAGCAAAAGAAGCTACACAAATGCAAAACGAACCCCCAAGCAGTTTGTGGTTTGTGAGAAAGTTCTCTTGCGAGTTAAACCTCAGAAGAGCTCTATCAAATTTGGAAAAACCTCTAAACTAGCCCCGAGATATGTAGGACCTTTTGAAGTCCTAGAAGTTATCAACCCGGTGCATACAAAATTGCTCTACCTCCGGCTCTCGCCAGATTGCATGATGTATTTCATGTCTCCTATCTTAAGAAGTACTATACAGAATTTGACCATATGATTCACTGGAATTCCTTGCAGGTGCGGGATCCTGGAGTGATCACAATCGAGCCACTCAGAGTGCTCAAGGTACGTAAGCTACAATTATGTAACTGCGAGGTGATACAATGCAAGGTCCAGTGGGACCAGTATTCAGAAGAAAATGCTACATGGGAGGATTATGATGAAATCCTTCAGCAGTTTCCTTATCTTTTTATGAACAATTAAGAACTCTATATATATATTTATGATTTTAGACCTGAACCTTTAAATAAATAATCATCAAGGACGATGATTCTTAAGGGGAGAAGTATGTTACATCCCTTTTGTTTTGAACAAGATTATGGCAATAATAATATGGTCATTATGTTAGTTGTAATCAACTACCTTTCATGAGAATGTGAAAATTGGGAAAAGAATTTTTAATTTACTTGATATAACTGCAATTATGAATGATTTCTTTATACATATATGTGTGTGTGTGTGTGTGTGAATGTGTTGATGTTTTTTTATTTTGAAAAGGAAACAGAGAACGGTCTAACCCTATTTTTTTACCAAGTAGATGCAGGATTGACAACAACTCGAAGGGAAAGGGAAATATCATCAAGGAGAGGCCACAGTCTATAAAGGAACCAAATTACTATCAAGTCACGAGTTTGGTGCAAGGTTGCTAACGTGGTAGTTGTAACCTTGGGATATTTTCACACTTAATTAAATAATTATAAAAACAAGTGACTTCAACTTTGGTGTAAGAGCAAAACAAGTCAACTTTAATCATGCATCATCGTTCTCTTATTTAAGTCATGTATATAACTCTTAGAGCACACCTTAGTATAAGAATGGAATCAAATAATTTTGGCAATAATAATATAACCTTAAGGTCGTGATTTGGAATGAAGTGTCGAGGAAAAGGAGGCTTTCTTCCGTTTTGGGTTGGAGCGGCGGTAACACCCCACCACCCTTCTTCATCGTGTCTGGGAGAAATGTCCAAGATGGATGCATGCAGGCAAACGTTTTTCTTTGGTTCTTGGTTCGTTTGGAGTTTGAGGCGGGCATTCTTATTATTTCACTCTCTCACTCATTTCTCTCTTCCATTCGGTCGGCATTCTTCTTTATTTCGTTGGCTCTCGCTCTTCTCTCTCTCTCATTGGCATCGGCTTTCATTAGTTTTTCTTTCTCTTTTTGGTTATCATGGACAAGCGCCATCCTCATTCATTTGCCTCTTAATTCTCAAGGGTGGGCGGTCTATGTTTCTTTTATTTTCCATCAAGCTTTGCATGGTCAAGCGCCATTGTCATTTGTTTGTCACACTAGTTTTAGGGGAGGGAAGAATATTTTGAACTCTTGAGTAATCCGTCACTGTAATACCTTTCTGGACAGTCAAGAATCACGAAAGATTGTTACCATCATCTAGTTCGTGGGAAGGAGACGCCATGAGTATCATCGAGCTTCTATTCCGCGTATCCAGGCACATTTAATGAGTAATTTCTAGTTTGCTAAATCATAATTATTAAATAGTCCTTTACATCATTTGAGAAATCGATGTGAAATGTTAGTGCAATCTTTTGTATCACGTCCTGCTTGATGTTATATATTATTGAATCCATGCTAATCTCAGTGCCTTGGCTAGTCAATATATTTCTTCCTTATTGGTTTGAACTAGCCTTGATCACCCAATTCCTTGCAATCGAAATGCTCTGAGTTTTCTTCCATTAATGCTTAACTTGAAGTCAACACCTTACTCTGTTCTTTAGCCTCGAATCTAGATAGATCATTAATCTCTTTTCCCTCATAAATAAATGGAATTTAATATAATTGAACAGTTCTTTTCAATACCATCATAAGACTTTCATTCTCTCCACTTGTAAGTCAAAAATAAGCTTCTACTCCTGATTGTAAAGGAACGAATTAAGATTTGAGTCTCTGATAATATAAACTCTAAGGGTTAAGTATTTTAATGCCAAGTAAGGGTGAGAATGCTGATGGCATGAGAAATGTTACATCCCTTACATTGAGAATATGTTTTTGGTTATGTATTTTGAATGCAATGTTAGTTGCAAGTAACTGCTTTCATGTGAACATGAAATTGAGAATAAAATAGTTGATTTATTTATCGTAACTGTAATGTTAACAATCTTTTTATTTGCAAGTGAATTTCTTGTTCACGTGAAATTGAATGTGTTCAGGAGATTATATTTAAATGCATATTTGCATAGCCGTTGAGAACGATCTAACCATAATACTTGTCAGTGGATGCAAGAATGTCGACGCCACGACACAAAAGGAAATGTCATCAAGGAGAGGATGTGGCAACAAGAATCTAATTTATCGTCAATCTCGAAGTGGTGTATGACAGAGTATCGAAGTCATAACTTGGCCATAAATAATTCAATATAATTATTTATTCAGTAAGCCAATTTAAATTTATAAATCTATAATCATTATTAAAAGAGTTTGCAATTGGCTAATAAAAGATATAATTAAAATATTATTTTCCTTTAGGAGTGGAGCGAATCAATTCTTAGTAAATATATATTTTTGCAAGTGATTATTGAATATCGAATTAACATTGAAAAATATTAATTTAATGGCATCGATTTGAAGTGGAAATCATCGAATGGTTTTCATAAAAAATTAAAAGAAGAGGAAATTGGAGTCAGTGCTTTTGAAGTGGAAACTCCCGGCAGCTTGCCACCTGGGGATGATGAAATGCCCAAGATTGGGCAGATGAAGGGATTTGAGTTCCCCTTGGGGAGTTAATCAATCACCCTCCTTTCATTTTGGGGGAGCTCTTCATTCTTGGATTCATTCGTTTTTGGGGTTCTCGCGTTTTTAGTGGGGGTCAAACATATTGGGTATTTCTCAAATATCTGCATTCTGGTTTTTGGCAGTCATGAAATTGCTTTAGTTCTAATTTCCTATTACCATCTTTCCCATCCGTCATAGTTCATAATCTTTTATCTTCATTATTGGGGACTCTATGTGTTAACGCATTCTTCAGCCGAGCTCATTCCATTTACTCCCGTCTCTTCTCCTTTTCATTGGCGACTTCCTCAATTGTCTTTTTGGAAATCAATTGTGGGAGCTAGGCATGGCTGAGTTCAATAAGCAACTCGCATCTCACTTGAGAGGTGGTGAATCCAGTACCTGAAATCGCATTTTCCTTCTCTTGTCTGAAAATATCAGTGGCTGTGGTCGATGGGTCATTCGGAGTAAAAGAGTTGGAGCGTCATTGTTTAGAATCATCTTTCAAGCAAGTTTTGCGTAACTACTTCTAAGAATGTTTTTGCAACGATGAAACCAGTATTGTGAACTATTTTCGAAAGAAATATAATTTATGAAATTCTTGCCAGATCGAACTAGAAAAGAGAATCGGCTCTGTAGATGAATGCTTCATAAAAAGGAATGAATAGATAAATTGAATCTTATCTTCTTTGTAACCATTATTAGTCGAGCTTCTTTGCAATTGCTCTGGCTCTGTTTCTCAACTCAATACCGAATCTAAGCTTTAATCTTTCCACTTCTTTCAAATTGACTTCAATCAAATTGTGGAGAGCAGATTTAAATTTCTCTTTTTCCTAATTTTGCAACCTAGGCAATCCCCTTGGAACCCGAATTTGACCCTGCATGTTAATATTTTCTTTGACTGATGAAGGGTAATTTCAAACTAAGAAAACTTGGGCAGAGAATAGTAAATGTGCTCTTTCTTGCTATAAGAAGGATTAAGCTTATGTTTCTGGAGAGAAAAGTTTGGGTCTAAACCTATTAATCTCCTTCACAACTCTGTAAATCTGATTGAATTTATTACCCTGATTGGGGACACATGTTGCTAGAAGAGTCTTGAAAATATTAATTAAAATAAATAAAGAAAATGAAAATCAAACCGACATTATAATTTAAATGTTGTGACAAACGTAATCATGTCGAGCAAGGGTGAGAGTGCTAATGGCACAGGAGTGCCAATAATGAAATGAAATCCTTGGCCAAGGTACGATGCTAGATTCAGCATCTGTCGACCATCAAGTACCAGATGTATCACTGATTAGAGTAGTCTTCTAGTTGGGAGGTACCCATAGTGAAGATTCGATTAGGAGATACAGATCCTTGACACCAAGCTCAGAGGCATGATGATAGAATGATCCTTGTTGATTACTCTCGTGAAGGGATGGGTTTCTTCAGTAGAAGAAACACGGGAGGCCAGTAGGTCTTCGAATGGGCGGTAAAACCCTCGATGATATCTCCTTTTCCCAGGATGACAGAGTCAAGTTCAAATGCTTCAGCTTCTTAACTATATACTCTTGAAACCTTTCTCTCTCTTTAAATTTTTTGAAATAGTTATTTAGGTTATAAATTGTTTAGCAGTAATTAATGATCTTGTTTTTCAGAAGAAATGGAAAGTTAGTTAAAGTTCATTTGTACTTTTTGTTATTGGAAATCAGTTAGATGTTCCTTTTCAGCTGAAACTGTAAATTGAAAGTTAGTTGAAGAATTGAATGTTATGTATTTACTTTAAATGGAAAAAATTCTTTTTCGTTTAGAATGCAAAGGAAATCCTAGTTGGAACAAGTTAGTTGCATCTTTAGCTGAAAGTTGTTAGTTAGTTTCCTTTCTTAACTATAGGACAGATAGAGTATTACATATGGTATCAGAGCTACTAGGTTCGACACTGAACCTCGGGGCTCATCATGCAACTCAGAAAACTGAAACCAGCACTGGGAACCTATCACAAATAGTGACAATGATGCTTAACCAGTTTTGTATTAAAATCTATCACAGGAAGTGATAGTCACTTGTAAACCTTTTGCATTGAATCTATCACAGGAAGTGGTAGTTATTTTGTATTAAAATCTATCACAAGAAGTGATAGTTATTTTTGTAAACATCTTTGCATTGGATCTATCACAGGAAGTGATAGTTATTGTAAACAATTATGTAATTGAGTCTATCACAGGAAGTAATAGCCAATTTTGTAAACAAATCTTGTACTGAGCCTATCACAGGGAGTGATAGCCTTTTCGTAACCATTTTGTATTGAATCTATCACAGGGAGTGATAATATTTTTGTAAACAATTTTACTTGTAATCGTTAAAGGCTCTTAGAAGTAATTTGAGTTATCAAGTATTTATGAAACCATTCTATCTAGTTAAGGCAAGGTATGCCTAAGGTACAAAGATTGTGATCAAAACCTATATAATAGTTATTTTGAAATTGTGGACTTAAGGATGGGAAGATCCAGAAGCAATCAACTAGGTGCAGGGGCATCTGAGTGTTGAAAATCCTTGAAATTATATCACTGACACATAGATAAGATTGGTTCTAGCTTAACTTCTAGATGGCTAGGAAGGAGCCAAGGGGAATAAAAAGGATCAAAAGGGCAAGCGGTGATACATTGGTATGGGATGTTGAGAAAAATGGTAAAGGACCTGGAAGTACTTTTGTTCACCAAGATTCGTGTGGAAATTAGTTGACATAGGCAAAACAATTATGCATAAGTAAAGGCGAAAACGAGAATCCTTAATACCTCCTGAAGCCTTTTGGAAAAGATGTTAATATGTGAAAGAGGACAAATTAAAGGGGATCATATCAAGCCCTATTTTGATGAAAAGATCAGGATTAGAATCATTCTTAAAAAACTTGTTAAGAATCTACTTGGAGAATGCAAGATAAATCATAACAGTTGTACGGAGAAGATATCAATTATTCTCATGGCATTTCGGCCAAATGGTTGTGAACCCTGAATTTTTCCGTTTGGAGGAGTTAGAAAGCTCAATTGCAACAGTGAATGGAGTCATCACCGAGGTACTTAGCTAAAGTGGTTTAAGTTTTGAGCAGGTAACTTATTCAGTGAAATAAGGAATAGAGTTTTGTAAAGTGGAACGAAGGAAAGAAGTTTATGATCCAAATATAAATTTTGTGTGTTACTATGGCACAATCCTAAAATATCATCTTATCCATGAATGATAAATACTCCAAAAAATAGGAGTGAATGTGTTATAACCCTTTTCAAGTGCACATTTTTGAGCATAATGAAAGTCTCAAGGGACTTATTTTTTTGAAGCGCTTGTAACACAATCTCTAACCCATTGTAAGTTTTTGGGAAGACTGAATACAGTGCAGTAATCTACTCTCTTGTTAGTGACTTAGTCAAGTCACGTAGTGCATAAGGAGTGTTCCTCTAGATTATGGCACTTCTTTGGATTTTGGTAAAATTCCTTTTTAGTATGGGCAAGGAATGTCGTCGTTTTATTTCTTTAATTTGAAATGGTTTAACCATCGAATTTTGAAGATTGTTTATTTTATGGCCAGTTGGTCAAAATTTGACTAAGTATCGGAAATGAGATCATTCTTTTGGTTATTGCTGAAATTAAAGTTGTTTATATTTTGTTATAGAGCTAAGTATTGTGGGGGTTACCCAAGAATATTTTGGTTGTTCACCATGTTTGATGTAATGATCATCTCTATCATGTTCGGGATGGGCCTCTGATGGATTGTGTAAGGGAGTAATGGTAGGAAAATATATTTGATATGTCCTTAACCTTGCAAAAGAAAGAAACCTTGTGTTATGGTATGTGGGCGGACAGGAAGTCCAGTAAGCCCGGGTGAATAGTCTCTCCAAGTCGAGCAGGGTGGTGAACTTTATACTCCAAACACTTAGCTAACCAGAGTTGTCGTACTTAGTAGGAGGGTATCCTTAGTAGTGCGACAGAGTCAGTTAAGTGGGGTACACACCAGAGCTTAGATGGCAACTGAGAAGGATTCCCTCTTATTAGTGGCATGCCGAGTCTTGGAGGACAGTTGAATTAGAAAAGAAATTTTGATCCTTTCTCTTGTAATTACTTATCAGCTTATTTAAATGATGCATGAGATAAATGAAATTGGTACCTAATGAATAACCTTTTCAGCTAGAAAAGTGAAGGTTGTTAACCTTTAGTGAAATTCTCTTGGTAAACCAGTATTAAAAATAATTGATTGCTTTACATAGGAAGAGTACCCACCTTTATAGTGTTTGTTATAACAACTTCTATAATCTCGCTGTCAAGATGATTCCATTTGAAACATTGGACAGAAGAAGATGCTGAATTCCTGTAAGCTGGGTAAGCTAGAAGACTGGATTAGCATTAGTCCGGAAATGTTGTCAGAAATGGATAAGCAAAACAAACCGATCAAGAAAGATTGGTGGAAGCTAATAATAGATAGAAAAGCTAAGTAAATGTCTACTGTACTTTAACACAATTCTCAGCTTGAGAAGAAAAGATTCATAAGGTAAGGAAGGTATACCAAACCAGATTTCAGAACTAGGCGCAGTCATTACGAATTCACAGAGTTGCCATTTGATCTCTCCAATGCCCAGTTGCGGTTATGAATTTAATGAACAATATTCTTCAAGATTGCTTGGACAAGTTTGAGTTGGTCTTGCTTGATGACATTCTTATTTATTCCAAGAATGAGGAAGAACATCTTCGACATCTTTGGATAGTCCAACGTTTAAGGGGACACCAACTTTATGGTAATTTGTCAAAATGCATTTTCTTCCAGAAGGAGGTATAGTAATTGGGTCATAACATATCAGCTAAGGGAATAGCAATAGATCCTACAAAAATAAAAGCTATAGTAGAATGGTCGGTACCTAAGAACGTACACGAGGATAGGAACTTCATGGGTCTAGTTGGGTATTATAGAAGGGTTGTGAAAAACTTTTCTAAAATTGCTCACCCCATCACCTCCCTTCAGAGAAAGGGGAAGAGATTTGAATGGACTGCAAAATGTTAGGAATCTTTTGATACATTGAAGGAGAAGTTAACTACAGCACCCATTTTGGTTGTACCAGACCCTAACGACTGTTTTGTAGTAATCACAAATGCGTCTAGTGAAGGATTAGGTGGAGTATTGATGCAAGATGAGAAGATGGTGGCTACGAATCCCGGAAATTGAAACAATATGAGCAGAATTATGCACCACATGATCTGGAATTAGCAGCCATCGTTCATGCCTTACAAATGTGGTGACATTACCTGTTGGGAAAAACATTTGAACTCAAGTCAGATCACCAAAGGTTAAAGTACTTATTTACTCAACCTAACTTAAATGCCCAACAAAGAAGGTGGATGGAGTTAATATGTGATTATAATTTTGAGATCAATTACATCAAAGGAAAAGGAAAATAGGGTAGCCGACGCTTTGAGCCGACGGAGGCAAATAACTTCTATGATGTCAGTCAACACAAATTTTAGAACTCAGGTGTTGGAGAAAATGTGTGAAGATGAATTTTACCTTCAAGTGCGGGAGGCTCTTTAGGCAAATCCACAAGATCCTAAATATGAAGGTTATCAAATTGAGGCTGATGGGCTATTAAGGTACAAGGGCAGAATGTACATACCCGATTCTCCAAAGTTAAGGAAGGTAATATGGCAAGAGGCTCACTCAGCACCCTATTCAGGACACCCTGGGGTAACAAAAATGTTGGCCGATGTCAAATCACTGTATTTTTGGAAAGGAATGAAAAAGGATGCAGCCAGATTCGTTGCAAGTTGTTTTGAATGTCAGAAGGTTAAGGTAGGGCATCAGCACCCAGCAGGGTTACTACAACCTCACAGTGTACCCGAATGGAAATGGCAAGTCATTAGTATGGATTTCGTCCAGGGATTACCGATGACCAGGAATCGGCACAATGCAATACTGGTTGTGGTGGACAAACTCACCAAGACAACACATTTTATACCAGGAAATTTGATAGATGGAGCTTCAATGGTTGCTCGGAAGTTTGTATAGGAAATTTTTCAATTGCATGGAATTTCGAAGAAGATTATCTCCAACAAAGATGCTAGGATGACTTCCAGATTTTGGAGGACTCTATTTTCTGCTCTGGGAACTCAGTTAAATACTGACACAGCTTATCACCCGGAAACCGATGGTCAAACGGAAAGGGTAAATCAGATTTTGGAAGATCTACTCAGAATGTACTGCATGGATCAGCAATATAAATGGGAGGAATATTTACCATTGGTAGAGTTCGCCTATAATAACTCCTATATGCAGCTATCAAAATGGCACCATTTGAAGCCTTATACGACAAAAAGTGCAGAACACCTATTACTTGGGACAAAATGGAGGACAGGACCGTCCTCGGGCTCGAAATGCTCTTAGAAATGGAAGAACAGCAAATTAAGTTGATCAAGCAGAGGTTAAAAGAAGCCAATGACCAACAGAAGAGCTACACGGATGCAAAAAGAACCCCCAGGCAGTTTGCAGTTGGGGATAAAGTTCTCTTACAGGTAAAACTCCAAAAAAGCTCAATCAAATTCGGAAAAGCCTCAAAGCTAGCTCCGAGATATGTGGGACCAATTGAAGTCCTGGAAGTTATTAACCCAGTAGCTTACAGAATTGCCCTACCACCAGCTCTCACCAGATTACACAATGTATTTCATGTTTCCTATCTTAAGAAATATTATGCAAGATTTGATCACCAGATTGATTGGAATTCTTCGCAAGTGTGGGATCCAGGGGTGATCACAGTCGAGCCACTTAGAGTGCTCGAGGTGCGCAAGATGCGCTTACGTAACCGCGAGGTTATGCAATGCAAGGTCCAGTGGGACCAGTACTCTGAAGAAAATGCCACTTGGGAGGATTATGAAGAAATCCTTCAGAAATTTCCTTATCTTTTGATGAACAATTGAAAACACTATATTTATGCTTATGTTTAAATTTGAAACTTTGAATAAACAATCATCGAGGACGATGATTCTTAAGGGGAGGAGTATGTTACATCCCTTACATTGAGAATGTGTTTGGTTATGTATTTCGAATGCAATGTTAGTTGCAAGTAACTACTTTCATGTGAACGTGAAATTGAGAATAAAATAGTTGACTTATTTATCGTAACTATAATGTTGATCTTTTTATTTGCAAGTGAAATTGTTTTCACATGAAATTGAATGTGTTCAGAAGATTATATTTAAATGCATATTTGCATAGCTATTGAGAACGATCTAACCATAATACTTGTCAATGGATGCAGGACTGTCGACGCCACGACGAAAAAGGAAATGTCATCAAGGGGAGGATGTGGCAACAAGGATCTAATTTATCGTCAATCTCGAGTTGGTGTATGACAGAGTATCGAAGTCGTAACTTGGACATAAATAATTCAATATAATTATTTATTCAATAAGCCAATTTAAATTTATAAATCTATAATCATTAATAAAAGAGTTTGCAATTGGCTAATAAAAGATATAATTAAAATATTATTTTCCTTTAGGAGTGGAGCGAACAATTCTTAGTAAATATATATTTTTGCAAGTGATTATTGAATATCGAATTAACATTGAAAAATATTAATTTAATGGCATCGATTTGAAGTGGAAATCATCAAATGGTTTTCATAAAAAATTAAAAGAAGAGGAAATTGGAGTCGGTGCTTTTGAAGTGGAAACTCCCGACAGCTCGCCACCTGCGGATGATGAAACACCCAATATTGGGCAGATGAAGGGATTTGAGTTTCCTTTGGGGAGTTAATCAATCACCCTCCTTTCATTTTGGGGGAGCTCTTCATTCTTGGATTCATTCATTTTTGGGGTTCTCACGTTTTTGGTGGGGGTCAAACATATTGGGTATTTCTCGGATATCTACATTATGGTTTTTGGCAGTCATGAAATTGCTTTAGTTCTAATTTCCTATTACCATCTTGCCCATCCATCATAGTTCATAATCTTTTATCTTCACTATTGGGGACTCTCTTTGTTAACACATTCTTCAGTCGAGCTCATTCCATTTACTCCTGTCTCTTCTCCTTTTCATTGGCGACTTCCTCAATTGTCTTTTTGGAAATCAACTGTGGGAGTTGGGCGTGGCTGAGTTCGATAAGCAACTTGCATCTCACTTGAGAGGTGGTGAATCCAGTACCTAAAATCGCATTTTCCTTCTCTTGTCTAGAAATATCAGTGGTTGTGGTCGATGGGTCATTTGGAGTAAAAGAGTTGGAGCATCATTGTTTAGAATCATCTTTCAGGCAAGTTTTGCGTAACTACTTCTAAGAATGTTTTTGCAACGATGAAACCAATATTGTGAACTATTTTCGAAAGAAATGTAATTTATGAAATTCTTGCCAAATCGAACTAGAAAAGAGAATCGGCTCTGTAGATGAATGCTTCATAAAAAGGAATGAATAGATAAATTGAATCTTATCCTCTTTGTAACCATTATTAGTTGAGCTTCTTTGCAATTGCTCTGGCTCTGTTTCTTAACTCAAAACCGAGTCTAAGCTTTAATCTTTCCACTTCTTTCAAACTGACCTCAGTCAAATTGTGGAGAGCAGATTTCAATTTCTCTTTTTCCTAATTCTGCAACCTAGGCAATCCCCTTGGAACCCGAATTTGACCCTGCATGTTAATATTTTCTTTGACTGATGAAGGGTAATTTCAAACTAAGAAAACTTGGGCAGAGAATAGTAAATGTGCTCTTTCTTGCTATAAGAAGGATTAAGCTTATGTTTCTGGAGAGAAAAGTTTGGGTCTGAACCTATTAATCTCCTTCACAACTCTGTAAATCTGATTGAATTTATTACCCTGATTGGGGACCCATGTTGCTAGAAGAGTCTTGAAAATATTAATTAAAATAAATAAAGAAAATGAAAATCAAACCGACATTATAATTTAAATGTTGTGACAAACGTAATCATGTCGAGCAAGGGTGAGAGTGTTGGCGGCACAAGAGTGCCAATAATGAAATGAAATCCTTGGCCAAGGTACGATGCTAGATTCAGCATCTGTCAGCCATCAAGTACCAAATGTATCACTGATCAGAGTAGTCTTCTAGTTGGGAGGTACCCATAGTGAAGATTCAATTAGGAGATACAAATCCTTGACACCAGGCTCAGAGGCATGATGATAGAATGATCCTTGTTGATTACCCTCGTGAAGGGACGGGTTTCTTCAATAGAAGAAACACGGGAGGCCAGTAGGTCTTCGGATGGGCAGTAAAGCCCTCGATGATATCTCCTTTTCCTAGGATATACAGTCAAGTTCAAATGCTTCAGCTTCTTAACTGTATACTCTTGAAACCTTTCTCTCTCTTTAAATTTTTTGAAATAGTTATTTAGGTTATAAATTGTTTAGCAGTAATTAATGATCTTGTTTTTCAGAAGAAATGAAAAGTTAGTTAAAGTTCATTTGTACTTTATGTTATTGGAAATCAGTTAGATGTTCCTTTTCAGCTGAAACTATAAATTGAAAGTTAGTTGAAGAATTGAATGTTATGTATTTACTTTAAATGGAAAAAATTCTTTTTCGTTTAGAATGCAAAGGAAACCCTAGTTGGAACAAGTTAGTTGCATCTTCAGCTAAAAGTTGTTAGTTAGTTTCCTTTCTTAACTATAGGACAGATAGAGTATTACAGGAAATGTGCTCAAAATCTTTAAATCCTTGGCCAAGGTTATGATGCTTAGAATAAGCAACAATCAGCCATCAAGAATCAGATATACACCCCTGGTCAGGACAGTCATTCTAGTTAGTAGAACCTATAGTGAAAGACCGACCAGGGTAGTATAGATTCTTGACACCAAACTCAGATGGTAAGATGGTAATTTGGAAATCCTTTATAGTCTACACCTCGTGAAGGGTCGGGTTTCTTTAGTTAAAGAAATGGGGAGACCAGTAGGTCTTTGGTTGGGCGGAAAAGCCCTTGATGATGTTTCTTTTTCCCTCAAAGACTGAGTCTTGTTCAAGCATTCCAACAGGAAGCCTTCAGACTGTACTTTCTCTTAACTCTCTCTCTCTTTACTTCAAAATATATTACTTTATATTGTTAATTTCACTGTAGTTATTCTATGTTCTATTCATCTCTCAATTAATGGAATAGTTTGTTCATAACCAACTGTAGTTTGCTGTTATATAAACCGTTAATTGTTCCATTTCAGCTAAAATTGAAAAGCTAGAAGTTAGTTATTGAATGTTAGAGTAGTTAATGCTCAGATTATTTATCTTTCCTGTTTGTTATTTGTGTTGAAACTCTCGTAAGGAAAATTAGTTAGTTACACTTCAGCTGAATCTAGTAGTTAGTTACCGTTCTTAAACTGTAGATAGTTAGCATGTTACAATAAACTTTGTCTTTGGGAGTTAAATGCAAAGTTTGGCCTATCAAGGACTACAACTGTCAAGAATATTCTACCATTGCTTATGATAGTTGCCTTCTTTGACTAGGAGAATATCAAAGTCTCCACGTTCTTAACAGACTCTCTTGTTTTCTTGATTATCATAGATTTACTCGTTTCCCTCGTGACAGCAGTGCTAGCATTGTTCACTACATTCTCACTAGCATATCTTCCACCTCTCATATTTAGGACCTTTGCCTATCACATCTACTTCTTCCCCCTAGTGGACCATGTCATTTTGTCCTTCACCCTCCATGCTCCTCCCCCTTGCTTGCCCACCTCCCCTTCCTTGCTCTATATCATCAATACTTGTTGCACCATGATCCACTTTGATGATGATTACTCCCTTGACCGTGCTTCTCAACTTTCCCAACTTATGTTCAACTTCTACTCCTTTCCACCCTCCACTATTGCTGCCTTGAAAGAGTTTCCTTTTAATATTCTTTGGGAGGTTGTCCTTGATTCTTTCCCCCACACAATCTATCATTCTACTCCACCCTATCCTCATGGTATTTTCCCTATGAATCGTTGGTTTGACGATGAGTGCAAAGTCATGCATCAAAAATTTGCCTTATCCTTATCCATGGCCCTCCCTCAATTTTTAACACTAATAAGGACTATCATCATCTCCTTCAATGTAAGAAACACGAGTTTTTACATTGGAGGGAACAAGCTCTTTGTTGCCCTCCATCACTCCCCTAAGATATTTTGACATACCCTCCTCCCAAGGAACTCCCCCACTATTTGCTTGGGTCTCATATGCTAAACTCTCTTATGACATCCTTGATCAGCCTACCACTAGATTCCTCCTTCCCCCCTCCCTGTCCCATGCTTTCTACAAGTCACATCTAGAGAGCTATTTTGAAGCTTTGCTCTGACAAAGTGCTGATTGTGAGGGGCTCCAAGCTAAGTTTCTCAATTATGGTGTGGATTCACTTGCTTACCCCATTTCACAACTACTCAATGAGGTTGTTCATTCACCCCATTCACAAATTTGGGGATTGTTCCAAATCAAGTAATTACAAGACAATCATGATTCAACATACGTTTGCAAAACTCTATGCCACAATATTGGACTAATTGCTTTCTAAGGTAATGGAGGGTAGAAATCATATGGCTAAGGGTCAAGCCAACTTCAAGAGGGATTTCCAAACTACTAACCACTCATACCATATGCTATCATTGAATAGGCTTGTCATTGGTCTTCTAAAGTGTTTTGTTTTTCGGTGGACTTGAAGAAGGCCTTTAACTCCATCCAACATCTATGTTCTAGAAACTGCGGGGCATCAGTGTTTCTAATACTCCCATTGTTGCCATAATGCAACTCTATGAGACAATAATTGGGCATTTCTAAACTCTTATGACTTTTCTAACTTTGTCTAGAATACCATTGGAGTTAAGTAAGGTTTCCCTCTCTCACCAACCCTCTTTGCTATCTATATTGATTGGCTTGAGGATTTTCTTAAATTGCATACCTATGTAGATGATGGTTGTTTGGTTCACCATGTTGTGATTGCTATTTTAATCTTTGTTGCTGATGTGATCCTTCTCTCTTATTCTCCCAACAGCTTGCAAAGATAGATTGATGCACTTTTTGAGTTTTGTGATCTTAATCAACTTGTGGTTAACCTTAGTAAAATTATGGTCTTGGTCTTTAACACCACCAAGGATGTCTTTCTAGGTTTCATTTCTTCTACAATGAGGACCCTATGGAGATAACCACTAATTATATTTATCTAGGAATTCAATTTATGGGTCCTCTCTCCTTTTGGCCTACCTCTCAAACTCAAGGTTTGCAAGGGCTACACCTCACTCTTTGTTCTTGAGAGCCAATGTTTTCAGGTGCGCTTCTAGGATATCCCATCAAAGATGCTCTCTACTTTGATGCAATGACTAAACCTATAGTGCTTTATGTTTCTAAGGTTTGGAGCCCTAGCTTAGGTTTTTGTGACTAGGCTCAAGTTGAGAGGATTCAAACATTTATACAACATATGATCTGATGCAAATGAATAATTCCTCAATGTACTGTACGAGCCGAATTTGCTGCCCAACACCTTTGTCTTGGGCGCATCTTCAAACTCACTTGTATTATACAGAAGCTAAAATCCATGGGTGGCTTTGCTTCATTCAATGGTAGATACCCTTTTTGGCACTCTATTCCTTAGAGGAGATTGCCTCTTTGGGTTCCCTGAAATGTCAACATTTTTTGGTTCTCCTAAGTCCATTTTCTCTTTGAGTATATCGACATTTCTTTGGATCGGCTTCCTTCCTTTAGGTACTCCTTATGTGCTCCTTGTCACCTTCTTCTAGGGAAAGAGATAATCAATCCATCAATGAGGAGATATAAAATTAGTATATCCAAGTTACTTTGATCTACCCTTTGAATTCTCTCAACCACAAACTAGTTTTCTATGTTGAGCATTTCTTATAGGTTGTTGGTGGGACCTTCATTCAACCCACCTATCTTCAACATCATTGGCATCATGGTTTGAGGTTTCCCCCTGGTTAGTTGTAATTGTGGTCACATCAACTTCGTGTTGAGAGTTGAGACAACTCACCATATTTTACAAAATGAAAGAAGTTGTCACCTTTGTTCTCTCCACAAGGTGGAGTCTGAGAAGCATTTTATTTTTCGATGCTCAATCTACCATGAAATTCGTGAAAGGTGCTATTGTTTATGCAAAGTTTATGGTGGTTCTCTATCCATTTCTTCTACTAGCTTGATTAGAGATGCTTGGCCCTTCTTCATGAGGTCACTAGGTTCAATCATAAATCTCTTTGCGGCAGTCTCAAGTCTACCAAATTGATCACTTCTTTCAACCAGTCACAAATGCTAGAGGCATTAAACGTCCTTTGGATACCATTGATTGATGTCAAATATAGACACATTGGTGAGGCATAAATCTCTTCATGGTGGCCCCAAGTCTACCAAATTGATTACTTCTTTCAACTCATCACAAAGTTGGAGGTATTAAGCACCCTTTGGATACTATTGATTCACGTAAAAACAAAGACGAATTGGTGAGGTATTGCTCATCCTTGTGGTCTATTATGCGTAAGGCTCCTCAGCACTTTAATTCTCATTCTAATGGGAGTGGATCTATCTATTCTCAATGTTGAGGATCCTCTCACACCCCTCTTCCATGGCACAAACTTCAAGGGAAAGCTCACGCTGCCAATTTTTTTCCTATTACCACCAATTCTTTGGCTTTGAATGTTGGGAGAGATTCTATGTAAAATAGACTACCTCCTAGGATTTTCTAACACAACCCCCTTAACCCTAGACTTTCCCCAATGAGAAATTTCAAACCCTACATTGGTACTCCTACAATGATTGATGATAATATCATTGACTCCTCCAACACATCATCTAGGGATTTTGGTTCCCTACCTAGTTGGTTTTCTCTTGTTTCTACTCTTTTGCACGGTCTTTGCCCCTGCATATCTATTTAGATTTGTATTTGGGGGGTTACTCTTTTTTTAGGTTAATCATATATATATTTCGTCCTTTTTTACTTATTTGTATTTACCATGTGTAGGGATGCCTATGCCCTAATCCTTTGCTATTGTACCTAGTGTACACTCCAGTCCCTTAGATCTATTCTTGGTCATTCATGGACATTAATATAAATTATTTCTTTCTTTCTTTCTTTTTGAAATAGAGAGATGTTTAATCTTGGGTGGATTATAAATTTTGAGATGGGGAGACACACAAGAGATGTCCTCCGTACTTTTTTTATTATTTGTATTTACCATGTGTAGGGATGCCTATGCCCTAATCCTTTGCTATTGTACCTAGTGTACACTCCAGTCCCTTAGATCTATTCTTGGTCATTCATGGACATTAATATAAATTATTTCTTTCTTTCTTTCTTTCTGAAATAGAGAGACATTTAATCTAGGGTAGATTATAAATTTTGAGATGGGGAGACACACAAGAGATGTCCTCCTACCACAAGAGATGTCTTTTAGAGACAAGATGCCCCTAGATGTCTCACAGGATATTTCCTGCCCTGAAAAACGCAAAGACAGTAAAAGAAGAAAATAATAACACTGAGCCTTAAAAGGTCAAAAGATTCAATCCAAGTTGTCATTTCTCTCTCCAATATTCTTCGCAGGTGTGGGATCCAGGGGTGATCACAGTCGAGCCATTTAGAGTGCTCGAGGTGCGCAAGATGCGCTTACGTAACCGCAAGGTTATGCAATGCAAGGTCTAGTGGGACCAATACTCTGAAGAAAATGCCACTTGGGAGGATTATGAAGAAATCCTTCAGAAATTTCCTTATCTTTTGATGAACAATTGAGAACACTATATTTATGCTTATGTTTAAATTTGAAACTTTGAATAAACAATCATCGAGGACGATGATTCTTAAGGGGAGGAGTATGTTACATCCCTTACATTCAGAATATGTGTTTGGTTATGTATTTCGAATGCAATGTTAGTTGCAAGTAACTACTTTCATGCGAACGTGAAATTGAGAATAAAATAATTGACTTATTTATCGTAACTGTAATGTTGACGATATTTTTATTTGCAAGTGAATTTCTTGTTCACGTGAAATTGAATGTGTTCAGGAGATTATATTTAAATGCATATTTGCATAGCTATTGAGAACGATCTAACCATAATACTTGTCAGTGGATGCAGGACTATCGACGCCACAACGAAAAAGGAAATGTCATCAGGGGGAGGATGTGGCAACAAGGATCTAATTTTTCGTCAATCTCGAGTCGGTGTATGACAGAGTATCGAAGTCATAACTTGGCCATAAATAATTCAATATAATTATTTATTCAGTAAGCCAATTTAAATTTATAAATCCATAATCATTATTAAAAGAGTTTGCAATTGGCTAATAAAAGATATAATTAAAATATTATTTTCCTTTAGGAGTGGAGCAAATCAATTCTTAGTAAAAATATATTTTTGCAAGTGATTATTGAATATCGAATTAACATTGAAAAATATTAATTTAATGGCATCGATTTGAAGTGGAAATCATCGAATGGTTTTCATCAAAAATTAAAAGAAGAGGAAATTGGAGTCGGTGCTTTTGAAGTGGAAACTCCCGACAGCTCGCCACCTGCGGATGATGAAACACCCAATTTGGGCAGATGAAGGGATTCGAGTTTCCTTTGGGGAGTTAATCAATCACCCTCCTTTCGTTTGGGGGAGCTCTTCATTCTTGGATTCATTCGTTTTTGGGGTTCTCACGTTTTTGGTGGGGGTCAAACATATTGGGTATTTCTCGGATATCTACATTATGGTTTTTGGCAGTCATGAAATTGCTTTAGTTCTAATTTCCTATTACCATCTTGCCCATCCATCATAGTTCATAATCTTTTATCTTCATTATTGGGGACTCTCTTTGTTAACACATTCTTCAGTTGAGCTCATTCCATTTACTCCTGTCTCTTCTCCTTTTCATTGGCAACTTCCTCAATTGTCTTTTTGGAAATCAACTATGGGAGTTGGGCGTGGCTGAATTCGATAAGCAACTCGCATCTCACTAGAGAGGTGGTGAATCCAGTACCTGAAATCGCATTTTCCTTCTCTTGTCTAGAAATATTAGTGGTTGTGGTCGATGGGTCATTTGGAGTAAAAGAGTTGGAGCATCATTGTTTAGAATCATCTTTCAGGCAAGTTTTGCATAACTACTTCTAAGAATGTTTTTGCAACGATGAAACCAGTATTTTGAACTCTTTTCGAAAGAAATGTAATTTATGAAATTCTTGCCAGATCGAACTAGAAAAGAGAATCGGCTCTGTAGATGAATGCTTCATAAAAAGGAATGAATAGATAAATTGAGTCTTATCTTCTTTGTAACAATTATCAGTCGAGCTTCTTTGCAATTGCTCTGGCTCTGTTTCTTAACTCAAAACCGAGTCTAAGCTTTAATCTTTCCACTTCTTTCAAACTGACCTCAGTCAAATTGTGGAGAGCAGATTTCAATTTCTCTTTTTCCTAATTCTGCAACCTAGGCAATCCCCTTGGAACCTGAATCTGACCCTGCATGTTAATATTTTCTTTGACTGATGAAGGGTAATTTCAAACTGAGAAAACTTGGGCAGAGAATAGTAAATGTGCTCTTTCTTGCTATAAAAAGGATTAAGCTTATGTTTTTGGAGAGAAAAGTTTGGGTCTGAAACTATTAATCTCCTTCACAACTCTGTAAATCTGATTGAATTTATTACCCTGATTGGGGACCCATGTTGCTAGAAGAGTCTTGAAAATATTAATTAAAATAAATAAAGAAAATGAAAATCAAACCGACATTATAATTTAAATGTTGTGACAAACATAATCATGTCGAGCAAGGGTGAGAGTGCTAACGGCACAAGAGTGCCAATAATGAAATGAAATCCTTGGCCAAGGTACGATGCTAGATTCAGCATCTGTCAGCCATCAAGTACCAAATGTATCACTGATCGAAGTAGTCTTCTAGTTGGGAGGTACCCATAGTGAAGATTCGATTAGGAGATACAGATCCTTGACACCAAGCTCAAAGGCATGATGATAGAATGATCCTTGTTGATTACCCTCGTGAAGGGACGGGTTTCTTCAGTAGAAGAAACACGGGAGGCCAGTAGGTCTTCGAATGGGCGGTAAAGCCCCCGATAATATCTCCTTTTCCCAGGATGACAGAGTCAAGTTCAAATGCTTCAGCTTCTTGACTATATACTCTTGAAACCTTTCTCTCTCTTTAAATTTTTTGAAATAGTTATTTAGGTTATAAATTGTTTAGCAGTAATTAATGATCTTGTTTTTCAGAAGAAATGAAAAGTTAGTTAAAGTTCATTTGTACTTTCTGTTATTGGAAATCAGTTAGATGTTCCTTTTCAGCTGAAACTGTAAATTGAAAGTTAGTTGAAGAATTGAATGTTATGTATTTACTTTAAATGGAAAAATTTCTTTTTCATTCAGAATGCAAAGGAAACCCTAGTTGGAACAAGTTAGTTGCATCTTCAGCTGAAAGTTGTTAGTTAGTATCCTTTCTTAACTATAGGACAGATAGAGTATTACAAGAAATGTGCTCAAAATCTTTAAATCCTTGGCCAAGGTTATGATGCTTAGAATAAGCAACAATCAGCCATCAAGAATCAGATATACACCCCTGGTCAGGACAGTCATTCTAGTTAGTAGAACCTATAGTGAAAGACCGACCAGGGTACTATAGATTCTTGACACCAAACTCAGATGGTAAGATGGTAATTTGGAAATCCTTTATAGTCTACACCTCGTGAAGGGTCGGGTTTCTTCAGTTAAAGAAATGCGGGAGACCAATAGGTCTTTGGTTGGGCGGAAAAGCCCTTGATGATGTTTCTTTTTCCCTCAAAGACTACGTCTTGTTCAAGCATTCCAACAGGAAGCCTTCAGACTGTACTTTCTCTTAACTCTCTCTCTTTACTTCAAAATATATTACTTTATATTGTTAATTTCACTGTTGTTATTATATGTTCTATTCATCTCTCAATTAATGGAATAGTTTGTTCATAACCAACTGTAGTTTGCAATTATATAAACCGTTAATTGTTCCATTTCAGCTGAAATTGAAAAGCTAGAAGTTAGTTATTGAATGTTAGAGTAGTTAATGCTCAAATTATTTATCTTTCCTGTTTGTTATTTGTGTTGAAACTCTCGTAAGGAAGATTAGTTAGTTACACTTCAGCTGAATCTGGTAGTTAGTTACCGTTCTTAAACTGTAAATAGTTAGCATGTTACAATAAACTTTGTCTTTGGGAGTTAAATGCAAAGTTTGGCCTATCAAGGACTACAACTGTCAAGAATATCCTATCATTGCTTATGATAGATGCCTTCTTTGACTAGGAGAATATCAAAGTCTCCACGTTCTTAACAGACTCTCTTGTTTTCTTGATTATCATAGATTTACTTGTTTCCCTCGTGACAGCAGTGCTAGCATTGTTCATTACATTCTCACTAGCATATCTTCCACCTCTCATATTCAAGACCTTTGCCTATCACATCTACTTCTTCCCCCTAGTGGACCATGTCATTTTGTCCTTCACCCTCCATGCTCCTCCCCCTTGCTTGCCCACCTCCCCTTCCTTGCTCTATATCATCAATACTTGTTGCACCATGATCCACTTTGATGATGATTACTCCCTTGACCGTGCTTCTCAACTTTCCCAACTTATGTTCAACTTCTACTCCTTTCCACCCTCCACTATTGCTGCCTTGAAAGAGTTTCCTTTTAATATTCTTTGGGAGGTTGTCCTTGACTCTTTCCCCCACACAATCTATCATTCTACTCCACCCTATCCTCATGGTTTTTTCCCTATGAATCGTTGGTTTGACGATGAGTGCAAAGTCATGCATCAAAAATTTGCTTTATCCTTATCATGGCCCTCCCTCAATTTTTAACACTAATAAGGACTATCATCATCTCCTTCAATGTAAGAAACACGAGTTTTTACATTGGAGGGAACAAGCTCTTTGTTGCCCTCCATCACTCCCCTAAGATATTTTGACATACCCTCCTCCCAAGGAACTCCCCCACTATTTGCTTGGGTCTCATATGCTAAACTCTCTTATGACATCCTTGATCAGCCTACCACTAGATTCCTCCTTCCCCCCTCCCTGTCCCATGCTTTCTACAAGTCACATCTAGAGAGCTATTTTGAAGCTTTGCTCTGACAAAGTGCTTGATTGTGAGGAGCTGCTCCAAGCTAAGTTTCTCAAATATGGTGTGGATTCACTTGCTTACCCCATTTCACAACTACTCAATGAGGTTGTTCATTCACCCCATTCACAAATTTGGGGATTGTTCCAAATCAAGTAATTACAAGACAATCATGATTCAACATACTTTTGCGAAACTCTATGCCACAATATTGGACCAATTGCTTTCTAAGGTAATGGAGGGTAGAAATCATATGGCTAAGGGTCAAACCAACTTCAAGAGGGATTTCCAAACTACTAACCACTCATACTATATGCTATCGTTGAATAGGCTCGTCATTGGTCTTCTAAAGTGTTTTGTTTTTCGGTGGACTTGAAGAAGGCCTTTAACTCCATCCAACATCTATGTTCTAGAAACTGCGGGGCATCGGTGTTTCTAATACTCCCATTGTTGCCATAATGCAACTCTATGAGACAATAATTGGGCATTTCTAAACTCTTCTGACTTTTCTAACTTCGTCTAGAATACCATTGGAGTTAAGTAAGGTTTGCCTCTCTCACCAACCCTCTTTGCTATCTATATTGATTGACTTGAGGATTTTCTTAAATTGCATACCTATGTAGATGATGGTTGTTTGGTTCACCATATTGTGATTGCTATTTTAATCTTTGTTGCTGATGTGATCCTTCTCTCTTGTTCTCCCAACAGCTTGCAAAGATAGATTGATGCACTTTTTGAGTTTTGTGATCTTAATCAACTTGTGGTTAACCTTAGTAAAATTATCATCTTGGTCTTTAACACCACCAAGGATGTCTTTCGAGGTTTCATTTCTTCTACAATGAGGACCCTATGGAGATAACCACTAATTATATTTATCTAGGAATTCAGTTTATGGGTCCTCTCTCCTTTTGGCCTACCTCTCAAACTCAAGGTTTGCAAGGGCTACACCTCACTCTTTCTTCTTGAGAGCCAATGTTTTCAGGTGCACTTCTAGGATATCCCATCAAAGATGCTCTCTTGTTTGATGCAATGACTAAACCTATAGTGCTTTATGTTTCTAAGGTTTGGAGCCCTAGCTTAAGTTTTTGTGACTAGGCTCAAGTTGAGAGGATTCAAACATTTATACAACATATGATCTGATGCAAATGAATAATTCCTCAATGTATTGTACAAGCCGAATTTGCTGCCCAACACCTTTGTCTTGAGCACATCTTCAAACTCACTTGTATTATACACAAGCTAAAATCCATGGGTGGCTTTGCTTCATTCAATGGTAGATACCCTTTTTGGCACTATATTCCTTAGAGGAGATTGCCTCTTTGGGTTCCCTGAAATGTCAACATTTTTTGGTTCTCCTAAGTCCATTTTCTCTTTGAGTATATCGACATTTCTTTGGATCGGCTTCCTTCCTTTAGGTACTCCTTATGTGCTCCTTGTCACCTTCTTCTAGGGAAAGAGATAATCAATCCATCAATGAGGAGATATAAAATTAGTATATCCAAGTTACTTTGATCTACCCTTTGAATTCTCTCAACCACAAACTAGTTTTCTATGTTGAGCATTTCTTATAGGTTGTTGGTGGGACCTTCATTCAACCCACCTATCTTCAACATCATTGGCATCATGGTTTGAGGTTTCCCCCTAGTTAGTTGTAATTGTGGTCACATCAACTTCGTGTTGAGAGTTGAGACAACTCACCATATTTTACAAAATGAAAGAATTTGTCACCTTTGTTCTCTCCACAAGGTGGAGTCTGAGAAGCATTTTATTTTTCAATGCTCAATCTACCATGAAATTCGTGAAAGGTGCTATTGTTTATGCAAAGTTTATGGTGGTTCTCTATCCATTTCTTCTACTAGCTTGATTAGAGATGCTTGGCCCTTCTTCATGAGGTCACTAGGTTCAATCATAAATCTCTTTGCGGCAGTCCCAAGTCTACCAAATTGATCACTTCTTTCAACCAGTCACAAATGCTAGAGGCGTTAAACGTCCTTTGGATACCATTGATTGATGTCAAATATACACATTGGTGAGGCATAAATCTCTTCATGGTGGCGCCAAGTCTACCAAATTGATTACTTCTTTCAACTCATCACAAAGTTGGAGGTATAAAGCACCCTTTGGATACTATTGATTCACGTAAAAACAAAGACGAATTGGTGAGGTATTGCTCATCCTTGTGGTCTATTATGCATAAGGCTCCTCAGCACTTTAATTCTCATTCTAATGGGAGTGGATCTATCTATTCTCAATGTTGAGGATCCTCTCACACCCCTCTTCCATGGCACAAACTTCAAGGGAAAGCTCACGTTGCCAATTTTTTTCCTATTACCACCAATTCTTTGGCTTTGAATGTTGGGAGAGATTCTATGTAAAATAGACTACCTCCTAGGATTTTCCAACACAACCCCCTTAACCCTAGACTTTCCCCAGTGAGAAATTTCAAACCCTACATTGGTACTCCTACAATGATTGATGATAATATCATTGACTCCTCCAACACATCATCTAGGGATTTTGGTTCCCTACCTAGTTGGTTTTCTCTTGTTTCTACTCTTTTGCACAGTCTTTGCCCCTGCATATCTATTTAGATTTGTGTTTGGGGGGTTACTCTTTTTTTAGGTTAATCATATATATATTCCGTCCTTTTTTACTTATTTGTATTTACCATGTGTAGGGATGCCTATGCCCTAATCCTTTGCTATTGTACCTAGTGTACACTCCAATCCCTTAGATCTATTCTTGGTCATTCATGGACATTAATATAAATTATTTCTTTCTTTCTTTCTTTTTGAAATAGAGAGACGTTTAATCTTGGGTGGATTATAAATTTTGAGATGGGGAGACACACAAGAGATGTCCTCCGTGCTTTTTTTACTTATTTGTATTTACCATGTGTAGGGATGCCTATGCCCTAATCCTTTGCTATTGTACCTAGTGTACACTCCAGTCCCTTAGATCTATTCTTGGTCATTCATGGACATTAATATAAATTATTTCTTTCTTTCTTTCTTTCTGAAATAGAGAGACATTTAATCTAGGGTAGATTATAAATTTTGAGATGGGGAGACACACAAGAGATGTCCTCCTACCACAAGAGATGTCTTTTAGAGACAAGATGCCCCTAGATGTCTCACAGGATATTTCCTGCCCTGAAAAACGCAAAGACAGTAAAAGAAGAAAATAATAACACTGAGCCTTAAAAGGTCAAAAGATTCAATCCAAGTTGTCATTTCTCTCTCCAATACAGAAATGAGAATGAAACTTATTGAACATTGAAAACGCATCAGCTGGATATTAAAAAGAAAAAAGAATGAGAAAACAGAAGCACAATTGGGCAGTGTACATTTGCAAGGAAGATTATGACACAAGAAAGGCTAGTTCAGAGACACAACCTGAGCGTCATTTTTTTTCAATTATATCATTATGCAATTTATTCTTTAATATTTCTGAAATTTTTGTATGATTATATGTCTATAAATATTTGTGTTTATCCATCTACTACATCATGGGTATCCATATACAATGTACCCCAATTTGGAAAATAATTGTATTGTACCTGTACTTATCCCCATTCCCAAAGACACCTGTACCCATATTTCCAGGTAACTAAGGTTCACAATTTTAACTACATTAAACTCACTTGCGACAATGCCAACAAATCTCAACCTCGTTTTTATACCTTGAGGCTTGTACCATGTCAATAGAATGGGCATCTTCTATCTATTGGATGTATCTCTATTCTTATAGCGCTAAAATTTCAACCATGCTTGGGATAGCTGACGATAATCAATAGTAACAAGGTTAGAAAGTTCAGTAGCATTATGAAGCTGAAAGGTTTGCTAAATTTCAGAATTTGAAAAAGCTTAGAAGCTATATAAAATACAAAATGATCCATACTTACAGAAATAGAATATGATAATGATATAAGATATATTTTAATACCCAAAGTTTTTTTTTTTTTCAAAATTTCATATATCACACAATATTTAGAGAGTGGCATTCATTCTTGAGTCTACATGGGCTAGTTTCTAGGGCCTCCTGATTCTAAAATAAATTAAAAATTTCTACATGATCTAGTTCATGACCATTAATACAATTATTGCCAACCTCCTGAACTAGTGCATTTGCTATACCTTTACAATAATTACTATGTCCATCATTTTTTTGAAAGCATGCAGACTGGAAAATAGAGTTTAGCCTTAGGCAATGTCACGGCCAAAATCTTGACGTGTATTGACAGATTTGGTCCAATAGATTTGGTGCTCTTAATAGATTTGAGGTTCAGTGAAAGGTCTTGAGGTTTGATTCAACCTTGTTATTGTTCTCTTATATTAGGAATGTTGTGTCCCCTTTTTCAATCTGCGGATTTTTACTGAATGGACTGGCAGTGTAGGATTAGCAATTAGATAAGTTGGTAGTTACTTTGAGCTTTTAGTTAGAAATATATGCTGCATTTTAGGAATAAAGCTGCTAAGTCTTGTGTTCTCCAGTTGACCAGCAGCTGAATATTTGTCTTCCAGTTAAGCAGCGGCTGAATCTTCAGTGCCTATCAGCCTATTAGTTCACATCGCTGATTGATGGGTGGACTGCCCAGTTAACTGCCATCAATTTAGGAGTAGTTGCCTATGATTGTGGATTGACAGTTTTGAGGGACTGTTGTTCAGTTAGCTGCCTACGTTTAAGGAAATAAATTGTCAGTTAGTTGCCACCATTTATGGACTGACTTCCCGTGATTGAGGATTATTTGGAGCTGGGTCTATAAAACAGAGCATAACAAAGAATAGAAGGGACTTTTAGGAAAAGTAACAAACATTCAACTCTCATTTCAGTGAGTAGCATTGCCACAGCAGCTGAGTGCATTGGAGACAAAACCTTAAGTGCGAACCTATCATCTTGGGGATGGAAACCCTCAGAGGCAGTACATATCAGTTAGTATAGAGTTTGTAAGCTGGGAGTTCCCAGTAAATTGTATTAGATTGGTAGACTTCCCTTTGAATGTATGTTGTTAGCAGAAAATTATAAAAAATATTGAAAAGTATAATTGTTGCTTTGTGTGTCTGTTATTTGTGCATTTAGTAGGGGGTACTACAAGGAAATACATTTAATATGCAATATTTACCAACATTAGAGTGAGTAAGGTGCACTCACGCTATTGGCTCTGAAAATATGGGCTTGAGATAGAGCACATTCGCCCTGACTGGAGGATCTGCTACCTGAAAATAAAGTCACCAACAAAAGTGCTAGCGATAAGTTTGATTCCTTTCTAACTCCAGCCGTGGAGTAGATCTAGAAGCATATTGCAAAAAATAGCCACAAGTTAAATTCCAGTGGAGTCATAAGCATGCATACCCATAAAATATATCACAAAACCTATACCAACAAGAAACGAACAATCATGTACTTAAGCCACAGTGACTTCCCTGGTTTACCAGCTCACACACATAGACAAATGTGTTCAGTGATTCAGACCCCAAATAGTATTTTACTTAGAAGCTCAAACCCATATAAACCCAAGTTTGAAATTCCCTTAAGCGTCCAATGCTTTTGTATCAACAATTGCTCGAGTATGAAATATATGAGCAATGATTTTGCATACACGTTTGCTTGAATATGACTCAAAAGCAGCAACTGTGGCCGATAGAACATCTGGGTTTACATGCGTATAAGCTAATAACAACCAAAGGGGCAGCTTTTTATAATTTTCTTCAAAATCAATCTACAATGCAACCACCAGTGATATCCATATATAAAGATTAAAGAAACTGACCCTGAGAACAGGAGTAACAGTGCCATCCTTTAGTGTAAAAAGTTCTGAAAGTGAGAGAGACTGAGAAGTTTCTCCACCAGCAAGAAAAGCCGCACCGTGCTCATAGAGATCCCTTGACATTTTCTCATACAGTTCGGTCCTTTGCTTATTATAATCCGATAAAGGCTCTACAAAACAGCAAATGAGGCACCGTAAAGATAAATTATTTGCGGTTTTAAGTTCAATTCAACAAATTACAGAGAAAATTCTAACGTTTTATTTACCCGGAACATTTGGGATTGTGTCATCACCGTCCTTGGACATGTTTGTGGGTGCCATTTTTAAGAAAATCAATAGCAGGAGTGATGAAGAAAGCCAAATGAAGATTGTGAAATATCTTGCTGACCACCATTTCTTAACCCTCACCATTGATGTCTCAGTTTGTCAGCTACTTTGAATTGTCTTCTTAAAATATTGGTCAGCTTGAAAGTACAAGCAACATCTGACAACACAACGCTTGTTCCTAATTGTATCGTCGTCGATCTCCAACTGTCCACGCATCGAAGCATCGTGGGCAGGTGAATGAATCAATGAAGATTTTAGTCTAAGGGATTAAAATCAATAATAAAGGAACAGCACGTCTGGAAACGAGTGATTTATGAAAGCTTGAAGTAATTTTTAAGGTTTTTTTTTTCATATCGGATTTTTTCGTATACATAAGATATTTTGTCTAGTCTTGTTTAGTCAAATAAGATGTTTAGATTGTCTACTTTCAAGTTATTTTTGAACTAATAAGCACAATATATGGTTTAAAATATAAGCAATATATATGGTTTAAAATATTTAAGAATATCAAGGACATTAGAATTGCAGCATGTTACTTTGTCCTTCAGGAATCAAAAAAAATTAAAAATGGATTAGATAGTAAGGATTCTTATGTAGTTCTAAAAAAATATTTTGTCTTTTTCGCAATAGGGAGAAGTTCTTTTAGTGGGTGATTCTTTTAGTGGGTGACTTCAATGCAAGGACAATTAATGAATAAACCGGTAACTTATGCAGCAAGGAAGATAACAATCCTCTATGACTTATAGAAGAGGAAAATCAACAATGGGCAAGGTGTTCAATGAATAACGGGGATATCAATCATTTTGGTGAAGAGTTACTTGTCTTATGTGGTATTTTTTATTTGGTTATTTGCAATGGCGTGGGAAAATGGAAGAGGTCTACAAATTTCGCATGCAAGACTATAATGGGCAAGTGTTGTTGATTATGTTATTTGCTCACAAAGTCTTCTTGACAAAATAATAGAGGTTGTGATTAAAGGATTATTGGGTGTTTTAAAATATGATCATAATTCAGTTCAACTTTTGTTATCTTGGCTAAAAAATTACCAACTTATGATATAGGAATGGTCTACTTATCAACCTACAAAGGGAAAATTTCTCTTAACCCAAGAAAACTATAATATCTTTAAGGAAACTTTAAGGTAGCTAATGCAGAATGAAAAGAAACAATAGCAATGTCTAAAATTTCATGAGATAACAAGCATAATTCAAGAAGCACTTAATGGCTACAAAAGGACAAAGAATAAGAAGAAAATAAGTCAAATCCCAACAAATGTGTGGTTTGATGAGGAGTCTAAAGCTCCAAGTAAAGGTAGCAAGCAACTAGGTAAAGAAAAGGAGAACGCAAAGTTATACAAGCCTATTGTAAAAGTAAAAAAAAGGTGTTCATGAACAATAGGAGAGAAAAACTAATATACCAAGGGAAGAATAACCCAAAGATTTTTTGGATGGAACTTCAATCAAGAAAAGAGCAAACATAAAATAGCATTATGGCCACTCAATGGTTTGAGTATGCAAAACAATTGTATGAGCAAGATTCAGGGATTGAAGTGCTTCTAAGTATAAACATGACAATGAAACTCTTCACTTTACAAGAGGTTAAGGAAGGCATCAAGAAGTTGGGTGCAGGAAAGGTTAGGGACATGGTTGAGCTTCAAGACGAATATCTAAAATGGGGGATGAAAATCCTCACTCCTCAAATTATTAAAATAATCAACAACATCATCTAACATGGGTTCCCAAAAGATTGGATTGCCACCTTAGCCATACCCCTCTTTAAGAGTGGGGATGTTAACAATCCCTCAAATTATTGGATCATCATGATCAATCCTCTATTTGCAAAGATATTTGACAACAAGGTTGAGCATAAAATCAACAAGTGGAAAAAATTAAAACAAAAAAAGCATAAGGGCAAGCATGTTTTAAACCAAAACACTCAATAATTGATCATGGTATCACTTTGAGGCATATCATTGAAAAAATTGGGATGAGAAAGAGGAAGCCTATTGTTGTTTGTCAATTTCAAGAATGCTTTTGACAGTTCATAGACACAATTTATGGTGTAGAATGAAGGATCTTGGTATCTCAAAGCAATTTAGAGTAGTTGTCCATGGGCTTTATGAAGAGGTTCAAGTAGAAATCAGAACTCATGCAGGTACTTCAAAGAGTTTTAGGAGTGATATTGGGGTTAAGCAAGGTTGTCCTTTATCTCCTACTCTCTTTGGCCTTTATATTGACAAAATTAAGGAGTGGTTGAATGTGAGAGGTGGAGACAATGCTCCCTTGGGAGAGTATGTTGTCAGGCTTATCTTGTATGTTGACAATCTTATTTTTTCTAGATTTTCCCGAGGGTTGCAAGCACATTTGGTAGCACTTGAGCACTTTTGTGAAGATGTGGGTATGCAATTTAATACTAACAAGACCAAGATCATGATCTTCTCCAATAAAAGGAAAAAAAAAAATTGAGTTTTATTTGAAGGTAGTATCCTAAAGGAAGTAATGGAGTATAAATACCTGGGGATTGACTTTAACAATAGATCGGTTGGGAAACTTGCAAAAGGAATAGAAATTTGGGTGAATGGAGAGCACTTTTTGCTCTTCAAAATAGATACAGAGAGGCATAGCTATGGGATTGGAAAACTACTCAAATTCTATTTGGGCTATTAGTAACTCTAATGGTGACTCATGGATGCAAAATTTGGGCTAGTAGTACTTCTGATGCCAAATGGTTACAGATAGAGACAATTCAAAAGTGCATGATCACAAGCAAATTAAAATTAAATGCATTAATTCCCTATGAGATTCTTCTAGCTGAAATAGATTCAAATCCTCTTGAAGCCATCTCTATGGTGCATTCTTAAGATATCTAAAAAAAATTGAGTAGATGGAAACAAATCGTTGGCCCAATGTTGTATATAAATATGCCTTGTGTGAAAGAAAGAAGACATGGATGAGGAAAAATTTTAGGTGGCTAAACAAGTGGCACATTCACTTGAATGTTTTTCCTAATAATGGTAAAGAAACAAAGGCTTTGTTGTTGAGAAATTTTGTAAGGTTATGTGGACAAAGAAAGTTGGGAGAAAGAATTATTACCTTGAAGAATTTAACCCCAACATGGACCATCAACAAAAGGCCTATATAGAGCTCAATATCCCTTGGAGGTCAAATATTCTCATTACCCAACTAAGGACTTACTCACATTATCTTCAGTGTGAAACAGGGAGGTGGAAAAGGCCAAAAGAGGTTTGGGAAGAGAGGGTTTGTATCTTATGCATAGCAAGGGATGTGAAAACTAAAAAGAACTTTATTTTAGATTTCAAAGTGTACAATGACATCAAGGTCAGCTACATAAGTAATTTAACAATGACTTATTTCAAGATTTATTCAAGGAAGAATGGGCACTGGAGAGAATGGGAGAGCTCATTATTAAACTAAATTGCAAAAAGTTGGCATTGCACAATGCAAAAATAGTAGAGCTTATTGTCCCATAGGCTATAGTTGGCCATGTGGATGTTAAAATTATTCTATTCTATTATAATCCATCTTCACTATCCCCTTGGTGCAAAATAATTATAAACAAGTTAATTTTTCCCACTCTTCCTCAGCTATTGTCGACTTTCCAATCTTGCATCTAAGATGATGGAAACTAGCCCTTAAATGAGCCATTAACATTTTTTCTTTCTATTTGATCTTGCTCCTATGCATATTTTTCCCAATCATCCCATGTGGGGTTGAACTCTTTGATATAGTTGGCTTACTTCCAAACAATTTTCTTTACTAACGTGTTAGTCCTGAATTATTCATTAACATTCTATTTTATCTCTTCATTAGTGTCTAGGAATTCTTGCATATTAATGTCCCATTTATTCTTCTGCTTGACATTTTGTTGCATCCACTTGTTCTTTCTTTTGCTTAGTTTTTCCTCTATAATTGTTCTAGGTTAACAATGATTCTCCATATTTTGATATTTTTTATGTAGCTTAATAAACCAGCCATTATTGACGTTTCCAATGGAAAAGTATTTGTTTCAACTAGAAGAATGTTGTATAGAATTAAAGTTTTGATTTTGAGATTTTGAGGCTTATTTATAATTAATTATTTTTATTATTATATCTACCTACACTTTTGATCTAACATATTGTTGCCCCAAACTTCACACTCATATAGGGTAAAAGTATAAACCTATCTCACACTTTCGGCCAACTAAATAGTTTCAAGAAACAGTTTTTCCCTAAACAGTTTATGGTGAAACATTTTTTCCCAAAATTACGTGGCCTATACATGACACATAAAGTTTCAAGTGAAACCCTTTCGCCTAAAACAACAAAACAAAATTTTCCCCTCTATCAATTTAAATGTGATTCAATTTGCATGTATATTTTTGACTAAAAGGGTTTTATTTGAAAGTGTTTGAGTTGAAACCTTTTCACCTAAAACTGTCTCTGTGACATCCTTGTTGGCAACCACCTCATATTTTTTAGAAATTTCATAAACTTTCCACTTGAACATGATATTTCTTTAGTCATAATATTTTTTTTCAAAAAACTAAAAATACCCTTTTGTAGAGCTCATAGTCAAGAATCCAAATATATGATTTTTTTTCTATTTGTATTAGTTTTAATATATTTTTTTTAAAACAATACAAGTAGGTTGTTATAATAAAAAAGAGGCTAATTAGAAATAAAAAATACTAAAGCATATTTTTTAAAATTGAAAAATATATGGCACACTAGAGGAGAGAATCATCTCCAAAAGGGTATAATTCTTTTTTTGAAAATGATAACAAAAATTAGACAATAGTTGATGTCAAATGAAAACTATCAAATTCTGGTACTTTTGACTTTAACACGTTATTACGAGGAAAATATACATCAAATTTTTTTAAAAAAAATCATGCACTAGATATTGAAGTTATCTATTTGAGGAAAAAATTCAAGGGAAAATAAAATTGTTTTCTATTTTTTTCTTGACGTCAACTCATCACCTTTTCCTGAAATTTCCAACAATTCATAATCTCCTCTTAAATTTATTAAAAAAAAATCAAAATAATTTTTTATTTTTTTGAAAAGTTGTAAGAATAAACTTCATCAAGAGTTCTACATTTCATTAGTTTACATCATTTTGGAACTTAAAACATAAATACCACTTTTATGTAGTCGAAGTTGAGAATTTTTGTTTGTGTTGGCCAATTCTTTTATAAAAGTGTGACACAATTTTGTACTTTTACCCTACAAGACCATAGGACTAACAAGCAAATTAAATAGAGGAGACTATAGAGGAGGGCCCCAACTGGGTTGGGGAGGATGTTATAAACCTCCTCTCTTTGAACTGGGAGGGTGCTAGTTAGTATGTTGCTTTTGTGTCTTGTTTTGTTTGGGTTGTTGTTGGCTAGCTGTCGATCTATTGTTTGTGTGTCTTGTATTTTGGTGGTTTATGTTTTATTGCTCTAGACTTGATTTTTTTTCCCTTTGGGCTCGTTGTGTAAAGGGTACAGCACCCTGTAAATGTTGCTTAATATATAAAAAACAAGCAAATTGAATAAGATTTTCTTGGTGTTTTAGTCACATAGCTCTACATCCCTACAAGTATGTTGTAGAGAATACAAATCTTTCTATCCCTATTGTATTCTTTTTTTATCTCTCCCAATTGATCCTATTGTAAAAATTGAGTCCAAGATACTTACATTCTTCCACTATTTTTAGCAAGTTACCTTATAAAAAAGAAGTTAATATGTTTATTTTTTCTCTATAATGCAAATAACGTGACTTTGGTTTTGCTAGTGTTCACTTTCATCCCAACCTCCTAGAAGAAGAGCTTTAGAGTCCTCAAGTGTTCTCTTAATGTTTATTGTTAATTTGAGGAAGGTGTGGTCACTTGGTGTTCATTTAGAAAAATCTAAGATGTCACTATTGATTTTAGTAGCCCATTGGAACTAAAATGGGGACAAATAGAGGGGATTCAAAAGCTTTTGATTATAAGAAATTAAAAAAAATATAACTTTGTTATGAGGTTTTTTAGTAGAAACAAGTACCCTCCCTATTGAGGTAAGTGTTGTGATTTGTCTCTTACAATATCTAAAAAAATGAGCAAATGGAGTCAAATAAATGGCCTAAAGTAGTTAATAAACAAGTTTTGGACAAAAGAAAGAAGAGTTGGGTGAAAAAACAATAAATAGATGAACAAATAGAATATCACCTTGAATGCATGTCATGTAATGTTGTAAATTTCATCTTATGCAATTTCGCATTATATATGTCTTCCTCTTTAGATAAATTAAGATAGTTATGCTTTTTATAACTTAAAACCATCTCTCGTCATTGGGTATGCCTATTTTTTAGACTATTGAGTCTGATTTTCTCACAGACCTATGCACGTCGTGAAGACGTCTACAAGTCGCGCTTGCGTCCCACAAAAATTCATGACTAATTTGTTTGTTGAGACGTTACACTTGTCATGTTTTGGTAGTATAACGCCTTTTCCAACTTGCAACCTCATTGAGAATCGCTCAAGTAGGCCATTTTAACCAAAAAGTCCCTCTTTCTTGGGGATTTGAATTCATTCAATCTAGATCTCTTGGGAAAACACACACAACTCTCTTATTTTCTCAGTCTCCACCATTCTACAACACTTATTGAGCATACACAACATTTTGCATCTCTTCTTTACGCATATCTTTCAATAAACTCTTTTACAGCTTCCAAAGTAAACTCCATTGTTGCAAATACAAGTTCATCTTACAAAGAGTCCATTATCATCTCAGAGTTTCTCATTACTTCTTCACTACACCAACAAGCTACACAACTTTTGTGCTTGGGAGTGGTAACTATTCAAGCCTTTTCATTACAACATATTATCTTTATTTATTAGACATATTGTTCTCTTCATCATTTTACATCTATTTCTATTCTCTCGTCTAAGGTTGTTCATGGAGGTGGAAACACCAATATGGGGGTTTGACTAAGGAAAAATCCTATACACCCACCCAAACCTTTCTCTTTGGTCTTTTGTGTGTAGGTACAACTAGAAGAACTACTTAGAGAAAGCTTAGACTTTGTCAAACATTTCTAGTAATATATTAAACCTCTCCTTGTCATTTTCATCTAATTTTCACTTAGCATCTTTATTTTTGTCACATTATATTCATTGTACACTTGCATTTTGTACCCCTTTCACATCTAGAAATTTGTACAAATTATTTTGTGTCTTCTTGTGACAACTTATATTTTTTGTTCGTACAGGACACCATTGATGTGCACTATCATCCAACAGTCACGCGTTCATCCTTGATAAAGAGATTTTTGAGTTATCTAGAAAACCTTTATACCCTGCAATTTCAATCTCTAATTCTAAAAGGTCTAGATAATTTATGTA
The DNA here is from genome assembly GCA_007258455.2 of Sequoia sempervirens. NCBI lineage: Eukaryota > Viridiplantae > Streptophyta > Pinopsida > Cupressales > Cupressaceae > Sequoia > Sequoia sempervirens. Next base: position 281,342,466 of record VDFB02000017.1, read on the forward strand.
ATCTATTAAATCTCACATTCCTCCATTTCTAGTTCACTTCAATCGTGTCAATTGAGGTAGTCGAGATATAATTTTCTCCTTGATATTTCATTATCTTGAGGGTAGAAAATTCCCTATTTATTTTGGTGAACCTAACGTGAACTCACCTTCTTGCAAAGTCTTTCCAAGCATCAATTAAAATCTTTATATCCCCTCTTGCATTTTCTTCTCTCATTTTCTAGATTTTGTAAGGTTGTGACTTGTGAATACTCCTCTATGAGCTTCACAACCCAATCCATTCAACCTATGGATATGCAGTTAGAAAAATTTTGAGAGCTACCATACCTCCAAACCAGTATAGTCCTACTAGACTTGGCCTGATGTTTTCCAAAACTCTTGATCCTTTTGGCCCCCAAGTGATCTTTGGGAACTTTTCTCCTTCTAACTCTAAACCAAATTCTCCTATCAGGTCTTTGTCTTTAGTACATTATGAAACTGCTCTTAGGGTACCCTTTGAGAAAGTCTAGTCTTTGGAAGAGAACCTAAATCATTTCAAAGATTTTCTTAACAATAACAACTTGTTTACTCAAGTTGCTCCTATTCTCAATAGTCTGAGAAACCTAATCATTGCATATCACAAGGGCCTTGAGTTTCTTCATGCACTAACAAACATAGTCGAGACTCGTGTAACTTCGTACACATCAATCTTGAGTTGACCTCAAGATGCCCAATCGAATATCACTAGAACCTAGTTGAATATTCCAATGCCTGAGGTTTTTGTGCATATGGTAGATTCCAATCCTACAATGCCCCCTATGTATTCTACTAACATAAATGTTGTGTGTTGTGTCTCTTGTTACTCTTGGGTTAATTTATCTCAAAATCCTTTGGGGTATCACAATCCTCTGTCTAGCTCTACACTTCAAAATTCTACAGTGCAAGTTTCTATTGCAATGGCTAATCCACCTTCCCCGCCATCTAATCCCATCTTGAAAACCCTCTTGCAAAGTATGGGTCAGATGCAATCTTAGCTCGCCAATCTAACTAATGTTACCACACAATCCACCCTTACTTTGTACTATTGTCATAGTCCTCTCGCTTTGAACATCTTGAATGCTCCCATGCCCCAAGGGATCAAGCTACCAAAATTTGATAAGTACAATGGTAAGGGACCATAGACACGTATCAATTCTTTTATCACTTTGTGTAGTGAATTTTTACATCAAGATCATTTGCTAGCAAAATTGTTCTCACAATCCCTTAAGGAGACTACGCTAGAATGGTTCTTCTTGTTACCTAATAATTCCAAAAAAAAATTATCAACTTATGAATTAGTTCTTACAATAGTTCCAAACGAGCATTGGCTCCAAGGTCACTATTGTTGACCTTGTCCATTGCAAGCAGCAACTGAATGAGAAGTTAATTGATTTCATTTCTTGCTACCAATCTATGTCCTCATAAATTTCCTATTCCTTGCCTGACCACAACATCCATAGGATGTTAATAGGAAGTGTCTAGCCAAAGTTAAGGGAATGAGTCTCCTTGATGAAATATCCTTCCTTTGCTCATCTATGTACCACATTGTGAGACTATCAGCAAATGTTAGCTCAATATGGGGCTTTTGCCTCATCCTCATGTCCTAATAGTTTTGGAGCTACATCTTCTTCTAGAGGGTCAAAGAGAAATAAAGCAATAGCTAATGTGGTAATTGTCCCTCAGACCAATGAAAACAATACACTTGGGTCATAATGTAATTGGGTCTTTATAAAACTATTTTATTCTTACTCAAGTGCACTTCAAAAGTTATTAAAAGATAATCTAATCACCCTCCTGAAAATTAGACTTCTGCCTAACAAAATTCATACCCTAGCTGGTATGACACTTCTAACTTCTTTCAATACCATCAAGTGCCTGAACATGACACCGAACATTGTGTGCACCTGAGACATGTAATTAAGGACCACATAGATTGCGATAACATTTTCCTTGATACTAAAAAGAATAACTCAAACAAGTTTGTTGCTAAAGCCAACAACCAAATGCAAATCTACACAAATCCTTTCCCACCTCACTCTTCCAATTTTATTACTACTACTACTCCATCTAATTATGTCACATATGTGAACATGGTGTCTATCACTCTAATATCCCCTCCAAGTCAAAAGTATAAGATAATTGACATATATTTTATTCATGATGAATTGCCTTATCATGGAGAGTACTCTCCCCTCTACATTCCTGCCCAGGTCAACGATAATGTCGTTACTGGAATTATGGTTGACCCTACCAATAGGATTAATGTTATAACTAAGGAGACACTCTTCGTCAATGGATTGCATAGGGTGAGATATGACAAGTGCAAGGTTACCATTCACATGCATGATGGCCTTTCTCTCTCCCCTTTGGGATCCATTTATTTCTTGGTCTTTGTAGGACCTAAGTCTATCTCTATGAAATTTGTTGTGATAGTAGAGTCTGACTTGTTCAGAGTGAAACTAGGCATTCATTGGTTGGTTTCTATGAATGCATTTGCTTCTATTGTCCATAAGCGTCTAAAATTTCCTCATTAGGGCACTGTGCAGACTATCTAGGAGACTAGATACAAGTTGTTAGTGTCATGGGGGGCTACTCTCTTGACTATTTCTGGCCTACTCCAATGGAACCCATGCTACCTTGTGGTGACTTGTTGTATAAAGCATATCATAAATACAAGACTGAGGACTTAGCGCCTAATTTAGTTCCACCTCCTTCTTCTACAATCCCCTTTCAACTTACTCTTGTGTAGCAGTGGGATTCATCCTCTAGGCCTTCTTCATCAGGGGCTAAAGACAAGCATAATCCCTTGAGTAAAAATCCACATTCTTCCAAGACCTCGCAACCTCCAAAGATTCCTTTTATTACTTTGAGTGTTCCTAGCACGAGAAAAGGAAAGGCCCCTACACTGACGAAGTCAAAATCCCATGTCTTTGAACTTCCAATTCTTCCTAACATCCCTCTCCCTACTATATATAGTAAGGGTGAGTAGTATTCTTTGATTGGTCCTTCACATGGGGCTCCAACATCTTGACCCTTGAGAGTTCCTCCTTTTCCTCCCCCTACCCAAAAAGAACAAGGTAGAAAACCACCTGCAGTCGAGGTTAAGGATCCTGCATCCTTGGCCTCTCTGGCCCCTCTTATGGAACTTGTCCTTCCATCATTAATGGTTGCAAAGACAACTTCACCTGTTGCTCTAAAGTCTTCTCGAGCCCCTATTCCTAGTCCCTATCTTCGTTGGAACCAACTTACACGTGAGTGTAAGCATCGTCGATGCATGATGGCAAGGGAACATGATGCCACACCAAAAGGCTGAGGATAAGTCTTATGTTTTAGCTCCTCAATCTTCTTCTCTTTTCACTCCTATTTCTATCTTACAATCCCTTCAAGAGATGTGGATGAACCTCACCCCAAAAGGGTGTAGGTATTCATTTCACCTTCTCTAGAACCACCTCTCGTCACTTCTCTACCTAAGGTTCCTTGATTTGTGCAACCCATAGACATGCCCCATACAAAGTTCATGTCTAGTGTGCTCCTTTCTACTCCTCCCACCTCTTAACACTCTAGCCTTCTATCCAAGCATAAGCTTGAGCAGGAACCTATCCCTAAATCCCGCCACAAGATGTCTGCTCCTTCGACTCCTCTTTTTCCTTCTATCCTTATCATTGAAGAAATCCCTTCTTCACAAGAGTTTGTCATTGCTCCTCTTCCAGAGGTTTGCATTGAGGCTCCTACTCTTCCATAGCCTACAATTGATTCAACACACTCCTCTTCAAAGAAGTGCTTTTTTGACTCTCTAGAGGATATTCCGGCTTTATCAGCTACTTTTACAAAGTCGTTGACACTCAACTCACAAAAACTAGTAGATGGGGATATTGAAGCAGCCAAATTTCTAGCCCTTGCTACAGGTGAGATGCCTAGTACCACCCTAGCCATTATTTTATTGTGAGCTCACCCCCTTCCCCCTATGATCTAGATTGGGAGGAGGAGGATTTTTTGGACAAAGTCGATTAAACTAGTACCCTTCATGTCTTTAGATTAGAATTTTCATGTTTGTCTATGTTCCCTCGTAATTACTTGTATATATTTATGGTCTCTCCTAGAGGACCCAAGATACCCTCATAGGTACATGGATATAGGGCAAACAATCTTTCATACACTTCCTCTTTGTGTATCATCATTCTTCTCTTTGTTGTACTTTAATTTTTGACATTTGGGGACAATGCAAAGTGTTGGGGGCATTTAGGCCTTCTTCCATGTTGAGCCAAATTTTTTATTTTCACTGTCTTTATGTGCTCCTTCATGATCTAAAATACTTGATAGCACGATGATGATTCATACACAGTTATATATAGATGTTATTGATATGAATCATACTGACCTCAAATACTAAGATCCCCCTGTATCTCATATGTCTCTCTTATGCTAGGACCCTAAGTAACCTGCGTTCCTTTACGTAGCACAAGTTATTCTAAAGGGTGACTATCACATTCATATTAAAGATCTCTTATCTTATGATTCCTTTCTAAATATGGCTGCATCTAGTTGTCTTATATGTCATCTAGCATGGGGGAAACCCACTAGACTTTGTCTTTATGATTGTCTATGTCTCTTTTCTATGGTTGTCCTACAACATAGTTTGCAGTAGTCATAGGCTAATTGGATTGTCATATGGCCCCTAACATAATATAATTTTCTACACATACATATCAATGTCATCTTAAATGTCTACATAACTCTTGATGTCTAATTTTTTGCTTTTCACCTAACATATTTATCTACAGCTAACATGTTTTTGGTGATGAAGCTTAACCATTTTGTGCAAGATCGACTCAGGTCTCTTCCTTGGAGGCAACTCCATGTGGATAGAATAATTTTCTTCCCCTTCGTATCCTAGGTAAAATACTCTCCTCCTTTTACTTTAACTTGCATCCTCTTGAACACATATGCTCACTAAAGTGGGGGCAAAATGTAATGTCATAAATTTCATCCTATGCAATTTTTCTTTACATACGTCTTCCTCTTTAGATAAATTAAGATAATTATGCTTCATTTCAACGTAAAACCATCTCTCTCCATCTGAAATGCCTAGTTTCTCGATTGTTGAGTCTGTTTTTCTCACAGACCTATGCATGTTGCAAAGATGTATGTGATCTGCACTCGCGTCCTATAAAAATTTGTGACTAAGTTGGCTATTGAGATGTTACACCTACCGTATTTTGGTAGTGTAACACCTCTTCCAACCTACAACCTTATCAAGAATCACTCGAGCATTCCATTTGAACCAAAAAGTCCCTCTTTCTTGGGGATTCAAATTCATTCAATTAGGCTCCCTTGGGAAAACACACACAACTCTCTTCTTTTCTCAATATCCACCATTCTGCATCACTTCTTGAGCATACACATAATTCTCCATCTCTTCTTTAGGCATATCTTTCAAAAAACTCTTCTATAGCTTCTAGAGTAAATTCCATTGTTGCAAATATGAGCTCATCTTGCAAAGAGGCCATTCTCATCTTGGAGTTTCTTGTTACTTCTTCACTGCACCAACAAGCTACATAGATTTTGTGCTTGGGAGTGGTAATTATTCAAGTCTCTTCATTAAATCATATTATCTTTATTTGTTAAGCATATTGTTCTCTTCATCATTTTACATTTATTTCCATTATCTTGTTTAAGGTTGTTCATGGAGGTGGAAACACCAATATAGGGGTTTGACAAAGGAAAACTCCTATACAGCCACCCAAACCTTTCTCTTTGGTCTTGTGTGTGTAGGTGTAGGTGGAAGAACTACTTGGAGAAAGCTTGGACTTTATCAAACATTTTTGGTGAGAATCTTAAAGCTCTCCTTGTAATTTTTATCCAATTTTCACTTAGCATCTTTATTTATTTCACTTTGTATTCATTATACACTTGCATTTTGCACCCCTTTCACATCTAGAAATTTGTGCAAAGTATTTTGTGTCTTCTTGTGATAACTTCTATTTTATGTTTGTACAGGACACTAATGCGATGCGTTTTTGTTCAACAATCATGTGTCGTCCTAGAAAGAGAGCTTGTCAAGCTGTCTAGAAGACCTCTATACCCTACACTTTCGGTCTCTAATGTCTGAAAGGTCTAGATAATTTTTGTAATATGTTAAATCTCACATTCCTCCATTTCTAGTTCACTTGCGCCATGTCAATTGAGGTAGTTGAGAGATAATTTACTCCTTGAGATCCCATTATCTTAAGGGTAGAAAATTCACTCCTCTAGATGTCCAAATAATAGCAAAGACATAAAGATAGTTTTTTATGAACAAATTTCATGTGGCTATGTGGGAAAAGATGTTAGGAAGTAAAAATAAATATTATCATGATCAATTTAATCATATATATTATCACCACTAAAAGGCATATATAGGGGCAAATATCACTTTGAGAGCAAAGATGTTCATATCCCAATAAAATACTATCTCACATCATCTTTCATGTGAAACAAATTGGTAGAAGAGACCAAAATAAGAATGGGAGGAGAGTGTATTTATCTTTTACAAAATAGAGGTAATTAATTTAGATAAACACTTTATTTTGGAGTGTAAATATTATAGTGGTATTTGAGTCAAATGGGTTGATATTCCAATAGTGGTTTCTTTACAATATATGTTTGTTGGGAAATTCAATCTCTAATTCAATGGTTTTACATAAAGCTTCATTATCAAGCTATGATACCAATTGGTGAGATGCAAGGATTATACTCCTACAATATGGAAATATAAATTTGTATGCAAATATGAAATTAAGTGTTCCTAATCTTGGAATTACAATAAATAGATTTAAAGGATTTAAATCAACAAATGCTATTTTTGCATCACATAATATGAGATTTACATGAGGAATCTTTTAAGGAAAAAACTCCACCAAGTTGAGAAGCCAAGCATGTATTAACTTTGAAATCAAGATTACAATACAATCATACTTCCATTCTCCTCTTTGCCTCTAATATGAAAACACTTGTATACAAATGAACAATCTCAACACATCCAACTCTCTAGATCATATTAGTGCAACCTCCTCAACCTGTATATTAGATTACTCTCTCTTTATCTCTACCTTTATCATTATCCAAGGTAACAATTTATAGAGTTAATGAAACACATAAGAAGCCAAAATCCCTCTTCCCATTTTCAACGCCCCCAACCTTTGGATTGCCTCCTAGAATGTGAAAGGACATCACAAATGCATTACAAAAGTATTTGTACTCACTCTCTCAAGCACCCAACTTGGGAGTGTCAAAATACACATCATAGGATGTCGAAAACATCTTTTTCCTCACTCTCCCAAGTGCCTAACTTGGGGAATGCCAAAAAGATTAAATTTCAAAACTCACGAGTCATCCACTCTTTCCCAAGTGCTTCACTTTTAGGTGAGACTTTAATTAATTTTTTTTCTCCACAATTTATCTTTACCACCACCAATGGACCACTCCTTTATGAGTTTATTACAAACAATTGGTGGGATTAAATATAACAAATTAATTTTTAATAACACCCTAAGTGCATAGAGACACTTTCTAAGGATATTTGAAATATGTAAAATGACACAAGATTTTCAAGGTAGATGGCACCTAAATCCTAACATTCTACCACTTGGGATGATACATTGTAAATACACCCATAAGAATAACCAACAATGAAAATTCATCCCTTAGCCAACCATGTACCACTTGATTCTTCAAAATGATATCATGCTCCAACAAGATACCAATTGTCACTGAAATCTACACCAATCTATACATGAACACAAGTATGAAATTCAAATGGTAACAAATGAATTTGAGTGGTTGCCTCACTCATACCAACTGTAATAGAAACTACAACATTTTTCTAGCTCATCCGATTTATTTGTACCTCAAACCAAGGTATACAATCCAACATAGGTATAAATCCATGCTATCAACATATCAACCAAAAAATTGTAATCAAGTCCATGTATATCCTCCATTTTTATAAAAAAAAATCTTTAAGCTAACAACACACAAACATGTGACAAAAAACTTTGAAGCATATTAACAATGTCATAACTTAGGAACTCCCACTGCATGGGTAATTTTAAATCTAAAAACTAAATCAAAATATTAACAAGTTCACATATAGCACTCTCATAGATGATGTGGTTAACTCCTTTATCACATAGTGTCAATAGAACATACAATGATATCCAAAATGCATCACTATAAAATATCCCTTGTTACTAATCTCCAAAAAACTCTCTTGAGTCCTCCACACTAATGAAGAAAGAGATCAAAGAGCTACCAAATCACCAAAAATTAATGAAGTATAAACAACACTTACTACACATAAACCTCAACTCCATAGATATAACAACCTTCTAAAATAAAACAATATACCAAGAAGGAGAGAACCTACAAATTAAACCATATCCTTATATTGACACTAACATGTACCAAGTTGTGTATGTATAAAAAAAAATGTACCAAGTTGTGTAAAGTAAGATCTCTAACACTCCCAAACTAAAATGATATAAACATCTAACCATTTAAATTAAAGTGAAAACATAGAACAAATGTAAACCTCTCAAACTAAAGGTACATAAAACAAACCAATAATTCCCACAACAAAGGGAAGAATATGTCAAAATCTAGAAACCATTTCTTGTACCTCTTCAAACAATTCCTCAAAACTATTACCATAGATCAAGACCAAAGCATAAAGTGAAAAATTAAAATCCATAGAGTATGCACCTTGTTGGTGATCTAATTTGTAGGTCCCAAATCCCTAACGTTGGATAGTTTTCTAGGCACCAAGGGTATTAAACTTGGGAAGAATATCCACAAAGCCTATATTCAAGTTGGGAAACCGAGGAACAATTATTGAGGTGGATAAGACCTCCTTCACTTTTGGCTTTGCTAAACCAAGGGAAGTTTCCCTAAGTTGCTACAATATATATCACCACATAAGTACAATACTCACGTTGACACAAACCATACCCATTGCATGGTGTACTCTTATTTTATTTGTCACTTCATGCCTATATGTTGATTTTGGGAACTCAAGGTTAAGCACCTTATTAAAATAGATGATATGCTCTATGAGTTTTTAAGAATGTATTTTATGATAAATCATTATGTTGTTATATACATTCAAACACGACAATAAAACACTATAGAATAGATAAAATTAAAAATATATTTAAATTGATTGTGTTGGAATGATGGAGAGATGGAGCCAATAGCATATTGTTGCCTTTATCTAGTTGAGCAAGAGAGTCTAAATTTATACAAAATTAATAAATGAAACCAAAATTGATACCTTAATCAAGATACCACAAAAAGACTATGCTTTTCAAAATGCACGGGCAAGGTGGGCTCTACACATACATTTAGAAAAATAATAAGTAGTTGCAAAATATTAAGTGAGTCTACTTGATAATCCATGAGAATACCCATATATTTATTTTATTATGCTGAAAAGATACCTTACAAAGGATTTACAAGGATTTTATAGTCATCTAGACAACCAATTGAACAACACACATCCAAAAATATATACCATACACAAGGAGACACTCAACTAAGGTTGATTCTACCTTTAATAATTTTCTCTACAAAGGTTACAAATGTTCATTATAAATTTGGGATGAACTCAAATCATTACAATACCAAAATACCTTTACCTAGCCAAAATTGGAAATTGAAACCCTAGACCTTCCTATGAATATCATTGTTTCGATAGTTTTGAAAATGCTCCTCTTTTTTCCTCTTTGTCCAATCTCAAAATATATTTTTTAACACCATTTACAAATATTTGGGAAAGAACCATGGTCATCTATAATTTTACAAGCATACCATGTCTTCTTACATCACCTTCATATGGCCATACACTTGAAGCCGTGCAATTTACATCATCAACCATATGCTTTTGTACACCACTCATGTCTTAAGGGCGCTAAAAGGTACAAAGAGGCATTTGAGATTCCTCATTTGTTGAATTGTATTCATTTTGAGGCCATTAATGGCATATTAGGTTGTGTAGGAAGGTAGGTAGGGCTTTTTATTTGAATGTCTTAGTTTTGAGACTTTACATTCCAAAAGGGAAAGATGGGAAAAATACCCCAAAGGTTCGACATGCATGATGGTATGAAAAACTCTAAAATACCAAAAATCAAACTTGGAGGAAAGGCATGCTAGGGATGATAGGTTTGACAAGCATGACGGTATATGTCCTAAAATTTATAAAGTGGAATTTTGGGAAGAAAAATTGGTAGTTGAGGAAAAGATGCATGGATGACCAAACCCTATAACCCAAATTTTAAGGAAAAGGAGATTAGAGGGGAAAATAAAATTTGGAGGGAAAGGCATGTCATGGATGACAAGTTTGACAAGCATGAGGATATGAGAAACTCCAAAATCCCAAAATTTGCAAACTAGAATTTTGGGAAGGAAATTTGGCAATTGAGGAAAGGATGCATGGATGACCAAACCCATATTCCTAAAATTCAAGGAAAAGGGGCTTAGAGGGGAAATTCGGATCTAGAGGGAAAGGCATACTAGGGCTAATAGGTCTAATAAGCATGACGATATGAGAAACTCTGAAATCCCAAAAAATACAAAGTTGAATTTTAGGAAGAAAAGTTGGTTGTTGAGGAAAGGATTCATGGATGACCAAACCAATAATTTTTAATTTCAAGGGTATTAGAGGGTAAAATTAGACTTGGAGGGAAAGGCATGCCAAGGATGACAGGTTTGATAGCATGATGGTATAAGAAACTCTAAAATCTTAAAATTTTGTAAATCCACCTAAAGAAAAGCCAATTACAAGGCATTGACCACAAAACTACCCTTTAACAAATTTTACTAAGGATATTTGATTAGCACACTTTGAATGATAATCCTTAGAAAGTTCCTCAACATAAGGGACCCAACTAAAGATTTCTTAGATTGGTTATTAACAAAGGGTGGATAGGGTCAAATACACAAATTATGGAGTAGAACAAAGCAAAGATGAGACCCATAAAAATTAAGGTGCCAACACACATAATTCTCAACAAGCCCTTAGAACTAACAAATATCAAGACTATTACACATGAGAAGACAAGATTCGAAAAACAATCCATCTTATAATCAAGTGAGCCACACGTCTCAAATAATTTACCTATCAAGTAGACCAAGAGTAGGATACAAGATTTTCTTATGCATGTACAACACCAAATAATAAAAAATTTCAATAGAGGGTTCGAAAATCCCTAAAGGTAAGTGTCTTCCTAAATGTCAAGGGTGTCAAACTCAGGGAAAGTCCTTCAACCTTATGATCAAGAAGAGCAACTTTGGACCAATTTGCTAAGGTGGATGAAACCTTCTTCGAATTCAATCTTAGCTAGACCTAGGGGGCTTACCTAGAGGTATCCTAAATATGATTAAACACAACTACAAATAGAAAATGGATAAACTATAGTAGTAGTACCTGGTATATGCCTAACCTAAAAATATTTCATTAGGCTAAGAAATAACCTACTACTATAACCTTTATTAAGCTAATAAAGTGCATCATTACATGAAATTTGAATATGGGTATGCATAACATGACTCTCTACAATGATAAAAATTTAAGGATCGATGAGGATGGTTTCCTCGGTTATAATGATGAATCATGAAATACATAGAAACTACTTCCTAATTCTAAACTATTAGTGAATGATGCTTTCAATTTGAGAGTGTGGAGGGTTATTGTAGAGGATGGGGACTGGATGCTCTAAGACCCTAGGTCATGGGAGGGTCCTAAGCAACAAGATGCCTTGATCTACCTCAAGCTTGCTAAGTGATTCAAAAAGGTTAAGTAGTTAAGGTTGAAAAGGAAGAAAAATTTGGTTGCTACTATCCTTCTACTAACTTAAACACTTCAGGGGGTTCAAATGAGCCGATTCCTAGAGTTCAATATGTGACTCAAACAACCCACTGCCTCAAGACGGTAGCGCAGGACATAGACTCTAGCTTGGTGAGCTGGTGTCTCAGTGGGGCGTTGACATCTGTATAGACAGAGAGTGTGAGGAATAGATAAAAACACTAGAAAACAAGCTAACAAATTGACCAATAGAGTTTTACACTATGATAGAATATAAAGAGAGTATGAAAATGAAGTACAACAAGAAGAATACTTTATCTAGATATCTTCAAATTAATAAAGAAGGATAAGAAAGCGATATAAAAATTTGTGCAACTTGATTCTTCGAATAGCTCCAACTAAGAAGTACCTACACACACAAGACCAAGGAAAATGTTGGGGCTATTTTTAGAGGACTGCCTCAATTAGTCCACTACTTTTGTGTTTCCAACTCCACGGACAACCAAATAGAAGTGATGTAGAAAATGATAAAGAATGTATTGGAAATGGAAGTTCCAAGCAATACACAAAACACAATATGCTACTATGCAAGTATGATTATACAAAAGTAAATTCTAATGGTGGATATCACCTTCACAACCATGTACTCTCAAGGAAAGTAGAGGAAGGTGTGAGCTTGCAAGTCCTCTAACAATGTTGTCACAACGAACCAAGTGGAGAAGGAAAGAGATCAACAACTTGCAACTACAATGGAGGTGGTGGTGAAGCTTGGAAGTGTGGAAGATGGTCAACAAAGCATCCATAATTTAGTCAAGTGAGTAAGAATGGTGAAGAAGTTGAATGAATCGAAGGAATAGGCAATATGAAAGGAAAAATGGAGGCAAAGGAGTTGTTTTGCATTGGTATGTCCCTAAAAAAATTCCTCCACTGACACGCAAATAGGCTGCCGAGTGGATAGGGAAAGGTGGCAGATGTCAGGATTGCATCATCAAAATTAAATTTTCTAAGGTGAAGGGTATGAAAATTGGGAATTTGCTACAAATTCATGCCATTACATTTCCCCCCCACTTTAGCTAGCATATGAGTTAGTGAATGCAAGGTAAAGTAGAGGAAAATTTGAAAAACATATAATTGAACCATTGAGGAAGAAGAACACAATCTGAAATGCTTAGATGCAGAAGAGAGATAGCTCCACAAGTACTTGGTCCTATGGAAATTTTTACAAAAGCTCTGCAGGTGATTGATCCTACTGAATTGGCTCCATGGTTGCTTAGTCTTGCAGAAGGTGAACAAAGGTTCTATAGGTGCTTAGTCCTGCAGAATGAAAGTGCTTTATAGGTGCTCGGTCTTGCAAAGGAGGAACCACAAGTGCTCAGTCCTAGGGGGCCAAAAGTGAAAGGCTCCATAGAGTCTAATTGGCCATTACAGGTGCTTAGTCCTGTAAGGAAAGCTTGACAAGGTGCTCGATCCTCTAAGCTTGTTTGTAAAAGCAACTTCATAGATGCTCGGTCTTGCAAAATAACATGTTAATCCAAAAAAAAACATGTCATGCAAGTAAAAGTCATGTAGATAGACGGTCATATCTCAAAACAAGCAATTGAAGGAGAAGCTTTCAAAGGGTCCCTTGAGAACCCTTCAAGATTACATGGGGCCCACACAAAGGGATGCTCTGTTTGAAAAGTAATGAAATTTTTGTGGATGATCTTATCATCAAGGAATCCAATAAAAAGAGTGGCCTCCTTGAAGGCAAGGATTTTTCAATTCTTTTTGCTATGAATTCGATTTCAAAATAAAATCTTGCTAAGGGGATCCTTATCAAAGGATGCGATTTTTGAAAAATGCAAATATTTCCAGCAAGGGATTCATTGGCCATTGAATACACCTTATTGAAAATTAGAGAAGTAGTAGGCCCCCCTTAGGATGGTGCATGCGAACTAAAGGAGAACGTGACATCCTAAGGAAAGGAAGAAGAGATGTAGAGATGTCGTGGCCCACGATACATGACGAAATGTAGATGTGGAAATTTTGTTGCACACACGAGGGACAACACATAGGCACCACAACATCTAGAATCAAGCAAAGAAGAGAGAAAGAAAAATAAAGAAAAATAAGCAAAGACGAAGAAATCGAGAGGTTGGGGGATCTGGGAGTTCGGGGTCAGATTAGTTCTTACAGGTAACCCATAATATATGTGTGAACAAAAGATCATTAGTCCTCAAAGTTCATAGATCTGAAGAAGAGCATGTGAATTTTTTAAAAAAAAAAAGGGTCAACATAGAAGGGAGGTCAAATGCCCCCAACACTTTGCATTGTCCCCAATTATCGAAAATCAAGGCACAACATATAGAAGAATGATGCAACATATAGAGAAAGTTTATGACACAATTTCATTCTTATATCCAAGCACCTACAAGGGTGACAAGGGTCCTCTAGGAACACACAAAAACAAGCACGAGGGAAACATAACACACACACAAATCTAATCTATAGATAAAGAAGAGGCACTCTCATAGTCCTCATCAACCAGGAGGTCATTGTTCTCCCAATCTAGATCATCATAAGGGGAGGACAGATGAGCTTGCAAGGGTGGGATAGCAAGGGAAGTACCCTCTGACTCTCCTATGACAAGAGTTAAAGAAGAAGGCCCCTTAAGGTCTCCTTCACTCAACTCTTGTGAGGTAAAAGTCATCGATCTTGCAAAGATCACTGACAGAGGCGAGACATCATCTATCAAGTTAAACATGCACTTGAGATGAGTTTCATGGTTTAACTAAGTGAGAGATGAAGGAGGTGCCCATGATCCACTATCAATCTCATCAAAATAGATGGTGAAAAACTCATGGGATGCCAGGGCTACCTCCGTCACAAGGATAATGCAAGCCAAAGCAGAACCCTCTCCTAAAGAAGGCGATCCCTTCTTCCAAACTCCATTAGAAGTGAGGTCATCCTCCAACTTACGCTTCAATGAAGGATGTGGAATCCCCACAAAAGAAGTAGAAGGTGAGGAAGAGGACAAGGCCACAATGGACACCACCATGGTGTTTAACATGTCTAGGGGCCAAAAAAATGGAGGGATGTTCAGAAGGGACATCATAAGAGGAGGTTGCACTGAGGGAGTGATGAACACCTACACCCTTTTGGGGTGAGGGTCATTAGTGTTTGTCAGAGGATCTGGAAGCAAAATCAAGGTGATGGGAACTAAAGCAGAAGGAACAAAAGGGGGAGACACAATAGGAGATGTTGAAACAAGAGTTGTAGGCTCCTCTTCTGCCTTTTTTGAGGCAGCTTGCTCAACAACCAGAGCCTTACTCTGGTGCTTACACATCACACACAAGCCAGTTTTGTTAGCTCCAAGAACTAGAACTCATTGCTTGAGAAGGAACAAGAGACTCCTATTCTACCATAGGCGTGTCCTCCACAACTATTTTCGGTGGAAGGGCAACCTCCTAGACAGGAGTAGGAACAAGAAGTGCAAGAGCAAAAATGATGAAAAGTGGAGAAGCAGGCATAGGTGCCTCAATGGTAGGCCTCTTCCCATTCACTTCCTAAGGGGTAGGAGCAGTAGGAGGTCACGAAGGTCGAGATGCATGGGAAACTCCATGAGGGCCCTTCCCTTACCATAGACAGCGTTCCTCCACACCGTGGGTAAGACTAGAAGTTAAAATACTTGACGCTTGGCCTTCCACCAAATGGGCACCATTGGACTCCCCATGCGAGGCATGGGAGCAGAGGCTGAAGGTACTGTAGTAGGGTAAAAGGCATAAGAAAATGAGACAATAAGAGAGGAAGGCTCCTAGGTGCAAGTAGACTTCCCCTTTTGTTGAGAGGAGGAGGTAGCCTGCTACTGCGTGATCATAGAACCTTTGACTGAAATGACTAAAATGGCATAAGGGGATACATGGTAGGTCACCTTCGGCGCTATGCCCCCATTCTTATATTTGACATAGGTCTAGTACATCAAATCTATCCTTGGAGGAAAGAGAACAACCAGGGTAGGACAAAAGTGATCTAACGAGTAGCCCCCATGCGACACCAGAGGTTTATACCTAGTGTCGTGCACAATGTGCATAGAGCCCTCATGAGAAAAATTTAAACACTTATGAATTACCAAAGTGACCACATTCATGGAAACTAACCATTGGATGCCTAGTTTCACTATGAACAAGTCTGACTCTAGTATGATATCAAAAGGATAATTTACAATATTAGGTCCAACCAGGATTGAGAGAGTGATGGAACTAATTAGAGGGACTAAGAGTCCATCGTGCATACATATTATGCTCTTTGATTCATCATACCCATCCTTATGCAAGAAATTTATCAACAAATTCTCTTGTATTATAACATTCACATGACACGTGGGGTCAACCAAAACACCATTCATGATTATCCCATTGATACAAGTAGGATTGTACAAAGGAGAAGGCTCTCTATTCACATTCATAGATAGGTCCTACGATGTAAAAGTAATAGCGGGTGATCCATTCATAGGTTGCATAGGAGGAATAGGGAGATGCATAAAAGAGACCATGTTTACGTACTTCAAAAGGACTTCCTTGAGGATACCCAAATGGTTCAACAATTAGATGGTGACCTATCTAGATTTTGCTTCACAATGCCTAGGGATCCTTCTAACTATGTTGCTAGGGGTTGTAGGTTGGTTTGCAAGGATATGCACCCTGCAACACACAAACCTACAACGCGCCTAGAATTCAAGAGAAGGTTCCTTCAACACTACAAAATGAAACCAAAACATTTTATGTCAAGTTCACCAAAATGTATAGGAGGGGGACCGGCTGCTCCGAGACCCCAGCTCACGAGAGGGTCCTAAGCAACAAGTTTTCCTGATCTACCTCAAGCTTTCTAAGTGATTCAAAAAGGTTAAGTGGTTAAGGTAAAAAAGGAAGAGAATTTGGTTGCTACTATCCTTTTGCTAACTTGAATGCTTTAGGGGGGTCAAGCAAGTCAACTCCTAGAGTTCAATCTACGACTCAGGCAAACCATTGCCTTCGGATGGCAGCGCATGACATGGACTCCAGCGTGACATGTTTGCATCTTAGTGGGGTGTTGGTGTCCGTATAGACAAAGAGTGTGAGGAATAGATAAAAACACTAGAAAACAAGATAATAGACTAACCAATAGAGTTTTACACTATGATAAAATATAAAGAGAGTACGAAAAAAAGAACAACAAGAAGAATACTTTAACTAGATATCTTTGAATTGAAAAAGAAGGATAAGAAAGTGATACTAAACTTCATGCAACTTGATTCTTCGAATATTTCCAACCAAGAAGTACCTACACACAAGACCAAGCAAAATTTTGGGGCTATTTTTAGAGGACTACCTCAGTCAGTCCCTTGCTTTGGTGTTTCCGCCTCCACAAACAACTAGATAACAACGATGTAGAAAATGATAAAGAAAGTGTATTGGAAATGGAAGTGCCAAGCAATACATAAAACCCAATATGCTACTATGCAAGTATGATGATAGAAAAGTAAATGATAATGGTGGATATCACCTTCACAACCATGTGCTCTCAAGGCAAGTAGAGGAAGGCACGAGCTTGAAAGTCCTCCAACAACACTATCGCAACAAACAAAGTGGAGAATCCAAGAGATCAACAACTTGCACCTACAATGGAGGTGGTGGTGAAGCTTTGAAGTGTGTAAGTTGATAAAAAAAAAGTATCCAGAATTCAATCAAGTGTGTAAGAATGGTGAATAAGTTGAATGAATTGAAGGAATGGGAAATTTGAAAGGCAAAATGGAGGCAAAGGAGTCATTTTGCATTGGTCAAGGGGGTAGGAGACATTACGGTTCATGTCCAATGGAGAAATGTAACACCTATATAGGTTCTAAAGGCAAGAATCATGTCAGGATGACAATACAACGCATAGATGTTTGTGTGGTGCACGTACGTCCCTGATAAAATTCCTCCACCGACATGCAAACAAGTTGTAAAGTGGACAAGGAAAGGTGGCAGATGTCGGGATTGCATCATCAAAATTAAATTTTCTAAGGTGAAGGGTATGAAAATGGGGAATTTGCAAGGGGTACAAATTCACACCATTACAGTTATTACTTCCAAGATAGATGCATAATAATTGGGTTATAGAGTCACAATGCATCATGAGAGATAAAAAAATAAAAATCACAAAGGAATATGAGTTGTATAGATTCATACACCAAAAATAATGATATCAAGAAACTAAACATTCTCAGTTATCCATCATAAGTTGTATAAATTCATATGTAATGAACAAATGACTATTCCAAAGATTTTAATGCATTATAATGCTTTCATATTCATGAAATATTCATTACATTCATATTTGCAAAGTGGCAAGGGGAAGCCCTAAGTTAGAACTTCCTAAAAGATCCATAGATGGAATTGTGGAGACATTCAATTGCAAGAATCATTTATAATATTGTGCTCCTTGAGATTTACAAAGGTGTTCCCATAATGATGATTTAGTTTATTGGAGTTGAAACCCTAGAAGCTCCTTCACACTTGTAGTCATGTAGAAGGGATAAATGACCAAACTTTTTTTTGGAAAATGAACCAACATATATAACACTTTGTTGGTTGCCAAGTCAATTTGGGAATTGAGGGGGAACTGCAAGTCATGAATGTGGCATGTAAGGAAATATTAGATCCCAAAAAATCCATTGAATGAGTACATAATAACCTCATTCCCAAAGAAATAAAATAAAGGTATCTTTGCATGACCAACTCTAAAAATATTTGTCAAGAAAATTATTGAGATTAAGAATTAGAGATAAGGTCCATAAGGCATGCATGTAAAGATAGGTCAAAAATCATGAACTTGATAAAATAACATAGTGGAAAATATCAAGGATCGAGAGTTGGGAATAATTCATAACCCATGCCCAAAGTATCACATCAAAGGTATTCCCACATTTCAAAATTTGATAAAATATATCTAGAAGAAAATATTGAAAGTCAAGGATTAGGAATACTAATGAACTAATGACATAATTTATGTGGGTAAGTGGATGATCAAAACTATGACTCTAAAAAATAGCATAATTTATTGGGAATTAAGGATACACCATACCTCATGGAACAAGGGATGCAGACAAGAATATGACTAAAATTATGACTTCAAGAGGTAACTTAGTGTAAATCATTGGAGTGCAAGGGTTTGAGGAAAAGAAAGCTAGTAAGAGAAATTTTAAACTTTGACAAGACAAAGGGGAAAAGGAGGTGGTCAAAGGAAAGGTATGTGAGGATGGGAAACCCTAATAATTTGGCATTTATCACAGTCTTTGGAATTTGAACAAGAAACATCTGCACTTAGAATTTTTAGGACCTTTGCAACTTCTAATACATAATATGCACATGTGGGATGAGGGAGAACTACACTTAGTAAAATTTGATAAAAGGGGACCCATGCAAATATTTCTCAACAGATTATATGTGATAGGGAAAATGAAACCTAAATGCACAAAGGGGGCTCAAACTAAGAAAAATTGGACATAGTCAAATGGGGTGCCAATATTGGCTCTAATTGGGGATATGTGTCTCTTGTAGGGATAATGAGAATCTAAATATTCAAGAGTAGACCAAAAAAAGGGATAACAAGGAGGGGATAAGATAAATACACTTCATCTTGACCAAAAAGTCTCAGATTGTACAAGGACAAGAAAGTAACACAAAACACAATATGTACAAGGTAGAACCATTACCTACAAGAAGCACTACTAATCCATAGTATCTATAGTGTGTAAAATTGTATACCATTAGAATTTCACACTACACAATGTCCCTTCTTCTAGATTTTGATATTCTAAATGTAAAGTGTTAACACCGTAATATCCTTTATCTAGAATTCTTGTAATAATTCAAGCTTTATGAGTCTATTTTTCCCAAACGAGAGTGCTATGCATGGAAATTTGTGCAATGCACTAGTGTCCCACAAAAATTCACGATTCTAGTGGCAATTGGAGTGTTGCATTCCTGCAAATATTTTGGAAGTAACACCTTTGCATGAAAATTGTGTTAAACAAAGTAGACTATCTTTCTATTTTGAAAATGGGGAAGAAAAAGGAAAGAAAGTAAGTTCGATTTTTCAGTCATACACTCACATACACTTTGATTGAACTTTACACTTTCTTAAAGAAGCTTTGAATTTTTGGAATGAACAAAAAGCTCTCAGGAATATTACATGTGACTTTTTAAAGTGGGATCAAACAAAGTAGCATTGTAGAAGATCTTGTATCTCTCTTGGGAGTTTTTGACAACCTCTAGGTGATCATAGTCCATTTTTTGTTTTTGTCCTACTACATATAATCTCTTGGTTTGAGCATTTAGTTGTATCTAGTGTTAGTACAATGTATTTACGATATTTAATATCTTTGGCATTGTACTTTGTTTCAAAGAAATCTCTTTCATTATCTTTCAATATTATAAAAAATCCTTATTGTTCATGGAGGTAGAAATATCAAAATGGGGGTTTTTTATTGAGGCAAGCACCTAAACAACCCAACCAAACATTTTCTCCTCTCTCTCTCTTTGTGCATGTTCCATAGCTTGAAAAGGAACAACTATCCTAGTGATATCTTTTTTCTTTCAACAAATTTTATTAGATTATTATGGTCTAAGCTTCATAGAGCATTTCTCTTCTAATTATATCATTTTTGTAATTCTTGTATATGGTGATCCTATGATATCTATTCTATGCATACATGCATTAATTACAAGACATTATGGACTTTCGTATCTACATCCATACCAGACAACAATATGGTGTGAGGATGTACATGTTATTCACTCTTGTTTGTGATTGAGGCTCTCAGAAACATAAAAAAACATTTTTGAGGCCTATACATTCTATTTCTATTGATATCAGTTTATAATTATTGTTATAGAGATAGATAATTTTTCCAGTCTGTTATAACTGAGTATATTCTTGTTATATTGAAATTTAAACATTTAATTTGTTTCTAGTTATAAGTGTTTCATAAAAGGGATTGATCAGATAGGTAGAAGAACCTATGACTCATCTTAATATTAGTGTAGATAGTTGATTCAAAAGGAAGCTTTATTCCATTGTAAGAATCAATTTTTCCATGCTACAATATCATAAACCAACAAATTTACAAGAAGTTTTGACAAGCTCTTGAGGAAGTAAGCACTATGACCATATCCCTTAATAAATTTAAATGGTCAATGCCACAAGCCATATTTTTTCCATCTGGAACATTTGAGTAACAACCCATTTTGAACTATCCATAGTAGCACATACCTTTGGATCTATAATTTAGATGTTTCAAGTTAATTATCATTCCATCCAGGGGGATGGTTCATGTTCTTTAATAAAAATATATTTTCCTTGTTCCCAAGATCATCTTTAAGGTGGAAAAAGGTGGATGTGTAATTGAATTTTTCCTCATTAACCTCCACTACATACAAACTTGCATTAATGCCTTCCATGGATGTCATGTCATTGCTCCATGGTGTACACCTTTGTTTGTCATCATATGAAGACTTGTTGATCAATGTAATAGGTTGTTCCTACACATATTCATTCTTTTGGAGCATAATATCAACAATAATATAGGATGTATTAGACATGAAAATATGGAAAGTCTTAGAATAATCTAAACTTACCAAGGCTACTACATCTTGAAGAGATTCCTTCACTTGCACCATATACATTAGCTAGTACCTTGCTCCAAGTGATCGATTCTTAATTCACATCCTCAATAAGAGCAAGGAAAAGGAGGAAATCAATAATGGTTTGATCTTATTCATCATTATATCAAGAGAGAAAGTTAGGATCAACATCAACGGATGGAACTCCATTTGTGGTAGTGTAACTATCCTCTTAAATGTGTAGGCATCCTCTTTAATGTGAAAGTTTCTCTCTTCTCTTTGTAGGTTGACCTATTCGTACGATAGATCTATTTGCTTATATGGGAAGATCAAGTCATTTAAATTGAGGATGTAAGATATGACTTGACTACAAGAAGGAACACTTGACTCGGCCTTCTCCTTCTTATCTACACATTATCTTCTAGTAGCTAGGACTAGACTAGTTGTGCCTTATCATTTAGATTTTCTTCTAGAACTTCATATTCATAATCTATCAACACCTCTTTCTTCTTCACTATATTTTGCTATACTAGATCTTTTTTTTCTCTTTATCGCCTTTTTTGTAATAAAACTACTCCTTATTTTATCCTATTCCCTTAACTTCTTCTTACTATTGTAAATGTTTTTTTCAATTGACCTATAACAATACTATCACATCATGCAAGCACATGTTCATCTCTTAGTTGATATCCATTTTGGACTTGCACTACAATTGCATATGCATGGGCTATCATGTCTTCACATGGTGTTTCTGACTTGAATGTTTATTGGATGGATTTCCTTGGATGTTAAATACTATGTATGTATGCATCTTGAAGAGATTCCTTCACTTGCACTTATGAATTAGCTAGTTCCTTACCCAAGTGACTGATTCTTGATTCACATCCTCAATAAGAGAAAGGAAAAGGAGGAAGTCAATGATGTTTTTATCTTGTTCATCATGATATCGAGAGAGAAATTTAGGACTCACATGAATGGATGAAAATCCATTTGTGTTAGTGCAACTATCCTCTTCAATGTGCAAGTGTCTCTCTTCCATTTGTAAGTTGACCTCCCCAGAGGATATATCTATTTTCTCATATGGGAAGATTTTCATTTGCACTGAGGATGCAAGGCATGACTTGACTACAAGAAGGAACACTTGAATCAACCTTCTCCTTCCTATATACACATTATATTCTAGTAGCTAGGACAAGACTAGTTGTGCCTTATCATTTAGATTTGCTTCTTTTAAAACTTCATATTCATAAGAATTAACACCTCTTTATTCTTCACTAGCCTTTGCTATACTGGATCCTTTTTTGCTCTTTGTCACCTTCATTATAACATAAATACTCCTTATTTTATCCTATTTCCTTAGCTTCTTCTTACTATTGTATGCATATGATTTTTCTTTGATTTATTAGCAACATTGTCACATCATGCACGCCCAAGATCATCTCTTAACTCATATCCATTTTGGACTTACATTATGATTACATCTGCATGGGATATCATGACTTCACATGGTGTTTTTGACTTGCATATTTATTGGATGAATTCCCTTGGATGTTTAATACTATGAGCGAAAAATCATAATGATTTGTACTAGCACTATGTTCGCATTGAAAACTTTGATTGGCTGCATCATAATCATTGTACTTATATTATCCTTCCATGGATTTATATCTAGATGCATCATATTAATCATCCTCATCTCCATAGTTCTCAATAGAATATTCCTTATAAGGAAACTCTTCCTCTCTAGATATTGAGAGGGTATTTTCACTTATAAGTGTGGCAAGTTGAGCTTCTTGCACTCTAAGCTCTACAATAAGTTGTATTTTCTCATATTAAGGTGATATAGTATTTTTTTCCAATTAACTTCTCTTTTATATGAAATTTTTAGAGGAGATGGACATAATCCAACAGTGTGTCTTTCCACGTCCTGATGTCTCATGCTAAATTTTGTACATTATAGGATCTATCCCTATTCATCCTACCAATAAGCATACAAATTCTTTTTAATTGAGCCCCCTACAATTGAATTATTATCAAATGTTTTTGTTACTCCTTTTTGAGGTGATATAAAAATCCTTCATGTTCAATTTCATATGTATATGACGTGATAGGAGAAGCGAGATATCAATAAGGAATATGTACATCATAGGAACTATCCTTATTTATTCTACCAACAATCATATCATTCCCTATTTCATATAGACCTATACTTTTCCCTATTGATGGTCATGAATTAATCTTTTGAGTCTATAAATGAATAGTTTCTACCTAATATTCCTACTTCTAAATATGGATAGACAAGTATATGTGACTTGCCACTATTTTGAAATTCTATTTTTGTTTTTTGTCTCCTTGAATGAGTAGAATTTTTCAAATTCTTATTGGTACCTAGGTTTCCTCGTTCTCTCCATGTTTGAGTCTTTTGATTTACAAACCAATTTAATGCTAGACTAAATTAGAGTCACCACTCTTCACCTAGAAGAGACAAAATATTTCCCCAACCACTATAAATTCTAAATACTAGATAATAACTCACTTTTCTATTTCCTTACTTCACCGCTATATTGGTGTGATTTGATAGGTTGCTAACTTACATACTAACAAAGTTTCTTCACTACAATACTATGGTCTTCAATATATGAATGAGAATTCACATCCCCGATAACAACACCATTGTTTTTGTGCTTAGAGTTTTTGGTTCTTAAATCTGTAAAGGTAATCCTCTTCTTGAGAACTAAAGGTGTCAAATTGAGGGCAAGGCCTTCAATCTTGTGATCAGGCAAGGCAACTTTGGGGAAATTTGCTAATGTGGGTAATATTTACTTTGAATTTAGGATTATCTAAACCTAGGAGGCTTCCCTATATGTATCCTAAATAGGATTAAACACAATTGTAAATAGACAAATGGATAAAATACTATAATAGTACCCATTGTATGCATAACTACAAAATTTGTCACTAAGATAAGGACTAATTGTTACACGTTTTTGTTATTTACTCAAGTTGATTGAGTTTAGAGTGTTTGCAAATTGAAAGAGAAGTACATTTATTATCTATCTTCCCTATATTGCATTCAATTGTATAAACAGAAAAATCAAAGAGATTATAAGTTTTTAGTAACAGATTATTGTATTTATACAAGTGCATACAATATGGAAAAGATTTGCACAAATCTTTCTGAAAAAGTAATCTTTATTGATACAAAAGTACATATTTGTCTCACACAAGCCGTGAGACTTAACTTGTTCAATGAAAATGAAGAACAATTTATACATTGATGGATAAAGAAAAAGAATGAACATATAGGGGAAGAGGCCAGCCATTGCCTGATGACTAGTTCAATGTCTATTGTCTTTCTTTGCCTCCTGCTTTGAGTTGTCTTGTGTCCTTCGTAGCTCCCTGCTCCTATTTCCCACATCTATCAATTCCAATGACGTTAGAGTAGTGCTCTAAGCAATGAAGGATTCTAACACTACATGTACATGCACACATGAATGTATAAACTGACCCTCAAGTGCATTAAACAAACATGTAAAATGTAAATGTCCAAGAAAGCAACAAGATCATCAAGCCCTTCAAGCATATGCATATATTTTTCTAACTATTTGTTTCATGTGCAGATACATGAATAACAATGCTATTGTTTCATCAAATCTTAGCACGTAGGTTAAACGTGGCTCCCACAAGGGTTGAGCTCGGCATGCTCCTTTTTTGTGCTTTAAAGAGGCATTGAAAGTCACTTATCAAGTAGGTTCATCTCTTTATGGTTTATGTAAATAATCACACATCATTTATGGTAGTAAGTTATTGGTTTCTGTCATAAGTGATATATGATTAATCATCATAAATCATAAAGAATGAAGTCAAGTATCTAGAGCCATCAAGAGGATACCAAGAATATCAAGAGATAAGTGGATCAATCTTTTGTTTCTATATGCAATAGTGAATATCAAACACCTGATTATGGACATGGAATAGCAAAATGAAATGCATTCTCATTTTGAACAGGAAGGGCACCTGTCATTCATGACAAGTCAAGTGTCATATACACAACTTTTGTGTTTTTAGAAATAGAGCACATTGATACAAATGAGATGCATTGGTAATCATCTTGTTAATAACACAATGAGTGTTCACAAATAACAAGTGGCATGATAATAAAGAACAACATGATCATATAAAGGTACAGTGGCAGTTGTTACTTGCACCAAAAGGACAACAAACAGTGGAAGATGCCAATGACAATGGAGCAGTCATTTTATTTATGACACATGAACAATAATCTATCAATCACATTGCATGAAATAGTGAGATAGGAGGTTAGTTACAGGTGAGTGGATAGGGCAGTTTTATGGCCAAAACATTGTCATCTGTCTGTGAAAGAAAGTACAATGATATTCTACATCAAAGAATCATGATAGTCATAATGAGTCACAAATGATAAGTGGGAAGTCATAAATGGTAAGAAAAAGATAGTCATAAAAGTATCCATATGCATCAAAGGCCTTGTACTATGAAGTGCAATGACAAGTTCATGATAGCCCTGTATAGTGCCTAATTGAGGAAAGACAATCATCTTGGTGCTATTAAAATACAGTCAATGCTAGTGATTAGGATCCTCAATTAAAAGAGATGGCATTCCATGTAAAAGATAGTAGGTCATAATTTTCAAGACAAGAAAGATAATGCTAATATTATCACCATCCTCATTGTCATATAAGAGAGCCTGCAACCATAGTTCTCTAAGGAAAATCTTATGGTTTGGTAAATGTTGGTAAGGCAGTGCATATTGTAGGATGGGAGCAATTATGAGATTTAATGCTTCTTGCTACTAGAATTTTGACTCACCTCTATGAGAACAACCCTCAGAACAAACTTAGCCTCTTTGATGACAGTAAAGAGAAGTTGTGATCAGATTTTAAGAGTTCCATTCCAAAACAATCAAAATGTCATGATGCACAGTCAAATGCACAGTTATAGATTTATAGAGTGCAACAATACTAGATCCAACATAAGATAATGGAGAACATGATGTTGTCTTTCAATATGAGCAAATATACAAGGTTTGAGACTAGGGTGTGTGGTCTGGGAGTCTTATGACTGTGATATGCTTATTTAGTAGGGCAAAGTTGTTTTCTTGCAAAATATAAAAAGGATATGATGGAAATGAGGTTATCTTATAGGTAAGTGTGGATGAATCTAATGAGAAATCAAGCATAAATAAGCTAATGAATAGTGTAATTTGCATGGGGAAAAGAGTAATGATTACAATTACCTGGCTTATGAAGACTATGCAAGACAACTATGCAAGACAAAGGATGTATGATGAAAGTGGAAACATGTGAAAATATCAGACCCAGAATGTGGAGTTGGGTCATAGTTTCAAAGGAAATATGATCTAGGAGTCTAAGATGCTCAAGTATACCTATGGAGGGAAAATCAAAATAACCAAAAAAGTACAAGAAACCCTCGTTGTCATAGTGCAGATTTATTGAGGTTGAGCTAATGTATGGAGATATTTTCTTCATTTTTTCTTTCATACCTACATAATCGAGTTGTTGTGATCATATATATATAAAGAATTTAAAGGCAGAGCTAGGGAAAAATAAGACCCTTATCATTTACAGAAGAATGCATAAAATCTACAAAAAATTGTAAGTATGGAGGCCAAATACACATAAACCCCTTTTGCATTTTATTTTCCTGCTGAGAATCCAAAAAGGAGTGAATGAAGGGCTTGGGTTTTGGTAATCCTATAGCCATTTTTAGCATTTATAAAAGAATCAAAGTGCCACCATGCTACTTGTTTTCCTTTTTTACATGGAAGAATAAAACACAAAAATTCAATACAGTAATGAAAGGAGTTTCAAGCATTGAACACAACAAAAACAAAGTGAACCTTCCTCAAATTTCCACGAAAATCTTGTGGCCTTTGTATGTAATGGAGGGTGTTTCCTTCTATAAACCCTAGATTATGGCTCAAGCTTGAGCTCTTTTCTTTCTCAAGGAAAAAGTAAAGCAGTAGAATAATCTCAGTGTTTGCTTACCTAGGAGTTTCTTGGTCAACCTTTTATGGAGAAATGTTAGAAATATTCCTCAAATTTTCATAGAGAAAGCTCTTTGAAAATCTCATGGCAGCACGACCAAAAAAAATGAAGTATGCAGAAAGGAAAAGCATTTAGATTGGGGAACAATATAGAATGTTGTGGTCTATAAGACCTAAGAAAAAAAAAAAACATGAATAGAAGGTTTTGTTTTCATAATGACTTACCAACTTGTTTCTAAAGGAGAAAAATCAACAAATTATGTATCGAAAATTCTTCTATAGGTTGCAAATCCACACTGAAAGCATGTAACAGATTTTCAGAAACCCTTGATGGCGGCCTAGGCTTCTTCTTGAAGCTTCAAAGAATAGAGTGAAAAATGCCTTGGCGTAGTTTTTTGTTTTTAGGGTTTCTTAACCCTATGTTTTTTATTAACGATAAACAGGTTTTGAAGGGAACCTAAAAGCCTTTATAAAAAAGAAAGTGGCAGTAAAGATAAAACACTGATGGAAAGGAATTTTAGCCATTGTTTTAAAAAAATGCATGAAATTAATTGAGCTGTGGGCTAAGACTTAGCCTTATGCCTTGTGACATTTTCATCTAGGAGGTATACAAGTCTTTTAAGACTTATTTTTCTTTCCTTTTATTTTTGTATTTGTTTTATAATTGTAAAGTGTTTTAATTGAGTGATAGTTATAAATCACTTGATTTAAATGCTATTTTGAAAATGCAAAAGTAAGGTGATTTATGTAAATGTCTTTATGAACATTGTTAAGGAGTTATGCTTTTGCAAGCATATAGGAGTAGTTATGGCAGTTTGGAGACATGAACAAATGCATGTAGGGGGAATTTATTCATTTTATTGGAGGTTTTTCTAGAATCTAGGGGTGGTTTTGCATGCCTAGATGTCTGGCATGGTCAAAACCACTTTCCCCACATGTTGGAGGCAGTTTTGGGGGGATTCTAATGCCTCAATTTTAGGCTCTTTTGGTGGATCCGACCCAAGGTAGTTGCTTGCTCCTTTTTTGGTGCAACTACTTGGGTTGAGTTATATATTCACTCTTGTAACTCTTTTTAGGAGTTAGTTCTTTGGATGCAGATTGAGACTTAGAGACATTTGGAGTCCTTTGTCAAATTCCATGCAAGCTTTGTAACTCATTTGGACATGAAATACAATGCAGTCCTTGGGTATCATTGAATGGTGTACTTTTGCCTTCTTGTTATTGCATAATTGTGTATTTCTACATGATTGATTGAGTTATTGAGAGATTGTATTCATTTCCTTTAACTCTATCTCATGGCTTTAGTACCTTTTTGTAGAAAAGTGTGATGTTGTAGGTTATAATCTGTGTCAAGAAAGTAGGTTGCTCTTAGTTGTGAAGTCTTTTTCCTCCTAGGAGCTTAAGCAGTAAAGCCTCTTTATAAAATACTTATGCATAACACACAGAAACAAGTTGTGCAAGTTGCTTTTTCTAGTAATTGTATGCAAGTGTATGAAATATGAGTTTCAAGTCTAAGTAATATTTTGGTGTATCACCTTAGGAGGTAGTTCTTTTCATTTTATGTTATCTCTTTGCCCTTTTCCTCAACAAAAAACCAGTAGGATTTAGGTGAGAACCAAGAGGAAGCCGACCTTCTTCAGAGGTTGACCTCTATTTATCAAAGTCCACACTTTGAGAGGTCTTCCCATGTTACACTTAGTTGTTGAATTTCATATTCAACAGGGTGCAAAATCTTAGTGATAACACTAACCTACTGATATGACCTCTATTAAGAAAATAAGAACAACACTACATAACAAAAGGATGTAGGTATGCATAAAATGACTCTCTATAATGATAAAAATTTAAGGATATTTGAGAATGTTTTCCATAGCTATAATGTTGAATCATCAAGTGCATACAAACTACTTCCTACTCCTAAAGTATTGGTGAATGGTTTTTTTAGTTTGAGTGCATGGAGGGTCATTAATTCCAAGATTAGTGCCTATTTATTGGGTTACAAATTCAAAACATGTCATGAGAGAAAAAATATAAATTACAAAGGAATACGAGTTGTGCAAATTCATACACCACTAACAATGATATCAAGTAACTGAACATTCTTAGTTATTCATCCTAGACTACAAGAATTCATATGTAATGAATAAATCACCATTAAAATATTGTAATGCATTAGAATGTTGTTCCATTCATAAAATATTCATTATATTTATATCAACAAAATTTCAAGAGAAAGATCTATACTAGAACTTCCCAAAATATCTAAAAATAGAATTGTGGAGATATTCAATTACATGAATCATTTATAATATTAAGCTCCTTGAGATTCATAAATATGCTTATTTAATTTTTTCTAAATTTGTAGGAGCTAAAACTATAGAAGCTCCTTAACAACTATGTTTGTATAATCTTGTATTGTAGATTTGGATGACACTATTGAGGACATCATCTTCTCTTTGATGCCAACTTCGATTAAGTTGCATCACCATTTCTATTTTTGGATCTTACTCTTGCCTTACCTACACCAAATTTTATAGTGGAAAATTCTACACATATTTATGAGTTGACATATCTAACTCAGTCGTCATCTATTTTTCTTTCCTTTGCAACAATATCAAATTATCATTGGTTTAATTACCACCATACATCTATGGTTCTTGTTCTTGAATCATATGAGACATGATCCATCTGATCAACCTTTTTCATAGTTTAGCATTATCTTAGAGATCTTTGAGCATCATTCAAAGACATCATGGGAATAATTATTTTCTTTAGATCATGTGCAAAATTAGAGGACATTCAACTTACTTCTAGAATATTCCTATCTAGAATGGGAAGTCATCTTGTACATATTTGTAGTGCCGTTTCTTCCCAAGGGGATAAATGTTGTTCAACATTCATGGTGAAGGGCACACAATATATTGAGAGGGGGTGAACCAATATATCAAATCTATTTAAAAATATTTACTTCAACATGAATTACCATTAGTCACTTCTACAAACATGAATCAAAACTAGTATCAATTAAGCAACACAATTGCACACATTCACACTATGAACACAAAATATATGTGAAAAATTAGAATGGGAAAAACCACAGTGAGAAGAGTTGCTTAAATCTACTATCCAAATCCAACCTCAAAAAATAATGAATAAGTTACAATCATGAAGTAGGCACCAAACTACCAAAGACACCAATCCCCTGTTTTATTTGTAGACACCAACCTATTAGAGGCACCAATCCTCAACACACAAAACTAAGCACCAACTCACCAAGTAAGACACCAGTCCCACCAAATTACATAAATAAGGTTTGTGGATCTTCAATGCTAATTGAATAGATTACACATGATCTGATCCTCCTTCAAACACTCTCTCACACAACTTATGATCTTCTAATGATGGATCACAATGATTGGGATGAAACTCCCATTGAGTTACACTTGCTTGCATAATTGCTCTCATACTCATAAATTTTTATTACTTATAAAGTATGATGATTAGTAATTATATACATCCCATTACATTAACATCATTTTGTCTCAACCAAGAACCCCTTAACACCATCTACAATTAGCTAATTCGGCTAAGGTAGACCTAAATTCAAATTTGCATGAAATGTGTAGCAGGTCGGTCCTAAAACAAATTTGTTGCCACCAAAAGAACATTATGCCGTGCACTTCCTTCAAGGACCTTAACTAGGACCTATTTGACCTTTCCATGATATATCCAAATAGAACAAACAACAAGCCATTGTTGCACAAATCCAAAACATCAACTTGATTGATTAACAAGCATAGTGACCCTTCTGTCACTTCAAACTTTTTGCCTGCTAAATATAGATTCTATAAAATTTGGAACAAGATGAAACATGTGTAGAAATTCTCTCCTTTCAAATTGTAGAACATAACTCACATCTAGGAAGAAGTACAGTTCAAAAAATATGTTGCTAGAAAAGTCTATTTTCTTGGTGACTTACTTCAAACATTATGGATCAAACTTTTTGATTACTTCTATCAATATGAATAGGTGTAGTATGATACTAGAAGCATACTACAACAGTCTACTTCGTTGTTCTCAAATAAACTAGCATGGCATGACATAAATACACCCTAAATACAACAAGTACAATTAGATTTAATTCTGACTAATCTACTAACATTACTCCTTTGACAACAGTGAGCACTTTTGACATCAATGACAATACTCCTTTGACATAAATAATAATATATGTTCAATAATATGCCCCTTTTCATTGATGGAAAACATCAAAATATTGCTAGCACATGAAAAAAAATCTAATATGTTTGGATCAGGAAGTCACCTCACATGGAGTTCCACTTTCTCTCAGATGATTTAACATTTTGAGTTCCATTTCTCCCCCTTTGACATCCTATGAAGTTTGTTGATGAGGATCCATAAAAGAATGACTCTTGAAGTTCAAATCCCGAGTTTTTTGCAGCAATCAATGAAAGCAAGGTTTTGAATGGCAGTTTCATCCCACATAGACATAATAGAAGATTTGGAAGACAAGCTTCAAGAGGACAAGGATAAAATACCAGGTTCTATTATTCCTTTTTTGGTTATTATTTTAATTGCAATCATTTTGGTCATAATTTTGTGAATTGTAGAAAGGTTCTGACAAGAATAAATGATTATATTAGCATAAATGTATTTGCACCATTTATAATTTTAATATCATTTATCACAAATGTAACAATTTTGGACATATTACTAGAAATTATAGAAGCGATTTTGTGAGTCCTCCTATACTGGATACAAAAGGAGATAAGTCATAATATTAGAATAATGAAACAAATAAGGTTTAGAAGAAGAAACTAGAGGAGAAAAGATTAGAGAAATTCATGGTGGCTCAAACTGCATTACATACTCAAAAGGAGAAGAATCTGTGGATCATTGACAACGGGTGTTCAAGTCATATGACCAAAGACAAGAGTAAGTTCATGCACTTAAATAAGTTTTATGGAGGGTCTAAAACCCTTGGTAACAACTAGATTGCTAAGATTACCGATAAGGGTATTTTGAGTCTTGATGGTGGAAAGACAAAAACTCATTATGTTCTATATGTAGAAGGCTTGAAGCAAAATCTTCTAAGTGCAAGTCAAATGGGTGAAAAAGGTTACAAGCTTTCATCTAGTGCTAAAGGTTGTGAAATTAGAAAGATCGGTATTGGTGAGTTAGTTGCTAAAAGAAGTAGGACTAATAGTTATGTATATCATCTCAGTGAAGTAAATGAACATAATTTCTTTGCAATACAAAGATAAGAGAGTTGGATTTGGAATATAAGATTGGGACACATCAATTTTGATGATCTTGTGAGGATTAGTTCAAAAGGAATGGTAAGAGACATTTCAAATATCAAGAAACCTTAGTTTATTAGTTGCAAACCATGTCATGAGGGAAAATAGACAAGGACCAAATTTCCTACTAAGGAATATTCTACAACAAAGCTATTGGATTTGATTCATACTAATCTATGTGGACCAATGCAGATAAAGAGCATTCAAGGTGATAGGTATTTTATGATGCTTATTTATGATTACTCTAGAATAACTTGGACTAATTTTCTGAGAGAAAAATCAAAATAAATCATTCAAGGCACCAACGCCTATCTGTAGTACTGCCACCTCCAGTGTTGCTAATTTTGAGAAAGGGAAGAAGAAAGAACAAAGTTTCTCTGCATCTATTGATATTGCTGCCCCTACCAGTCCCAGTACTAGGGCATATAAGAAAAAGGACATACCTCTTATTGCACCATTTGCTACTTTAGGAAGAAGAAGAGTGAAACAAAATGCTGGCAGGAAAAGAAGTCTGAGTGATGCTATTCAAGAAGAAATAGAACTTGGAATAGAGGAAGAGCATTGGCTAAAAAGAAGAAAAAAGAGTAGTACCTCCCATGAAGAAGCTAAAACTAGAGATGATATCTTTACGGATGAGGAGACAAAAGAAGAGGAGGATACTTACAAGATTCACATGCATAAGAAAAATGAAGAAGGATTATCTAATCCTATGGAGGACATGCCTAGATCTCCTCTAGTAAGTGATCAACCATCTTTAAATCTAGGAGCCTTAATAAACAATATGATTGAAAATGATCTTATGCCAATTGCTAAGTTGTTTGATGAAGTTAATGAAGAAGGGAAGGAAACCATCATAAATGCATTTATTCAATATATAGTTATTTGTAATGTAAGTATGGAGACCATACAATCCAAATTTACTGAAAATGTGTGGAAAGAATTAGTACTTAGAAGGAAAGAGGCTATAAATGTTGAAGACAAGATGAGAAATGAAGCCTTAAAATCCATTAGTTCCATATTTTTGGAAATAGAAGCTGCAAATTTGCGAAAAGAAAGTTCTACATTGTTTAGAGTCAAGCAGAGGGTTAATATGCTAATGAATAAGGAAGAAGACTATATGGAAAAGGTAAGGCAAGAAACTCAGGATGTAATTAGAAAATTAGAAAGGAGTTATGGGACAAGAACCAATTATTCGTCCCACAAAACTTAGGCACAAGAACATGTTTCCAATGTAGAAGTGATGGATAATCCATCTTTGGAAAATATTGATGAGACACTTGGTGTTTTGGAGACCCCTTCCCCTTAGACTGATACAAAAGAGACAACCAAGAAAAGGTCTGATGATCAACATAAAGATCATATTGGTGATAAGCAAGAAGGAAAACAAGAATCTATTAGAAACAGGGATGAGAAAAACAAAGATGAAAGTGAAGGGAGTAAGGACAAAAAAAAGAATAATGACAAGGATGATGAGGATAGAAGGGAGAAAGACAACAAAGACAAATCCTCTGGAAATTCATCTAGAGAAGAAGAAGAAAAAGAAGAAGAAGAAGAAGAAGAAAAGGAAGAAGAAAAGAAGAAAGAGGTAGACAAGAAAGCCATTTCTGTAGTGCCTCTCATGCTATTTCCCTGATAGACTGATAGTTGATCTGTTATATGATGAGACATTATGATACATTATATGATGTTATATTCATTGTTATGATGATGCCATTGATGACATTTCTGATACTTGAGGTTTTATGCACATGTTATGATTAGTATATGGTTGGATGATCATTATTGAGACACTAATGATTTATATGTTCTGATATGCTTTTATTCAGGTGACTATGGAGATCTAATTTGATTATGAGGACTAACCCTATCATGAGTACTATGTGATTATCTTATCATGATTGTTATGTGATTATCATGTGATTGATATTATCCTTATTACTATGTAGTTGATTGTTATATGATTTGATTCAATTACTAGGTGTTTTTCTTACTGATGTGATTGAGTGAAAGGGAAAATGTCACATCACTCACTTGTGAGCACCTTGCAACATTGTGATTCCCTTTCACAGTGTGTATGTTTATATGTATATATGCAAAACCATTTTGTGTGTTGTAGGTTGCAGGTACCAGGCATCGACTCCACCTGAATTGGTAGATCTGAGCATGCCTTGAACCTAATGGATTAGTTGATCGCAGATAACACTTGATCCCCTACCTTATCCATCATCCTCGAAGAGGATGAGTATCCGGTTTGGCACCTTGTCAGTATTGTCAGTATTGTCAGTATTGTTAGTATGGTTAGTCAGTGTTGCTTGAGGTTTTGCATTTTGACCTTCTATAGTGGTCAGGTAATTATTTGGCATTTGGTTTTATTTAATTTAAATTGTCTGATAAAATGCCTTCGGTTATCTTATGCATTAAAATAAATTGTTAAGTAAAAGGGTATACCTTTGATAAATAAATAAATAAATAAATATATATATATATATATATATATATAATCATAGTTAATAATAAAATAAATTTATAATGTAATGTTATAATTAATAAATAATAATAATATGGTAAATAAATAAAATGTTATAAGTTCAAAGTTACATAATTGATTATAATGTGTAAGTAAATGTTTGGTAAATGGTTTTACCCGTTTGTGTGAAATTGGGTATCTATTATATTACATTTGGCCGAAGCTATTGGAAGTAAATATTCCATATTTACCCAAATTATGATTTTTAATGAAATGCTTTTAATTGTCCTAACCACTGATTTAAAATTAATTATTGAGTATGTGTTGGGAAGGTCGATTTAATAAATTCAAAGTTAACTATAATCCATTCTATAGTTGGTTGGGATTGTTTTGGATTTCTTGTACAACCAACATTTTTCTTCTTCCTGTAAACGTTTTTGGTTTTGGGGGATTTCATTTTGTTTTTGGAAAGAGGGTGGAGAGAATTATTTGAAAATTTTCTTCTATTGTTGATTATGTTGGGAATTGTGTTTTCAAAATTTTGGATTGTGGATTTGGAGAAGTTGGAATTGCAAGTAAAAGTTTGAGCTCTACATCAAATTTTCATTTCCTACCAAGCATTGGATCTAGGTTGGATTTTGATCTTTTGTTTACATTTGATTTTTCGAGTGTACGATCAATTTGATTGATTTCTCTCTCTCTGCTTTCTAAAAATAAATGTGTGATTATTTTATTTTGTTTGTGAACGAAACATTTATTTATTCCAGAATAAAAATTAATAAATGTTTATTGCTTTTCTATTCCCTGCCAGTAAAATAGCTTTATTGCATTGTCCATAACTCTGTTTCTACAAACTAGGTTGGTGAGAAATTTAAAGGGTTTCTTCACCTTGTTGTCTTCTAATCTTTATCCAAAAATCTCAAAAACTCAAATCATAGTTTCTAAGATATGTTTGAAACATGGGCTACTGTCAGGCTACTCCCCCATGGCTGCAAATGCCTTTGTTTCTCCCTGTAGCTAGCCAATGGAAGATTAGCATTCGAGATTAATTTAACACCTTATTATAATGTTTAAATTGATATTTAGGGTTAGTTTCTGATTGTGGTTAAACATATATTCATTTAAATTATGTGAATAGAAGTAGATTAATTGTTGACAATAAATTTTATGTTACGTAAAAATCTATGGAATTAACGAATGTGTTATTTAAAATAAATGTTTAGTTAAATAGTGTATTAGGGGAATAGTGGAATGTTAATATTAAGTGCTCAGGTAAAATATTAGAAATAGGTTATTTAATTTAAATGATTTAGATTAAATGTTAAGTGATTTAGATTACTCTCTATTAAATAATTAATAAATGAATGTTAATTATTTTTTATAATTATTTAATAGTTGATTAATAGAATTGCTATGTGAATAAATTAATTAGAATATTGCTATTATAGTATTATATTAAAGTTGTAGCTTTAATATTAGGGTTTTTGTATTAACTAGTTCAATAGAGATGGTTGTTTTATTAATGATATGGTTATTTTTAAATATAATTATTTGTAGTAAATAATCTATTAATTGAACTAAGTGGTTAAGTTAAAATGAATGATAAGAAAGTTGAAATAATGCCTTATTTAAGGGAATATCTTCATGGTTATAACACTATGATTAATTTTTTGTATTAAACAATGTGTCTTGATTATTGGGTTAAGTGATTATGTAATTGTTAAAGATGGATGTCATATGTGTAAAGTATGTTTAAGGTTATGTGTCATTGGGAAATATGCTTAGTACGTTGGTTTCTAGAGGCCTAGGAGGGGATATATTTGTATGAATGGTCCTTAGGGTTGTTTAACCTTGGAAGTGGTTTGGCTATGTTGTTGGTCATGTGCATTGTATGAAAACAAACCCTAAGGGTGTTGCCCTCATGTATATGTATGGATTCATGAGATTTTGTAATGATATTCAATTGAAGGGTATGCATATGTGTATTGTGTGAAATGAAAACCCTAAGTGTTGTACTACCTGTTCATGATGTCTAAATTGTGGCTATGGGTTGGGACATGGGTTCATATTGTCCTAATCGGTGTCTATGATATTATGATAGGCGTATAAGATGGAAAATTCCTTGCACTGTGGTAGGGTTTTCTAGTTGCAAGTAGGGGGAGTGGTTCTCAATGTGGTCGGAACCCAAAGCGGTGTCTAGGACAACCCATTTGAGGGTTTCTTAATCCAGTGATAACCTTAATAATATATTAGGGGATGGGTAGAATTCACATTAAACAAGATAATGGATGCCTCACCCATTTCCTATAGTGCTCATATAGGCTAAGGAAGGGTTGAGAAGGCCTAGTTGGAAAGATCAACTTTCTTGTCCTCACGAAAGGAATGTTGATTCTGCATGTGTCACCCTATGGGGCCGGGACTTAGTGAGAGGTTTACCGGGACAACCATAGATGGGGGCCAGGATCTAGTGAGAGACTGCCAGGACAACCCATTCTAGGACCATGCAATGACACTCCTCCCTATTGCAGTCTAGCACTCCCTGGTTGTATTTTCTATTTTTGGTGTGTGAGTGCCTCTGGAAGTGATGTAAGTGTTGAAAATATTAGTGTTGTTAGCAGTGTTGTTATGATGTCATGTATAACCTCTTGCTTATGTTAGCTTGTTGCTTTCCTAACTATCTGTTGGATGTGGGACCTTGTGTTATCTCCTAGCACGGGGGGTGGACCTCAGGGTTCCACATGGTCGGGAGGTTGGTACTTTTCCTTGATTGGGTATTCTTGTTGCATGTTCGTGTACGTGGAGATTGATCATTATACTATGGATTCCAGTTCCTGTTCCAGTTGGGAAGAAATCCTATCATGTATTTGTATATTGGATTGTATTTTCATCAGTATCTCTTAATGTAATATGATGTAATATTCCTACATGTATTAGAGGAAGCAATGTTGTAATTATTGTAATGATGTAACAATTTCTGATGACCTCTTCTTGTAAAGAGTATTGTAAAGTAATGCATCATTCATATGATAGCTAGAAAATGATTTTTAATGTTTGATTATCATTTTTCACATTATGAAAGTGAGTAATATAGGATCATTTAATTTGGTGCTTTAAAATGAACCTTACATGCTAGATTGATCTTGTTATCTTTTATCATTAATGAAATGTTTCTAGTATTCTTGATTGTTAGTTTTGCGAGTAGTGCAGTCGAGGAACCTTAGAGGACCTGGGACTAGATTATTATGTTATGTTATGCATTCTATAGTTATTTGTTTTAATAAAAAAAAATTCCATTAATTTGGTCTAGTTTAGTATTGTTCTCTGGGGTTCCTTGGCAGGGGTGTTACAATTGTAGTTAAGAAGAGCAAAGGTGAAATTTCCATAGGTTTTGTGTTGTCAAAGCCATTCGGAGAATCATTTGGAAGTACACTTGAAGGTCTTCTTTCAAGGCAAACTATACTTCAAACTATGCTTCCACCCTATCTAGTTAAGCTGCCATCACATCTAGGTTGTGTGGAGTTGACCAAGATTACACCAGATGAAAAAATAAAACTAAGTGGCACTTTTCTTAACTCTGTCACACAAGAAGCTACATAGTCATATCAAAAGGGAAGTGAATTAATAAATGAAGCTATTAAAGATTTACAGGAGACAACCCTTGGTGTTACAACAAATAACTCTTTAGCTCCAATTGAAAATTTAAAGCTTATAGTTGACTCAGTCAAAGAGTACACATCTAACCTCATGGTATAGATTGCAAAAGAAGTGGAGTTAATTCTTCTAGAGAAAAGACTATTGTTTTTGCAAGACATGTGTACAATTGCTTGTGATAGGGCTTTGCAAACTTTGAAAGAAGTAAGAGAATGTGATGAGGAAGCCCAACTGTTATTTGTCTATTGCATGAAGTAGCCTAAAGCCACTCAAGGTATTAAGGATTTAATGGAATCGATTGAGTCTCAACTTGTAGATGCCTCTAGAGATTATAAGGTTGCAGATGATATAAACTATGTTGGATGGGTTTCTATTGTAGATCTTCAAAGAAATTTTTTCATCTTGCAGAGGTAGAAAGAAGATCCTATGAGATGTTATGCTTAGCTTGGAGACCTGGTTATGTCCAGACATGTCTCTATATCAAATGCATTGATGAAAGAAAAAAAAAATTAGAAGATGAACATTGTTCCATCCACTTCAGGAGAAGGAGAAGAATGCCTGGTGGAATTAGAATCTCTGCACAAAGATATTTCTAGGGAAAAAGGAGTTTGGGATGATGGAAAGCCAGCTTGGAAGCAATTCTCAAGGAGTTACAGGGTGCCCCCAATTCCTGATTTGAATTTTTTTTTATCTTTCCTCAGTCCTTTGTCCTTGATGTCAAATGGGGAGAAGAGGAGAAGAGTATGTATAAAGAATGCTATGTTTTGTGTTTGGTGTTCTTGTACATATGATAGGGGGAGTTGAGTACATTAGTGTTGCACAATATTTTATTTTGAAGTAAGTCTCATTTTTGGCACATGTTGCCATCAATGAAAAAGGGGGAGATTGTTGGAAGAATGAAGATGGTGACCTCCGGGTTTTTTGTCATTGATGCCAACACTGTTTGGTAACTGGCTAAGTAAGCTGTGTGTCTACATTGATCCAATATTTTGATTAAGAAATCCTCTTAGTAAAAGGAAATTCTACAATTTTTTGATATGTTTCTCATGAGTGTTAGTTACAACTATAAATAAGATTTCAACAATTTTGGTTGATCTAGTTAAGTTATTAATGTGACAAAAGTCGGCATTCTTTTGGCTGAAAAGGTTATGAACTATTTTTCTTATAAATGTTTAAAGTGTTCTTTATTAGGTCCGGGCCAACCTAATTAGTGTTTGTTATGATTTATTGAACGCGTCAAAATGAATTTTGATTTAAGTCAACAAATATTTTTGAATTATGCATTCAATTAGGCCAACCTAATTGATGTATAAAGATGAAGATATATATATATATATATATATTGTGTGTGTGTGTATATGATGAAGATGTGTGTGAGATACAGATATAGATGAATGAATGGAGTAGTATATAATGATGCGACAAGTGTTGTAGTGCAAGGTTTTTGACAATTGTTGTATGCCTATGACTGGAGCTGAATTTTTGGTATTTCAGAGCTTAATCAGAACTGATCTCTGCACTTTGAAGGTGTACTTACCCAGTTCATTATTTAGCAGTGAGCCATATCTTTTTGTATCTTGGCAATAAGCCATTTTTGTATTCAGGTTGTGAGCCTTTCAAGGATAATGAGTCCTGATAGTGAGCCTTGTAATATATTGTAACTGGTTATAATATATTGTGAGCTAATCCTCACCATGGTTTTTCCCTTTCTGGGTTTTCCACGTAAAAATCTTGGTGTCAATGTGTTATGA
The DNA here is from genome assembly GCA_007258455.2 of Sequoia sempervirens. Classification (NCBI taxonomy): domain Eukaryota; kingdom Viridiplantae; phylum Streptophyta; class Pinopsida; order Cupressales; family Cupressaceae; genus Sequoia; species Sequoia sempervirens. Next base: position 281,383,173 of record VDFB02000017.1, read on the forward strand.
TCTCTTTTATGTTTTGGCTTACTCTTGCAGCTAGATGCAGATTAATAATTGGATGGTTAGTAATTAATTGTGTTACCAGAATACAGATTCACCCCCTGTCAACATTCAGTGTATTCAACAGTTTCCCCCTAATGTGATATTATACCTCATGATGATGATATTTCTCAAGAAACTCATGATAGTTCAATGCACATTATTAATTAGTCATTGCTTGATGATGGTTTGGATCACATGATTTATAGTACACATATTATTATAGAATTTATGGTAGATGTGTTTAATAGAAATCAAGATGCACATTTACATGTCATATAATTTTTATTTCCATATTATGAGCACATGCATGATGAAGTTTTCTTAATTACATATACTTTAATTGATAAATTATTACAATGGTTTAATTTATTCCATGTTTTATCAGGTGTTTTCATATATTACATTACTCTTTTTCCTATTATGTTTTCACAGTGATTATAATATGTCAACCTCTAATAGTTATTCCTTAGGATGTGTTATTTACACTATCTTACCCTCATTGTTAGTCTTTGATGTGGGTTTGTAATGTCAACCACCTTTGACTCATTATCATGTGAAAATAATGGATCAGCCTACAAGTGATACTTTGGGTTGGGAATGACTAACACATTCGAGATGTAACACAAAAAGGATAAATGGAAATCATCTATGAGGTAATCATTTCCCCTTTTTCTAGAAATACAATTTATCCTTGTAAGTTAAAATATCCTTTTTCATGTCATTTATTTTCCCTCGGTGTCTAGGAATTATTTGGTGTTAAATGTTGTATGTATAGATTTTGAGGATTTGTAAGCATTGGTTATATGTCTCTATGAAAAATTGTTAGAAGTGGGAATATCCATTCTACAAGAACTTCTCTATAATTAGTATAATATCTTACGAGGCAATATTTTTGGAGTCACATTTATATATTCCTTGTTAGTTTGTAACTATTCTTTGGTGTTTAGTGTGGGATCCTTGGTGAATAAATATCAAGATATAAAATATAAAAATATTTTCACATTAATATATGGACTATTGTGGAATAATTATGGAGGTTTGAAGTATTTTCTTATTAAATGAATGCTTATTTGTCATTAGATTATACTTTAAATAACAATGCAACTATACTAATGGGATTTTAGAGCAAACCTTGGTTCACTATTTTGGGATATATAAATCTAGTTATATTTTATTTGGAATTTAGACTTCATATTCAATTATTTAAGGTAGTAGTCTTTAATGGTAATTGATCAAATTTTGACTTGAATATATATTTTACTACAGTGTAGTTTATTGGTCTACAAGTTTACATGTAATTCAAGTGAGATTTATAAATATTATAATAAGCGGGTTTGTTTGGGTTTAACATTATATTTTAGATTCAAAATTAGAAAATATATTGGTTAGTATAAAAGTGACTGGTGAATGTTTTTGGGTTTCTTCTATTGAAAGGGTTTACCCTTTTTTGTAATGTTGTTCTTTAGAGGTTCCTCAATTTTCCCACATGATCCTTAGGAAGGATCCCCTTGGCTTAGTAAATCCAAAAGATTTAATCCACTCTTGTTAAGGGTTCAAATCTACTTGTGATTTGAGGATGAAACTTGTTCCCTGCTTGATTTGATTCTCCCCTAGAGGTTAGTTTGAGATAATTTTCTAGACTAGTTGGGAATAACCTCAAGTAGAAACACTCAAAAGAGAGAAGAATAAGGAGGATTCAAAATTGAGGTTATTTTGCAAAGATTATTTCTACATATTGAATATTGAGCATTAGTGTGGTTTTTTGATTGAAAAGTAACTTTTATAAGAGGAAACTCTATCAAAGTCTCCCTAGCATTTGTATAGAGTTTTCATCTATCATATTATGGGATTAGGTTTATTTTTGGGTTTTATTTAACATGAGTAAAGATTAGTAATTGTGGCATTGAATGGTTGTATATAATGCTAAAAGATAAAGAGTGTTGATTAGACATGTTTCAAGTGAGGAAATTTAATATAATTCTTACAAATTTTAGGTGATGAAAATTAAGTAATTTGTGTATGGTGTGCTTAAAATCAGCAAGTATATGGGTATTTGTTCTTTTTTTTTGAATAATTAAATTGGTGTGTATTCAATGGATCAATATGAGACAAAAATAGAAAATAGGTGCAATAAAATAGGTTTGATGTTAGAATTTTTGATTTAGTGTTGAGATATATTAAATGGTGTCATTGGTAGGTATGAGTTTGGCTTTGTCTTATCTATGTGATTGTGTTTAAAAATCTAATTGTGTAGTTGGTTTGTATCATGTGTTGAGTCTAGTCTTGGTGGGGTTGCAAGGTGTTGAGTCTAAATTTGGGCATGTATGGTCTTGCTATAGGAAGAAGGTTGACTTTATTGAGGCCTTATCATTAGCTACATCAAATGAAATCAAAGAGTCACATTCTATGATTCAAAGTGCATGTTAATAAAATAGGTTAGGCATTAGGATTGTAATTATATTACAATGGTTATGAAGAGTGAAGGGCACACAATCTAGTGAGGGGGGGGTGAATTAGTAGATCAAATTAATTTAAAAATATTTAACTTCGACACATATATCTAAACAGGAAACTTGAATCTTAACTATTGTTAATCAAGCAACAATCATGAACACACATTTACACAATAGAATACTAGATATAAATGGAATCCCAAGATGGGAAAAACCATGGTGAGAATAGTTGTTTGGAACTACTGTCCAAATCCAGCCTCACAAAGCAAGAATACAAGAAGTGAATTTTATAATATGAAGTAGGCACCAACCTACCAGAGACACCAATCACCAATTGTATCTATAGGCACCAACCTACTAGAGACACCAATTCCCAACACAGATCAGTACAAGTAGAATACTAGTCCTATCGAATTACATCAATAAAGCTTGTAGATCTTCAGTGTAGTTGACATATCTCACACACTTTCTAAATTGTCTTCAGAATCTCTTCCACACTCCTTATGATCTTTTGATAATGACACACACTTGAAACACAACTCACATTAAACACTAGCTCGCACAATCATCTCTTTGTATATTCACCACCTTCTCTTCAATTTATACTTCACATTGTGCATCCATGCAATAGATGATTATATACAAGACATTACATTACTTCTCTTCCATGTCGACTAGGGGTCCATAATTAACCAAGATGACATAAGGTGGACCTAAATTAAAATTATATGAAACATGTAATAGGTCCGTCCTAATTCAAATTTATTTCCGCCAAAAGAATATGATGTCATGTACTTCCACGGGAACCTTAACCAGACCCTATCTTAACACCACGTGCTAACTTTGAATGTCGCATGCTACTAGACATTACCGCACAATCCTCAAACACCAAGTAGTTGACATAAAAGCACAAAGAGACTTTTGTCATTTCAAACTTCTTGCATGCTAAATATAACTTCTAAAAAATTCTAGAATACGATCAAACATTTGCAGGAATACTCTCCATTCAAACTATAGAGCCAAACTCACCTTCAAGAATAAATACAAAATATAATTATATTTCCATAGAAATATCTTTGCCTTGAGATACTAAACTGAGACATTCTGGTTCAGACTTTCAGATCACTTCTATCATAGTGAATAGATGCATGCATGATACTATAAACAATCCTCAACTTCTTTTATCAATATAGCTAGAAGTATATAACTTTGTAACTCAAAATGATATGATAGTACAATTACCAACACAAAAAGGTATGATAGAAAAAATCCTAAAAAGATAGTGCCACCTTTGATCATATCTCCTTTGACATCAATTAAAACCTTTGTTCTACAATCTTCCCCTTTTTCATTGATGGAAAACAACAAAATGTTGGCCACACCTGAAGACATATCTGATATTGAGTTCCATTTCTCCCCCTTATGAAAAATATTATTTTGAGTTCCTCTTCTCTCCTTTTGACATCAATGGAAAAGGTCAACACTCCCCCTTTGCATTTTTGATACTCTGCACAATCCAAAAACTTATCTCTTGGATATAATTCCCTTGAGTCCATACCACACTGCTTTTGCAAAAAAATTCCACAAGACCACCAAGCCTTCTTGTGACAGGGAGACCAAGCTCCCCCTCAACCTATACTTCCTCTTGATTCAAGAGGAGAGAGAAAAAAGTCCCAACTTCTTCTGGAACACTCAAAAGTCTCCTTAGGAAGTAGTTTTGTGAAGATATCTGCTACTTGTTCCTTTGTCTCAACATGTTCCATCTTCACTTCCTTCTCAACAAATTTCTCCCTTATAAAAATGATACTTGATTGTAATATGTTTTTTCCTTGAATGCATTACCAGATTATTTGAGATGTTCATAGAACTGGTATTATCACACATAATGGAAATAGGTTCCTCAAACTCAATCTTCATCTCCTTCAGATTTTGCTTCATCCATAGTACATGAGTGCAACTTGAAGCTATTGTAATGTATTCTACTTTTGTTGTAGATAAGGAAATTGAATCTTGTTTCTTACTTAACCATGATACAAGAATGTCACCAAGAAAAATGCTCCACCACTTGGGATTTTTTGGTCATCTATGCATCCTTCCCAATTTGCATTTGTATATGTAATCAGAGTGAAGTTTTCACTCTTGGGATGCACAACCCAAAGTTCATTATAGCTTTCAAATTATCAAAATATTTTTTTAACTACTTTGACATGAGTTTCCTTTGGTGCCACCTAAAATCTAGCGACCATTCCAACATCTTACATTATATCTAGCTTGGATATTGTCACATATAGTAAACTTCCAATCATAGATCTGTACACAGTCTGATCTAATCTGAATTAGGATCTATGAAAATTTCTTTACGAATGCTTAACATTTACAACGATTAATTCAAAGCTTTAAAAATGAATTAGCATAACTGAAATGCTTAAATAAACATAGCATTATAAATGTGATGAATAGAAAGAAAGAGAGAAAAGAGAAAGAAGACATAATGCAAGTTGTTAATGGAGTTCTCCAAATGGCTACGTCTTTGGGTCCCTCTCCAACAGAGTGACCAATCCTATTATGCTCCAAAATTAGGATTAAAAAGGCTTCAACTGCATTACAAGTCCATCTCCTTCTAGCACAACGACATCATGTTCCTCCATTCCACAAAAAATCCCTACAATGTCTTCAGAGTATTCTCTCCTTCTCATCACTTGGTTACCTTTCAAAAAATCCCATACCCCCTTTTTATACATAAAATTTTCCCATTTTGGGTTTAACCACCAAATTACAAAAATACCCCTTTAAAACAACAAAAACCCCTTACATCTCATTTTCAGCCTTCTTGTGTTTTATGGTTTTTGGCCTTATTCATTTTCAAGGTTTAGTTGTAACCATTTAAGGTTACTTTGTTAAGGATTTGGGCTTAATCATTTTAAAAACTAACTCCACTGTGATATGAGTACTTAAAATAAAATGGTATAGGAATGGTTATGTTCTTTAGTTGCAGTAAAGCAGTTGGGAGTTCAAATCCATTTCCGCTTTAGCATTAGTTTCACCGGATTTCTTGGGACTTTTAAATGTCAAACAAACGAACCAACGACATATGTATGTAAAGATAGCCACAGCGGCAACAATACTTTGCACATGGAATAGTGGTGGGGGTCAGGTTCGACTTCAAAATAATTTTATTGAAGTGCTAAGAGGCAGGAGTATCACCAGCAGCATGGTGCACTACCTGATTGAGCTACATGGCATCTCTATCATTCACCGCTAGAGACAACTCACAACTCCAAATCTGCACACGCCTAACGACGCCATGTCACCCTCACCTCACCCTCCTCTTGTCATCAGGAGGAAGTCTACTATCAATACCAATTGTTCCATGTTGTTGTATTGAGATTCCATATCGGGCTTGCTGCTACCGTGGTATGGACTGTGAGTTAACACATGCGATGTCAACATCTTATAAGGGAGCGACAACTTTAGTACCCAAAACTTTGACTTGTGATAATTTTGTGTAATGAAGCCGATATTTCGCAAAACAGTTTACATTGTTTTTATGTCAACGAGCTCTTCGATTTGATGCCAATTTTGACAAATTCTAAATGATTAATTTTTTGCCTTTATGATTGGCCTCAGGTACCTATTTGACCAAACTTTGACTGGTCATAACTTGGGCATTCAAGCTCCTTTTGACCTCATTCAAGTTGTGTTGGATTTAGTTTTCTAAGCTCTTCAAGATGACACTAAATTCTAAAGCATATGAGACACTTCAATTTTTAGTGAAAAGTATCCCCCTAGAATCCTTCCGCACCGAGAGGAGACTTTGACCTCCAAAATTCATTACTAGAAAGTAAGCAGGTAAACTTCCCCACCTTTCCAATCTCCACCATTTTCCCCTTGCCGGATCTTCATGCCTTCACCCACCGAGATTTAACTTTTCTATGAAGGTGTCCTTTCATATTCCTTTATTTGATGTAGTATCTCTTCGGGAAACTCTGACATATACTCTGGTGAAAGATCATCAACTAATGGAACTTGAATGTCTGTGTCTTCATCTAGTAGCATTAGAGGCTCATACAACTTCAGATTTTGAACATTGACAACTGAATAGATATGCACTTATGGAGGAAGATTAAGGCAGAAGGCATTGGTTGTGATATTTTCAAGGATCTCAAAAGAACCATACTTGATTGGCTTGAGCTTCATTCCTTCACCTTGCACTCTTTCCTTGCTGATATATAACCAAACTCTGTCTCCAACTTAAAGTGCAGACGGAGCAAGGAAGCTATCATGATGAATTTGTATTTTTTTTAGCTCTTCTCCAACTATGCTTCCACTGCCTGATGAATTGCTTGGATTTTCTGGATGAACTTCAAAGCCTTCTTTGCATCATGGTGTCCATCTTCAACATTATCTTTCCCAAAAGCAAAGTCCATCAATTTTTTTGGTAGATAACTGAAACAAGTCTCAAAAGGAGATCTTTTTGTAGAAGAGTGTGCTACATGATTGTAAGCATGTTGCACATAATGAAGACTCTCATCCCACAACTTAGGATGCTTACTACAATCACCTTTGATCAAATGCACAACTATCTTGTTTACTACCTCTGTCTATTTGTTGGTCTGTGGATGGAAGGTTGTACTCTTCTTCAGTTTAGTGTCCATGAGTCCCCACAATGCTGACCAAAATTCTCCCAAGAATCAAGAATCTCAATCTAAAACAATAGAAGTAGGCAACCCAAAATGAGCCCATACAAATTGAAAGTAAATATGAGTTTTCAGTTCAGTAGTGACCTATTTCTTACAAGGCATTAGAATACACATTTTGCTAAACCGATTAACTACTATAAACGAATAATCACGTCCCTTCCTAGACATGGGTAGACCCTTGACAAAATCCATAGACACACTTTCCCATGGACGAGATGGTATAGGTAGAGGTGTGTACAACCCTAATTTCTTGTTGCTAGGTTTACTTGTTGCACACATTACACACCCTCTAATATATTTGGATATAGTTTCTTGCATATGAGGCCAATAACAATATTTCTACAACTGAGTCATTATTTTGCTTACCCCATAGTGTCCAACAATCAATGATGTGTGTGCTTCTTTGATTACCTGTGCTTGTTCATCTTTTGGAATGCACAAATTTCCCAAGTGATACAACAATTCATCCTACACATAGTAATCTTTCTCTTCTACAAGTTTGCCTTGGATTAAAGCTACATAGATATCCTTAAAGTTTTCATCATTAGCATATTGTTCCTGAAAAATTTCATGAACCATAGAACTATTTTGAAGGATTATCAAAGCATTCATAACAAGAGGCCTAGATAGCATATCTGCTACTTTGTTATGGGAACCTTTCTTATACTTAATTATCAATTGAAACTATTGCAGAAAACCCATCCATCAAAAGTGCTTACTTTGTTGCAGTTTAGATTGTGAGTGCAAATACTGAAGTGATTGATGATCAGTGTGGATTATAGTTTTTTTCCCCATTAAGTAGTGTTTCCATTTTTTAACACTTTGAACTAATGCATAAAGTTTCTTATCATAAGTGGGATAGTTACTTTATGCTCCTGTAAAGGTTTCAGAGTGGTAGCAGATTGGTTTACCTCCTTGCATGAGTACTGCTCCCATGGAAAATCCACTCGCATTTGTCTCGATCTCAAATGGTTGATGTAAATTTGGTAAAGCTAGAACTGGTACGGTGCTCATCTTTTCCTTCAAAGTGTCCAAATCCTTCTGTTGTGGACCTCCCCACTGAAAATTTGCCTTCATACTGGTTAATGTGTGCAATGGTGATACAATATAAGTGAAGTTTGCAATGAAATTTCTCCAGTACTAAACTACACCTAAGAAACTTCCGACTTCTGTGAATGTACTTGGCTTAGGCCATTTTACAATAGCTTTGGCCTTCGTAGGGTCTACTTTCAATTGACCACCTCCTACGACATAGCCTAAGTACACTAAGGATGTCTTAGTGAATTCACATCTAGACATATTTACAAAGAGTTTTTCTTTTCTCAATACATCAAAAAATTTCTTTACATGACTTACATGATCTTCCCAAGTTCAACTGAATGCAAGAATATCATCTAGATAGACTATGACAAAATCATCAATGAAGGGATGAAAGACATCATTCATGACTCTCATAAAGGTATTTAGTGCATTAAAAAGCCCAAAGGGCATGACCAACCACTCAAACAGTCCCTATTTTTTCTTAAATGTAGTTTTCCAAATGTCATTTTATGCAATTCTTATCTGATGATATCCACTACGCAAGTTTAATTTAGTGAAATGAAATGCATGTTTCAATTAATCAAGTAAATCATCTATTCAAGGAAGAGGATGTTGGAAACACAAGGGAAGACAACTGAGAGGGGGGGGTGAATCAGTTATCATAGAAATTCAAAAATTATTCAATTTATTAACCTTATTCTCAGATATGATAATTAACCATGAAAGCATAAATCATCAATACATTAGAAACACACATAACACCAAGATTTTTTATGTGGAAACCCTTTTAGGGGAAAAAACACGGTGGAGGTCAATCCACAAGATTATACCCTGTTAAAAGTATAATGAAAATGAAATATGGGGAATGCACATGCATTCAGGCACACTGCCTAGAGCTCACTGCTCAATTACAACAAGGCTAACCGCCCAAAAGAAGACACACTATCTTTCACAAAGAATCAGATTACATCCACAGGGATTTGAAATGGTAAAATAA
>VDFB02000017.1:281392499-281450983 GCA_007258455.2 Sequoia sempervirens
GTGAGATCATTGCAAGGATCCAAAATCTTTGGGTGAGCAGACCAGACCAAACACAAAATGATGAACCAGTGAGCAAAAATGGAATGAATGGCAATGGAAAGTGAGTGCAAAATGGAAGTGAAATGGATGCAAAATGAAGGTGAACCACAACCCTAAACTACTGTACATGGAAAATAATTTTAAAGAGGACAAGCAAGAGTTGTCCATGCACTGGCAAACCTTAATCCCCTGTGTGTTAACTTCACCTATTCTGAGCTGTTAAAATCTGAAACTCAAATCATACTTTCCCTTGTCAAAGTTTTGTCTTGAGTTCACCAGATTCTTCTTGAAGACACATAGGCAATCTTCTCTGTCATTTTTATTGCAAGTTTTTAGAAAATCATCATGTTCAGCTTGGCCGAAATTCCCTTCATCATTCTGTAGTTCAAATTCTCCATCAACATGAGGCAAATCTCTATTATCTTCAACATAGAAAATATATGCATATTCAATGCAAAATTCCTCATTATCTTTCTCACTATTGTGTACTATAACACACTCTCTCAGCTATATTGGAAATTCATCATCAAAGTGTTTTTCTTGAGAAATAAAAAATTATGTTATATCAATATTGTCTGAAACAAACAGATCTGCAACCTTTTGCACCTCTTTAACAATACCAATTGGATACAACACTAGATTATGAATCATATCATCAATATTAAGCATATATGAACCAATCAAATCTGGACCACTAACACCCTTGGTATGCAGATAAATGTCTTCTCCACAAGAGTTAGAAATTTCAAAATCACATACCTCATCTTGAATGGACACAGACTTTTGATCAACTTGAAAGGTTTCACCATCAACTTGAGAAATGCACTGAGATTCATAAGAATCATCATACAAAGATCTTTCACTGTCAAGGAAAATGTAAGCTAGACAAAGAACCTCAGGATCACCTTCATGTGTATATCTCCGATATTCAAGAGTTAGCAAATCTGAAATTTGCTCACTGCTAAGTGAACATGATTCTACATTTTCATTGCTATAGTTATATTCTTCACTTTTGTCATCATCAAAAAGAGGTCCAAGATCATCAGAGAATGAAAAATTAGAAACATTACTAGCGAAGTCACTTATTCCATCATCTAGCTTGTCTAAAATTATTTCCTCTTTACCATAAAGTAGATTTGAAAATACCTGGAATTCATTCCTGGGCATACCTTGGCAAAACATCATTTCTTCTTCATTAAATGAGTCTTCATGACTTTCAACTGTAATAGGAGGTATTATATACTCATTATCAAATGAACTCACATTTTCCATTGCTTCCTTCTCTCGATCACCACAAGAACCTTCAACTGGATCAGTACTGATTATCTCTAGCTGGGCTAATTCTATCTTGAAGTTGCCAAGATTCACATCACAAAAATAATTGATTTGATCTTGGGGAACATAGTCAACAACTTGGCTCATTCTTGGCTCCCTATACAACCTGACTTCCTGACCATTCACTGGAATAGTTGCATAAGATAAATCAAATTGGATATTTCCCCCAATTGTTGTTGTCCATTGTCTTCATAAAAGCATCCCAAACTGAGGAGGAGTATCAATCACTGTTATATCTATATTATATGCCACCTGTGGATAAGCAGCTAGCTTGACTTCAATATTTCTCATAATACCTACCACAGGAACAGGTCTGTTATCCATTGCATAACATTTCCCTTCATATGTATCAACCCACATGCCAAGCTGCTTCATAACTCCTACTGGCATGATGTTTATAGCTGCACCAGAGTCTATCATGCAATTCCTCAACAATTTGTTATTTATACGCAATGTAGTGAAAAAAGGATCAACATGTGGGGGAGTTGTTAATACATCACTCAAGCAGACTTCTGGGATATTTACTTTCTCCTGCCTATTGATAGCTACTTTATTTTTAGAATTTATTATCAATTGAACAACACAGTCTCTGTATTCTTTAATTTTCATCATCTCAAGTAGTGGAACAAAATTCTTTACCTGGGATAATGCCTGAGTGAAGTCAAAAGAAGAGCCCTCCACCTTAACAGCCTTTTTCAGTTTTGGCGTTTCTCCTTTGCTTTCTTCCTTCTCTCTTTTACTAGGCTGGTCAGGCCTTTGTATCTCTTTGTATCTCTTTGTGTAATTCCTTTACTTCCTCCTTTTGGACAGGCTTCTGTTTATTTTTATCATGCTATTTGTTTTCTGGCTTCTTCACAATTCCTTGTGTTGCCTTCTGGTCCTTCATGAAGATTCCCCTAGGGACACCTTCATTCTCATTTACTGTTCTATTTCTCAACCAGTATTTACTCTTTGCTTCCTCACCTGTAGCAACAGTTAGTCTCTCTATCTCCTCTTTGGTGAGTCTCCTCATACTGCAGTGAGTAGGTATTTCATCAGAATGTGGTTCTATATAATCCTCTTCAGAATCAGAAAAGATTTGTTGTTCAGCCATATGGACATTGTATTTCTGATTTGAAACATTGTACTCATATCCTTCATCCTCTGAAGATGAGTACCCTTCCTTAACATGGTGAAGAGTATTTGAAGTCAAATACACTTTATGATCTTCTCCACCGCTTTCCATCAACATTACCTCTTCTTGCATCCTTTGAGCTACAACACAATAGTCTGGGGAATGTGGCTTATCACAAGCTTCACAAAAGTAATTGTTACTCACCATATAAGTTCCTTCCCGCCAACGATCAGAGCTCCCTGTTTCCCGTGCCTAGATGTTATAGGTTTTCCATCCTTCCAGTCTGTATTATAAGGCATATCATGCAACCTCAGCCTTTCATTTATGTATGTGTTCTCCTATCTATACTGATAATTGTTGTTTTGTTGAGGGGGCCTAGGGTTGTCTCTTTTATTGATTATACCAGCAGCCTTCCTGTTGTTTTCAATTGTCAGTGCTAACTTCTGAGCTTCAACCAAATCTCTTGGGAATCTATTTCTCAATTCATACCCTGTTTTAGGATCAAATGCATTCAAATAAACACTCAAAGCTATAGAATCTGGCAACCTTGATCCAGGAGGTACTTTAGTCTGCAACTTGTTGAATCTTTGGTTGAAATCATAAATTGAGTCATTATGATTTTTCTGAATTTGCATCAATTCATGAAGAGCTACATCTGGTGCATTTAGATTCCCATATTGCTCTAGGAATCTGTCCTGGAATATTTGGAGAGAATTAATTGAAGATGCTGGTAAGCTATTGAACCAATCCCTAGCATCTTCAAGAAGTGACATCATAAATAGCCTCATATGTAAATCTTCATATGGCACACCTATGTCTTGGATGAACACATTGAAATTCTTTAAATGCTCTTCAACAGTGATTGCATTACTCCCTGTAAATTTGGGCACCATACCCCTCCGACTGCCATCTATAGGGTAAGGGTATAACTAACAACCTACTAAATCAAACTGTCTGATCATTGCTGCATACTGGTGAGGGGGAGGAATAGGTGGACACTGATGCTAGTGCAAGGGATTATTGTACTGTGCATTATACTGTGGGATAAAAGGATGACCAAGAGGTGGATGCATACCTGTATGCTGAGTAGGAATGTGAGGCGGATGGTTTGGCTGTATGTATTGATTCCCTGTCTGATTGTGAGGAGCATTTGATTGATTAGAGGGCCCTGCACCTTTATCACCCTGCTTATGAGGCGAAACATACTTTGGGAAACCAGTCGTCTGATCAGTAACTTGAGTTTTCTACAATTTAGCCTCTAATTCCTCTATCCTCTTCCTCTGTAATTCAAACTGTGCTTTTACTTCCTCAGGAAGCTCATGATCAATAAACACATTTTGGCTACTCTCCATCTTCTGATCATATTCATGCTGAATTCTGATTCGTTCAGCCTCAAGTGTAGCTTTGAACTTAGCCAGTTTCTGAGGATCAAGAGAAAAGAAAGGATTTCTTCGATCTTCAGGGGTACAAATTTCTACACTTGAATTATCTCTCCATGTATTATAGCGATCACATGTTTCAAAATGTGCTCTTGATGTTTTTTCTTTATCTATCATGCACATGTCCTCACTTATTCTTTTCCCCTTATCAACCCTGTCATCTTTGTGTGTCCACTTACTGCTGCCAGCAGGAGCTCCAGTATGACCTCCCCTGTATTGAAATCTTCTTCCATTCATGTTTAAACAAATGCAATGTTTGTTTCAGAGTCGCCACCTACATTTCCAAAAGTAGGAAAATGATTATTTCTGATCTTTTACCTAGCAGAATCACTCTTTCTGAATCTTCTCAAATTATAACCTTTTCTTCAATGACTCTATAATGTGGTCTTCAACCAAATTTTCTAATATAGTCCCCAGTAGAGTCGCCAATTTGTTAGCTCTCAAAAACACAGGAAAGATGCCTCAAGAGGTTGCCAATCTCTTGATACACTTCAGGGTAACATACAAGGTTAAGAGAACTCAACCTTCTACTCTTCAGGTGCTGATAAACCTAGGCGGGTGTACCCTTCTGAATGAAGCAGACTTTATGTACTTATGATTATCTTTCATTCAATGATTTGTCCACAATGGTAGATGGAAGTGAACAAATGAAATCAAACTTGATAGCAATAGCAATCTTCTGATCTAAATCCTAAAATGCTTAATTAACAGATATAAAGAAACCGAATGAATCCAAATGATGAAATTGCAGAGACTAGTGCCTTATTGGGTATGCAGAGTCAAATGAAATCAAGATGAGCAACACCTCTCTGGAGAAAACTCAAATTATTTGGCATATATTCTATTTACAACTTGTATAAACATGCAATACTGTAACTACTAAGCTCTACTTTAACAATCTAGATGAAAGTCTCTGATTACTGTGATCAACTAAAAGGATTTAATCTTTGCTTGAAAGAACCAATTGATTAATCACACAGATACAACAAATGTGCATTGATAAATTGAACATAAACTTGTTATGTCAATTTAAACAACCAGAAAACATCAATCTTGGAGACAACTTAGCAATATTTTTATTGAATTCAATAGATAATTGACATCAGAAATGTGCAGCAACATCAATTGACTTTCATAAATACCTCCATTTTGAAAACATGCACCATAGTCTCTGATTTGATAAATTTATTGTACTGTATCCATCTAATTTTCCTACTGTATATCGAATAATTGATAGTTGATAGCTGATGATCTTTTACAATTACAAAATGCCTATTTATACACTAGCATCAAGAAAATAAATCATATTGAAATTCCATGTCGGCCCTCCATAGAATTCGGGCCCAAATCAAGTCGGCCAGCAACAGTATTTTAGCAATTTACATGTCGGCCACAGTATTTGAATTTCTGTTATTTATCAGTGAAACAGTCGATGAGACATATTGTATAGCTATGCCGAAGGCAATTCAATAGTTAATCACTCCGCTTGGTGTTACTCGCTTTCGCTGTGACCACTTCCGTCGGGGAGATATCCTTTAGATCACTTTATGTTTCCCCGAGAATTCTTTTACCTTTCGTGTGTTGCTGTGACTTAATGGCATCAAAGAGACCTCACATAGACCACATCGTGTTTCACGGAAAGCCCCTTATTCATCTTGCGTATCGCTATGACCTTATGATATTGGGGAGACGTCATGTAGACAAGCCTTTGTTTTACCGAGAGCTCCTATGATCAAACTTGTTGCTGTAACATATTGCTCTCGGGAAGACCTTTCATAGAGCACACTATGTCACACCGAAAGTCATCGTCCATTCTGAGTCGCTAAGACAAAATCACACTCTCACCGACAAGGTCCTTCATTGTTTTCCATCAGCGAGACCGAAGGTCACTCACCGAGACCTCTTATCGAGAACCTTAACTCATACCGATATCGCATCCCATTATGTTGTCGGTCGGTGAGACACAACAAACCTCTCACTGAAAGCCATTCATAAAACATTGTCGGCAAGACCCGACGGGATCGCTATGACATAATACCGAAGCCAAGACCTTTTGCTGATATGCCAATTCTTCCACCACCAGTCGATGTGACAAAAGAAACTTGTTGTAACCTCACACCAAAAGCAACCCGTTTGGCCGAAGTGAATCCTTAATGTGCTTGTCGTTGAGACCAAAAGAGTTCGCCAGGACCTTATATGGATGTCGCAACTCATGTCGATGTGTATCATCCTCTGTCGGTCAAAAAGACAAGAGAGTATCGCCATGATATTACAACGAAGGAAAACCTCTCGCCGATGAGCACCTTTTGTGGCCAGTCGGGGAGACATATTGAAATCGATAAGACCTTAGCCCGATGGCATAACTCCTGCCGATTTGAAATATCCTTTGTCACCAAAACCATGCAAATGTCGTATCGAAAGCCGCCTACATGCAAGCCTTGATCGCTGTGACATCAAATGAGTCTTGCCGATAGGCAACATAGACTCATGTTAGTAGAAAACGCAAAATGGATCGGGGAGACAATGGTATTCTCACATCGATACAGACCATGATGTTAAAAATGCAGGACTCGACAGATTTTTGGGGCAAATATAGGCCAAAATGCAAGCAAAATGTCATGATGGAAAGCCCATGCGCTTATGATGATAATTATTTTGGAAACTCAGGGGGATGAAAAACATGTAAAATCATCAAATTTTAACAGTTCCAACAGGGCATGACCAACCACTCAAAAAGTCCCTATTTTTTTTTAAATACAGTTTTCCAAATGTCATTTTATGCAATTCTTATGTGATGATATCCACTACGCAAGTCTAATTTAGTGAAATAAATTGCATGTTTCAATTGATCAAGTAAATCATCTATTCAAGGAAGAGGATTTTGGAAACACAAGGGCAGACAACTGAGAGGGGGGGTGAATCAGTTGTCTTGGAAATTCAAAACTTATTCAATTTATTAACCTTATTCTCAAATTTGATAATTAACCATGAAAGCATAAATCATCAATACATTAGAAACACACATAACACCAAGATTTTTTACGTGGAAACCCTATTAGGGGAAAAACCACGGTGGAGGTCAATCCACAAGATTATACTCTGTTAAAAGTATAATGAAAACAAAATATGGGGAATGCACATGCATTCAGGCACACTGCCTAGAGCTCATTGCTCAATTACAACAAGGCTAATCGCCCAAAAGAAGACACACTGTCTTACAAAAAGAATCAGATTACATCCACAGGGATTTGAAATGGTAAAATAACACTTGCTAATGCTTGATCACAGTTCTAGTTAAGCACATGAACAATTCTTCACTCTTCTACACACTTCTTCACACTTTGCTTTGCCTTCAAATGATATTCACACAGAAGCACACTTTGGAATACACTCGCACTCTTCAATTCGAATAAACAATCACTCTTATATATCCACAACAAGAAATTTCATCCCTTCGTGTCGGCTTCAACAAAAATAATAAAATAAATATAAACTGTCGGCCCAAAACATGAAAAACATGAACACTCAAGAGAAAATCTCTGATCGCGAGCACAACGATCAATGCGGATGTGCAACATAGATAGAGCATGATCTGGAAACATACACAAGCATCATGAATCACTAGAGAGGCATCCACAGTAACCTAACTACCTAGAATCACATAATCTTCAATCAGGAACACAAACTGAAGTAATAGAAAAACTGTCAAAATACAAATCTTCATAACTCAATTAAATCTTCACGTGGATCTTTGAAACTCAATGTGGATAAACTAGATATTTTCAACAAGAAACCCTTTAGTCCACAACCTCTGATCAACAACATACATAGCTCACCGACATATTGAACTTCACTTCACTACTGACAACTTGCAACTCATTTATTACAATTTTCTCAATATCCTCGACATATACAACTTCAAATGAATTAATGCTAATAGTGTTGACATCAATGACAACCACATATCAACAACACAACCACAACATCCAACAGATGATACATATTCTTTACCATTATCTTGTTCAGGGCTCTGTAGTCGATGCACATTCTCCAAGACCCATCCTTCTTTAGTACCAACACAATGGGAGAACCACAAGAAGATGTATTAGGATGAATAACTTCTTTCTCAACCAATTCTTGAACCCGCTTTTTGATTTCCTCATTCTGGATGACTAATAAATAGTACATGATGATGTTAGGAAGTGGCACATCTTGCTACAACTAGATTTCATGTTGTATCTCTCTCTTGGGTGGCAATCCCTTCGGCTCTTGAAATAATTCATCATAAACAGAAACAAATTTGACCATTTCAGCTTTATGTTTTGGATCACACTCCTTGAATGCCTCAAGTTTATCATCTTCTCTGGCTTTTACAATCATTTATACAAAGTTCTTACTTGCATTGACTAACCTTTTCATTTTCCCAGTATTTACCAAGGTTAGATTAGTCTTTATCTTATCATGTGCACGTACAATGTATTCAATCCCACCCTTAAAAAGATGATAATATTTTCCTCCCTATAGAAGATAGCATTTCGGTGATATAGATAGGGACTCCCTAACACAAGCCCAAAAATATCTAAGGGACTACATTAGCTTCTGCCTCATCTACAAAGTTTGCGGTGATAGAAAATCTTAACTTACATTGTTTCGTGAATTGTAACTGTGCATCATTGCAAACCTATCCAAGTGGATATGGCTTTAGATGAGGTGTTGTATGAGGTGTTGTAGTTAGATTAAGATTTTTAACCACTTCTTTAGATATTAGATTAACTTGAGATCCCATATCAAATAAAGTATCAACCTTAGTATGCTTTGTCACAACCCGAATATGAAATAGTTTGTTCCTTTGTTTATCTTTCTTAGGTGAAGAAGATGCTTTACTTGCACTTGCACTTGCATTAGAAAAAAATGTATCAGATGAAAGAGATTTACCTTTTCCTTTTACCTTGGATCCCGACAACAATAATCTTTGTCTCATCCTTGGAATCAGATCCAAGATCCTATTGAACTACAATAGTAGTCTTTTTTTGCCTTTGTTTCCACCATATTTCTTTGGCCTCAGTTCTGGATGCAACTTCCAACACTTTGAATCATCATGCCCCTCTTTCTTGAAATGGGAACATGTGGGTTTATCACCCTCCTTAATTGTAGCTACCTTTTCCCCCTTCCCTTTGCCTTTGGATTTACCTTTAGGCTTAGATGGCTTCTTATCAGGCTTATCACTGAAATAACTCTTACCTCTTGACTCTAAATGTGTGGCTTGTACACATACTTCATCCAAATTACTAGGATTTAAAACCAAAATGGAATTCCTTAGATAAGAGTGAAGACCACCTATGTACTTAAACAATGTGTCCTAGGTATAGAATGGAACATTCAATGCAATAGCCCATTTTATGAACTCATGGGTGTGCTCTTGAATAGACTGACCTTTCCATTGCCTAAAATTTTTCCAGTTCATCATTAACTGTTGCATATGGCCTAAGGAATAAAATTTATTTTTAAGAGCATTAAAAAATTCTGTCCAAGTTAAATTGACTCAACCATGTTGTGAAATTTCTTCCCGAGTCCTACTCTCCCACCAGGTGAGAGTTGTTCCTCCCAACTGAAGAGTAGCTAACTAGATCCTATTAGCATGATCTAAGAGACTTTGGACTCTACAATAGACTTCAACTTGTTGAATCCAATCATCTAATTTTTTAGCATTTAATTCCCCACAATACTTAGGTAGATCAAATTTTACATCCAATTTAATCCTAGGCTTATGTACACCCTTGAAAGGATTAGAAGACAGAATGAGTAAAAGAACGAGAAGATGGAGAATAAGGAGAAGATGGAGTTTTGGGTGTTTTCAGAGGCTCACGATCACCTCCTGATCTTTTCCCTTTGTCCTCACGAGCATCCTGTCTCGATGAACCTTCCTTTCCATATCGCATTTGTTCTTGCCTCTCTTGAAAAAGAACTTCTACCATAGCCTTCATGTCAAGAAAATCCTTCTGAAAACTCTTCTCATCAAGCTCCAAACTCTATCCACCTCTTGCTTCTTCCATCTGTGATGGTGGATCAACTCTTTATTTTCCGATCTTAGGATTATATTCTTCAAGCTTGCCTTCACCTCGTCGAATCCTGGATCGTGTTAGCATTCACTTTTGCAATACTAGTCACACAAAGCTCTGATACCAAACTTGATCTGAATTAGGATCTATGACAATTAATTTACAAATGCTTAATGTTTATAATGATTGATTCAAAGCTTTAAAAATGAAATAACATAATTGAAATGCTTAAATAAACATAGCATTATAAATGTGATGAACAAAAAGAAAGAGAGAAAAGAGAAAGAAGACATAATGCAAGTTGTTAACGGAGTTTTCCAAATGAATACATCTCCAAGTCACTCTCCAATAGAGTGACCAATCCTATTATACTCCAAAATTAGGATTACAAAGGCTTCAACTACATTACAAGTCCATCTCCTTCTAGCATAGTGGCATCATGTTCCTTTGTTGCACAAAAAGGGCTACAATGTCTTCAGAGCATTCTCTCCTTCTCATCACCTGGTTGCCTTTCCAAAAAGCCCATACCCCCTTTTTATACATGAAATTTTCCCATTTTGGGTTTAACCACCAAATTACAAAAAATACCCCTTTAAAACAACAAAAACCCCTTACATCTCATTTTTAGCCTTCTTGTGTTTCATGGTTTTTGGCCTTATTCACTTTCAAGGTTTAGTTGTAACCATTTAAGGTTACTTTGTTAAGGATTCGGGCTTAATATTTTTTAAAAAACTAACCCACCCCACATATATACTTAAAGCGCCAAATGGCATAGCGGTGGTTATGTCTTTTAGCGGTGTAGAGGTTGGGAGTTCAACCCTTGCCACTTACATTGGTTTCAACTGATTTCAAATTTTAAAATGTCAAAACAAACCATTGACATATGTATGTAAAGACAAGCCACGCGGTGCAATTGTTGTGTAGGGAAATAGGCGGTGGGGGGTTGCGTGTTCGACCCCCCCAAATTTTTATTTTTTTGGTTGAAGTACCGAGAGGGGAGTGCCACCGAGGTGCTATGTGGCACCACCTGATTGGGCTAGTTGGCATCTCCACATTCACTGCCAGAGACAACTCAACTAACAACTTAGTGTATGAAATGTTGACTGACACCATGTCACCTTGCCACCTCCCTGCCTCGTCACTATACAATCTACCATGTGTCACTCGTCAATTGGTCCATGTTGTTGTACGGTGCCATATTAGCTGCCATGTCAACGTACAGTCTGTTGAGTCAGCATGCTGACATTAGCATTCGTACAACTTGGTCAACCTTAGTACCCAAAACTTTGACTTGTGATAACTTCTGCATACAGGCTCAGATTTTAGAGAAATAAGCAACGTTGGGTTTGTGTCGACGAGCTCTTTGATTTGATGCCAATTTTGACCAATTCCAATTGATCATTTTTTTTTCCTTTCTGACTGGCCTTAGGTACCTATTTGACAAAACTTTGACTGGCCATAACTTGGGCGTACAAGCTCCTTTTGACCTCACTCAAGTTGTGTTGGAATCATTTTTGTAAGCTCTTCAAGATGATGCTGAATTCTAGAGCATATGAGACACTTCAATTTTCAGTGAATTTGTTGTAGATAAGGAAACTAAATCTTGTTTCTTACTCAACCATGATACAAGAATGTCACCAAGAAAAATGCTCCACCACTTGGGATTTTTTGGTCATCTATGCATCCTGCCCAATTTGTATTTGTAGATGCAATCAAAGTGAAGTTTTCACTCTTGGGATGCCACAACCCAAAGTTCATTTTAGCTTTCAAATATCTAAATATTCTTTTTACTACTTTGACATGAGTTTCCTTTGGTGCCACCTAAAATCTAGCGACCATTCCAACATCTTGCATTATATCTAGCTTGGATATTGTCACATATAGTAAACTTCCAATCATAGATCTGTACAAGGTCTGATCTATCAGATTAGATTCATCATCCTTACTTAGCTTACATCTAGTAACCATAGGTGTACCTATAGGTTTGTATTCTTCCATATTTAACTTACTCAAACTTATTTTATATACTTGTTATGAGAAATAAATATTCCTTTATCTGTCCGAGCAATCTGTAAACCAAGAAAGAAAGACAATTCTCCAAGCATTGACATTTCAAGTTCACTATGCATTGTATTATGGAACTCCTTGCACATGTCATCACTACTTCCACCGAAGATTATGTCATCAACATAAACAAAAATAATCAACAACTTGTCACCTTCTATTTTATTTACAAATTGTTGTCCGCACTACCTCTCTGAAACCCTTGCTACTATAGATACTTTTCCAACTTGGAATACCAAGCTCTAGGAGCCTATTTAAGCCCATACAAATATTTCATCAATATGCACACAAAATCTGGCTTACTTGAGCATCGAAAGCCTTCTGGTTGCTCAATGTAGAATTCTTCTTCTAACTGACCATTAAGGAATACAAACTTCACATCCATCTGATACACCTTGAAATTCTTAAATACAGAAAGAGCAAAAATATTTTTATTGCCTCCAGTATTGCTACTAGAGCAAATGTCTCTTCAAAGTCAATGCCTTCAACCTAAGCATATCCTTTGCACACAAGTTTGGCCTTGTTATTTATTACTTCTCCATCTTCATTTAGCTTGTTTCTAAAAACCCACTTAGTACCAATGACATTTTTTCCTTTAGGTCTTAGGAATAGTTCCCAAGTTTCATTTTTCTTGATCTAATTCAATTCTTCCTCTATGGCTTATATCCAACCTTTCTCTTTGCTTGCTTTTGTACATGAATTTGGTTTAATTTTTTACAATAGAGAAAAGTGTACTTGTTCATTTGTTATTCCAATATTTCTTCGGGTCTATACTCCACTATTTTTTTCTCCTATAATTTGAGCTTTAGAATATTTTTTTGTACATACATTGCTAAGGTTTTTGTAGCAGTATTCTCAGAATCAACTTTTGAGTTTTCATCATTACTGCATATTGGATCTTCATCATCTTCCAAATCCAAAATATTGGTAGAATGATTTGTCTCCTCAACTCTCACATTTTCATTTTCCACAATCCTATTTAACCTCTTATTGTAGCACTTGTATGCTTTTCTTGTTATAAAGTACCCAAGGAAAATACCTTCATCGAATCTAAAATCAAACTTACCCACTTGTTTTCTTCATTCCTTTTGATGTAGCATTTTATTTCAAATATCCTTAGATGTTTGACTAAAATTGGCCTTCCTCTCCATAGCTTATATGGTGTTTTATTAGACTTAGGTCTTACTTGAGCTCTATTCAGAATATACACTATAGTCTGAACTGCTTCTCTCCAGTACATATCCGGTAGATTTTCTTGACTCAACATTGTTCTTACCTTCTCCTGTACAGTGCGGTTCTTTATTTTTACAACTCCATTTTGTTGCAGAATCCTAAGAGTGGAAAATTTCCTTTGAATCTCATGCTCTTCATAAAATACATCGTGTTGGTTAGAAGTGAACTCTCCACCTCTATCTGACCTTAAAACCTTGATTTTCCTTCCAATTTCATTCTCCACCAATGCCTTGAACACTTTGAATGTTTCAAATGCTTCTAATTTTTCTTTAATCCAAGCCATCCTATTGTAATAATCAATGAGCATCATGAAATACCTATCACCTTTGGGTGTATAGACTCTTCTTCTTTGTCTGAAAACTTCTTCTCTTAGGAAAGTAGGGTTTCTTCATCTTACCATTTACTTCTTGTTCAAAACTATCCTTCTTATTTTATGGACATTTAGCAGCAAAATGACCTACTTTACCACAGTCAAAGCATTTGAAGGGTAACTTATCTCTATACTTATTGAAGCCTCTTCTAGGTATTCTAATGAAATTTTCTTCTTCCTCATCGGTCTTTTCATGCCTGGATGTAGTTGCTTCTACCTTAGCTTTCTTAGGTGCTTCATCCTTTTCCTTGTTTGCAACCTTGAATGCAACTTCTCTTTTATATGCTTATGCATTTTCCATTCTCATTTTATATGCAGTGAATATTCCATGCAACTCATATAGAGTGAGTTTGTCTACGTCTCTTCCTTCCTCTATTGCAAAGATCTTGGAATCATACTTAGCAGTCATGGACCTTAAAACCTTTTTCACAATGACTATGTCTTTTACTTCTCTAAATCCTCCGATTGAGTTTACTATTTCATCAAATCTTAGAAGATAATCTATAATCTTTTCTTCTTCACTCATATTCAGGCCTTCAAACATGGCTTTGAGAATTTACAGCTTTTCCAAATTTACCTTGTCATCTCCTTCATAGATGCTTCTCAACTTTTCCCAAACATAATGTGTAGTTTGACAATGCATAACTTTGACAAACAAAAAACTAGACAAACCAAAAAGAATAGCATGTTTTTCCTTTGCATTGTTCTCATAATCCTTATTTCCTATAACATCAGTAAGAGCTATAGCCAATGGTGTATAACAATTCTTAACAGACATCCAAACATCAAATCCTAGGGATCCCAATTATGTCTCCATCATAATACTCTAGAAGGCATAATTTGATCCATCAAATCTAGATGCCTTGTTTGTAGAAGAACCTTCTTGACTAGCCATTGTGTTCAATTGTCCAAGATCTACTCGAGTTGATTAAGATTCTCCTAGGGAACCTGGCTCTAATACTAATTGTTGGAACACAAAAATCTACTGAGAGAGGGAGGTTGAATTAGTAGATCACTTAAAATCTAACCCTAAATTGACTTAGCATATTGATTCCTTTTAACCTATTCAGTGTATATTAAAACAATACATGTAGAGAGATAAAAATTCACATACAATAGCACATAACACAAAATATACACAGAAAACCCAAGATGGGAAAAACCATGGTGATAAATTCTACTAGGATCTACTATCCTAATCTAGCCTCACAATCAAATGTTTTGATTACAATTTTTAAGGGAGCCAGCCCTAAGGAGACACCAATCCCCTAGTTTTAGGAGCACCTACTCCAAGGAAGCACCAACTCCCTAATTTGAGCACTTACCCAAATATCTAATGGCACTCACCAATCAGATTTACAATAGCATGCATTACAATTTGTTCTATTGAACATAGGTTAATGTTGCAACTCCATTTGCAACTGCTTAACCCTCTGTTGCTTCCTCTGTAACACACTTCTCTGCTCTGCATCACTATGTTTTGTTCTACACCTTTCCTTATCTATTAGTGCATTCTCTCTCTGCCTCAAAAAGCTCAAAATACTCTTTGAAATATACACTTTTTTCTCATCTACAACTTTCTTCGCACACACTAGCCAAAATTATAATTTCTAGTTTTGTATTTCTTTCACTGACTTACAACAATTGCCTCAATATTTGCACACATGGTTCTAATATTTTGCTAGGGTTTTCTTGGTATCTTCTTCAGCAAGCTACCTCATCATTAAGCCACACCCACACATCATAATGTATAAGTTCAGTGAATTTTCTATATGGCAACTTGTAAAACCTTAGAAACTACTATGCATTTAATATATTTCCCTGATTATGCGATTTGATTTTGAACCCAATCATTGTTGCGGTATGTCATCATTTTGTAAATAAAATCTTCATTTACATTGGTCAAAAGTGCAGTTGGACCAATTAAATTAATGAACAGAGTTGGTTTCTAGGTGAAACCCTTGTTCACACTATCATAGCCATTTGAGATCTCTATCGTTGAATTAGAGCTATTGATTTTATGTCTTTGTGCCATGATAAACCATTCTCCATTTATTGTCATAACTTTAAAACATTGCCATTGGATGATTCTCTTTTAACTGACCTCGTTGATCTACACTGTCACATAGTGCAACAATACTCGACACCTTTTTATTCACAACAGTGATGTGAATAAACACTATGATGCAATTGTTCTTCACCACCTATCCACTAGGACACTTTTCCACCTTATCACTCCATTGCGAATATAAGATAGGGACCCACCAACTCCTTTCATCGCTCATCACCAAACTGTATAGTGTATGAGGTTAGTAAACTAGATGTGAACATCCTTCATGATGTAATCCTGCTCTACCATCTATCCTTGTGCACATGTGTCATCAACCTGCAATATCATAGGGGTATTCAGGGACCTATTAGATCTTCAATGGGACAATAGGAAGCTACCACCTGTGCATCACTTATATCACTCTCCACTAACATCACATCACATGAAGCTTACCTCCTTCTTGCTTCACAACATTGATGTGAAGTGAAAGTGTGATATCTTTCCATGTGTCTTCGATGATGCCATATTCCCACTATTGGAGCCTATCATTTCTCTGGTCCCATTGTACATGTGTCCTCAACTTTCCATCTTGTAGGGCTAGGCGAGGACCCCACCACACAAGCCGTAGGATAGCAAGGACCATTCAATCTACCAAGTTTGATCACTTTCGTTGATCAAAATTCATCACATATCATTGAATGCACTTGTCAAGCTAACCTACAAAACGTGTTGTGAATACATCATATGATATATGTTGGATTACCGTCACTTAATCTCCACCATTTATCGCATATCACATAGACACATTTACCAGTGAGCATACAACTTGTGATGCAAAGGGTTGATACGATGCACATACCATGAACACAGTCGATAACCACAAGAACATGGGACCAATTACCACAATGATGTTGATGGCTTAATTTATAACTAAAATAACTTGCAACTACCTATACATAGTCAATATCAAAATATAAAATCTGATCATTCACCATGACCGTAAACCTTAGGGTTTATCCACAAACCCTAATTTAGACCAAGAGCACAAACAATTCATTCTTGAGAATAACATACCACTTCTAATCTTACAAAGCACATCTTTGAGAAGCTCTCAAAAAATCCATATCCAATCTACACTCTGATGTTACCTCGGACCTTTGGAAACAACCTCTACAACATAGTGGCAATGATTCATGACAAAATTACAACTTTTTGAGAAACAATGCAACAATTGCAGAACATGCTCTTCTCTCCATCAATCATCACAAGAATTCTAAAAACTGACCTATTACTTCTTTGATCACCCCTTGAAATCAATGACAACCAAATTTCCAACAATTTCCATATAATTTATGCTCCCTCAACTGTTGAAGAACAAAATTTAAATGTTGAAAATGCTCTTCCTCGATTTTCAAGTATATCAAAATATCATCGAGGAAGACAAGTGGAATTTTTTCCAAGCATTCTCTGAACACACTATTCATCAAATTCATGAATGATGCTAGCATATTCGTTAATCTAGAGGGCAACACTGTGAACTCGTAATGCTCGTACCGTATTCAAAAAGCAATTATGTGGATGTCCTCATCTCAAAGTCTCAACTGATGGTATCTTGATTGTACGTCGATTTTAGAGAATATCATCGCCCCTTGCATTTGATCAAAAGATCATGTATGCATGGCAAGGGGTACTTGTTCTTGATTGTGAATTTATTGAGCATATGGTAATCAATGTATAATCTTAGAGTATCATCCTTTTTCTTGACAAAGACTACTGGCACTCCCCACGGTGAGACACTAGGTTGTATCAGACCTTTCTCTAAAAATTCTTACAATTATGCTTTGAGCTCCATCAATTCAGTAGTGGTCATCTGGTAAGGTATTTTGGAGATTGGATTTTATCCCTATATGATGTCAATGGAGAATTCAAATTCCCTTTTTGGAGGTAATCCAAGCAATTCATCTAGAAATGCATCGTCAAAATCTCAGAGAAAGGGATATTTGTCCATATCTGAATCCTTCTTGCTCAAGGTTTCCTTGTCCTCCTCTTCTTCCATTTTTGAGATCTATAAAACATTAAATTTTCAAAGAAGATGAATTCTTTATTCTCATTTGGTTCCTCTATATCCTCCATCTTGACTACAAATATTTGGCAGCCTATTTGCTTGCCCCTTTTAAGTTGCATGGGTGATATTTTCCTCAACTTGACTGTCTTGCAGGTTCCTTGTAGGAACACCTTATGCCCTAGGTCATCTAGGCATTCTACGGTTTTGGTGAAATAATCCACCTTTTTCTTTTTCTTTCACAACTAATTTTTCCCTAATATAACTTCATATGAACCTAGGGGTGCCACGTAAAGGTTGTCTTTTGTTGAAAATCTCGGTAAGTCTACCCTAGCCTCAAACAGACACTGCTCTACTTGAGCTCTTGACTGATTAGCATATTCAACTAACCAAGAGTTTTGCATGTGGCCAACCTTTTTAGAAATTTTACCTAACACTTTAGGTGATACAAAGCATTTTGTTTCTCTAGTGTCTATTAAAATTGAGATAGGTGCACCAAATAAATACCCATGGTTTCAATCAATGTAATTTGGTAATCTGCCTATCTATTATCTAGTACCACATGAATCCATTGCTCGAAACTAGTTTGTTGAGGTGGTAATGGATTCCCATGAGGTGGGGGTCCTGATGTTTTGGTTGGGCACTGATTGGTGTAATGGTCTCCACCACATGTAAAACAACCCTCGGGCGGTTCCTACCTCTCAAAAGATTTTCTAGAGTTCTTTGGGTTCTTCTTTCCATTTTTGTTGTGATTACCTCCATTCCTTTTATCCTTTTTTTCCTCATTCCTATTCTCGTGATGATTCCTATCACCGTTCCTATGGAATTCTTGTTTCTCTCCCTTCTTTTTAAAGGGTTGGGAAGACTACGACCAAATAAAAAAAATTCAACTTCTTTCTTTGTATGTTAAAGATTTGAGCCTTTACTCTTATTTTATGACCTTTTCATAAACTTGGTCCATGGTAGTTGGATTGTGAATATCTACTTCTCCCCCAATCTAGGAATTCAACCCCATAATAAACTTCTAGATGTGAAAACATTCATCTATTTGGTATTGAGGAATGTACTTGAGGAGATGGATGATTTTCTCCCAATATTCATTTATTGACATTTCCCCCTGTTTCAAATTCTAAAATTCAGTTAACTTTTGGTCAAAATATAATTGGGGCAGCCATCTCTACTTGAAAATGACCACAAACTCACTCCAGGTTAGCTTCCATGAGTTCACTCCCAATTCCATTTTTTTGTTCATCCACCATGTGGATGCTTCATTGGCCAATTGGTATGCTCCCCAAACCGCCTTTGTTACCTCATAATAGTTTTGTATTTCAAAATACTTCTCCATTTCTGTTAACCATGCATCAATAGTATCTCCATTGACCAAGCCATCCAATTTAGGCCGGTTACCTTTTTCAGGTCTCTAGATAACTCCCATGCCAACTGATCCCTTTCTAACTCATCTAATCTCGATTATGAGCGAGTCTCTTCTCATTCACTCTGGTTAGTAGAAACATGGAAACTTCCAGTGTCACCTTCAAATGTAGGCTCCTTTCCCACCCTTCCTCCGGCTTCATCCTCTAAGTGATGTACTTTTTCTCTTGTTTCCTATAATAGATCTAGAATTTGGTCTAATTTTGCTTCTACATTACCAGAAGCTTTTTCGATCTCATGAATTTTTTCATGGTTACTTCGTGTTTGGACCATTTTGCATTTATAATTCTACTTGAATTTTCTAATTAAGGTTTAATTAGTTTTTCTCAATTAATTCTAATTCACATACATATTTCTCAATTCAATTATATACATATTACTTAATTCATCACACATTCATTATAATTAAACAAGTGAAGGTTGCAAACACATATTTGCATATTTGTCTTTCATTAGCCAAAGGAAAACCATACATCCTTATTTATTTTCCAATTTGATTTTTCTAACCAAAAAGGGAATTCATACATCCTTATTTTCTAGCAAAGATTCAACATAGTTGAATTTTAGTTCCGAGTGAGAGGGGTATATCCCTTTGATTTGTTAGATATGATTATTATAACCTCAAGCGGTTGATGCACACACAGGTGCTCTTCCCACCCTTTTGGTTTATTTGAAGGGTTGCTCCTATTGTACTCATTGGGTACGTGTCTTGCAGGAGATGTTTTCATGGCTAGGTCTGCTTGAACTCCTGTTGTGACCTTTGTGGCCTGCTTCAATTTAGATCTTTCATCTTTGACTCTACTCATGAAATATGAGAAAGTTTCATCATCTCCCAACCACGCTTCACCATCCACATTTTTCCCTTGATTTTTTTTTGAGGAGTTTCCCACTCCTTCACTTTCAAGCAACACTCATTACTAGCAATGGACTTTCTAGTGGTCTACTTGGTACACACCATCTCTGGCACAAGGCTCCAATCATTAGTTTCTTATTGTTGGACACATTACTTTCGTTGTGAGCTCATAGGCCTGAGTGTTTGTCTTGGAAGCTCTAATACCACGTGTAGCATCCAACACCATCTCTCACAAAATGTTTACCATGAGTTTTTCAACAAATTGTTAAACAACTATCATGCAAGGTGCAAGAGTTTTTTTTTTGAAAATAAGAAACATGCTATTGCATTATTTTTCTATTTAGATATCTATCAGACATGCATAACTACTTTTCCAACCAAAAATATTGTCATCAATAGATATTGCATCATAATTTATCATCACTAGTTATTGCATCATAATTTATCATCATTATCTATTGCATCATAATTCATTGATTCCAATTAAGTGTCATAAACAATAACTTTAAGCAAATAGGGAGAAACAAAGATATCATATTTAGTTCATACTGTCTTCTGAGACTTAACAAGTAATTTGCAAGAGGGAGAGCATCACCCAGGTGCTTTACCTCCAACTGTGGACTTAAGCAGTTCCCCCCACACCTTCCTAATTGGAAGTGGCCCTACCCTTCAATGAAGGGATTAGTTGGGAACCCTCTTAATCTACCATCTAAGCTTTGACATTGTGGCCCAACTTAGCTAATTTCATCGCACAACTATGGACTTCTGCAAACTAAGTACAACCTTTCTAACTAGCTAAGTATCTAGGACACAACAAATTGACGAGTGCATGTAGAGACAACTACACCCACTATGATCATATTTTTTGTATCAAAGATACAATCGCTACTAAGAGTGAAGTGGATTGTTCACCCACCCTACTCAACTTGGAAAACCTTTCCTGACCTAGGGCATACTAAAATTAACTATCCCACCCAACAAACCATTACAAGAGGTTCATAACACAAAATGACTTATTTTTCTTTCACCATTTATTTGGATTGACAAAGGGAGGAACTTTCTTGAACCCACCTGTTACTTGGTGTAACTCTTAGGTCTTGGCTTCTACCACTAGTTTAAGGTCTTAAGATTCAAAGGTTTTCCCACTTAGTGGTTTCTATTCTCATAGCAAGTCTTCTTGACAATCGCATATGCCGACACAGTTATTGAATTTGTCCTATCTAGACACAAGGTTAATCAGTGACCTCAAACACAACACCCCCTTCTGGAAGCTTTCAGATTAAATAAAAAACCCTAGAAGGGTTTTATCCATTCAAGATAGGATAATTTTCTTCTTTTAGGAAAACAAAACTTTTCACATTATCTTTATTAAGAAAGAAGAAAGCGACTCGGGGAAGGTTTGGACTTTATCTCAAACAACTTAACATCCTAAGGTAAAACAATCTCTCAAAAATAAAAAATCCAACAAGCAACAATGACTATCTCCTATGTTGTGGGAAAACTTTCCACTTAGTGCCTAACAACACTTTATCACCTCTTCTTGACTCATTCAACAATCATATGCAAAAAGTTCATAAAATTTTTATAATACATAATCTTCTCCAAAACATAACCAAGGACTTAATACGTGCAATACTACGCAAGAATCTTTTAGGCTTAACTAGATAATCAAGCTCATGGATCAACTATGAGGTGTAGCTCCTCTAATCCAAGGAGGCTTCTTAAACAAGCAAGAGAGTAGCTTTCCAAAATAAGTATTCAGAGAGGTTTCAAATATTTCAAGAATGCAAAGAAGCTTACCATTTTGGTCTTAGCCAACAATAAGATTTCATCAAAATTTTAACAAGGCATAGAGCTTTGCTCTTCTAAAGTTTCTTAACATTCTTTGCTACTTTATTCAATAAAGCATGAGAAACAAAAATAGAAATCACATGCTAACAATACAATGTTTCTTGAAACCTCAAGAAAAACAAAATAAAAGACTCAGCTTTAGGTTACCTACCTATTTATGAGCTTGTAAGAGTGACAAAAAGTAGTCCCTTCATGTAGCTTGAAAAGAAGGTGCCTTGAAAGAATCTTATCCAAGAACATATGCCTAACTTGACTAGAATTCTTGCTTCCTATCATCTGAAATGATTATTGATATTCTTGTTCTCTATGTTGGAAATATTTATTTCCTGAGCCCTTTTTCTCCTCTCACGTCAACTCCCAATTGTACACCTACCTATCAGGAGCCTTCAATGGCAAGTTTGTTTTTGGGATCTTCATTCCTGTCTTGCTCTTGACTACACAAAATTTATTGTGGTAGGATATTTTGAATTTGTAGAATTTATTGTGTTAGGTGAATTCAAATTTTGAGAGGGAATTTTTGAAGAATTCAAATTTTGAGAGGGAATTTTTGAATGAAGACAAATAGAAGGAATGTAATAGTCAGTTTGAGATTTGTAGAATATTAGCAGAAGAATATTGCAAGTGATTTACAAGAAGGTGAAGTTGCAGTAGCAACAACAAAGAATGTTTAGTGAGTAAAGTGTAGAATGTTTGCACAGAGTAGCAGATAGCTCTGGATTGTTTTGTACATGTGCGGAGAGTAGCAAATAGCTCCAGATTGTTTAGTGTAGGAAGAAGTAAAGTGAGCTTTGAGAAGCTCCTCATTGTCTTATGTGTGTGCAACTCCAGATTGCTCCAAATCTACTTTGTTATCTGTAGTTTGTATTTTGAAGTTTGAAATAATTTTTATTGGTTATCTTCTGAGTTAATAGAAAAAGCAAGTTTGCATGCCCAATTGTGTGTGTCTCCAATCTGTTTTGTTTTGTTATTCCGCATCTTGTTTTGGGTATTCCCAGTCTAAAACTACTGCTTCCTCTTTGAATTTAAAGGAACAACTACTCTCTAATAATAGCCACAATATTATTATTAACTAACCCTTTTACCATTCCTCAATGGAATACTTAAATTCTCAAGATCCAAAACAGTTCCAAATGGTTAGCATGTAGTTATTCAAGATAAGAATTTACCAATCAGCTGCCAAGATAGAAGGTGAAATCTTACATTCAATTGCCATGATCTCTTCTCACGCCAAAGAATTTTTTTGGGATGATAAGGTAAGATTCAGTTTCAAAGTGGTTATAAAATATTTCAAAGAAAATGAAAATTAAACCAATGTTGTTGCTGCCTATTGCCAATTTATCGTGAATTTACCAAAAATAAGCCACAACTTAAAGATTTTAAATAAATATTTGACTTACATCACTCTTTACTGTAATACTTATGGTGAAACCTGCAGCTTTTACTTGATTCACAATATCATAAGGCAAAAGCATCAAAACACTACTTCCACCTTATATGTAAAAAGATATAAGTTTCAATTTAATGCATTGAGCCACTTAGTTAAGATATGGTGCAGGAGCACCCAAGCACTTCAAGGAACTCTTCAGGAGATAGGAGAATGCGGGGTCTTGAAGACCTATCAATCACCTCAAAGAATCAATTATGATATCTTGGAGCCTATAATGGCCTTTGGAATGGGTGAACACATTAAAGAGGTCAAAAGTCCTAAGGGTCCTAATAAGGATCCTAGGACCAAATTTCAATGTAAATGGAACAATCATGTTCTAGGAGGTTAGATAGGAATATAGTGCTTTAATTATGTCAAATAAGGTTGGATGTTAGAGATTCAATAGTTTTTAGGTTGTAGGAATCAATAAAATAAGAGTTGGAAAATTCAGATTTTTGAATTCCAATTTGGGCGGGTAACTAGCTTTTATGAGTTTTAATCACTTTTATGCAACTTAATCAATCCAAAACGGTTGGATCAGTTGGGGAAAGGATATACAAAGCCAAAATAATCATTTGTACGGAGGTTGGATGTTTGGAGCAAGCATTGTACGGACTGTTTTCTGGAAATAGTGAAAAACACAGTTTTTGGCACTTTTATGGTGTTCTTTTGTTAAATACTTGATCTCTATTGAATCTATGTCTAGTAGGATGCTTTAGGAGTTTGTGTTTACATATTTTAACACCATTGAAGGCTCTGAAAGTAGTGATAATTAATTTCTTTGCATTTTATATTGACTGTCCTAAAAAAGAACACAAAATTTACACTAGTTTGAGGGTTTTTCATGGATAAATGATCCATTTCATGGGATTTTATGACTGTATCTTGTGAAATGGATCATATTTAACATGTACCATACTGGAATAACAATATAATGTGTAGGAGAGATGAATACTATGGTGTACACCAAGATTTGACTGTGAAAAGTGCTTGAAGATGGAGGCTAGGGTATAGCAGCAGAAGATTTGCCTTAATGAGGGGCATGTTTTTGAGTTGGGATAGAATAAATATGTTTTCCTAATGGTGTAGAGTCAATGAGCAAGTTTTGGAAGTGATTGGAAGGTTAGTTTTCAAGAAGCCCTACTTTTTTAGGCAAGTTAAGGAGGGTTTTGTGTTTGAGCATGTTAGAGGTGTCATAGAGGCCTAAAAGCTTGGAATCCTTGGTTTTGAGTCATTTTAAGGGATGTTGAAAGTTTCATGGTGAGGGGTTGAGTTTAAAGGGGGGTTGCTTTAGAAAAGTGGGCTAATTAGGCCTAGTTTTTTAGGAGACAACAGATTTTGGAAGGGTTTGTCTGAAGAAAGTGATATCAAGGTTTGGATATGTTGTTTTTCATCACAAACCACACTTGAAATAGTCATTAGATTGGGGGTTCCTTTGGAAATTTTGAGTGCAAAGTCAAAAATCCTTCGCTAGAGGCCTAGTTGGCTAGTAGCCTAGTTAAGGTGAAAATTTGGTTTTGTGTCTAAGTCAAAGGGTTGGGCTTTGAAATCATTCAAAACAAGTTTTTTTGGGTCTCTTAAGAGTGTTCCTAGGGTTTGGGTCCATAAGGAATGCAAATAAGTCATTTGGTGCATTATTGAGGTTTGTCTCCATCAGAGTGCCTGGAAGAGTGGTTGAGATTGTGTCTTGCAAACCTTGAGAACTTTGTGTTTCTTTCAAAGTCCCTGACCCTCTGCATCAAAGTGGTATCAGAGCAGTGAGTAGGTCCTTTAGGGATTGGGAAACAGCAATGGCACCAAAAAATCAATTGGCAAGAGAGTTGGAAGAGTTGAAGGAAATCTTGGAAAGGGAGAGAAGAGAAAGAAGGGAACAAGAAGCAACAAGAGAGCAGACCAGAGCAAGAGAAGAAAGGAAATGGAGAAGGGAGAGAGAGACCATGCAAGCAAGGATAAATAACCTTGAGAGGAGTAGGAGGAGAGAAGAGCAAGAAACCAAGAAGATAATGAAGAAGAAGAGTATGTGAGGGTAAATCAAGAACAACAAGCAGATGAAGATAGAGGACCCTGAGGAAAGGAGGTTACTGAGATTGTTGAAGGCAGTACAAGGTCATGGAGGAAAGAGCCACATAGACTTGCCTATCTATCAAGGGAAGATGGATAGTGAAGAGGTGTTGGGATGGCTTGATGCCTTAGAAAACTACTTTGAGTTTGAGGAGATGGATGAAGAGAGGAAGGTTAAGTTTGCCAAAACCAAGTTGAGAGGCACAACATTGACATGGTGGACTAGTTTTTAGAATGATAGGATGGCTAGAGGATTGGAAAAAGTCTCTACATGGGCAAGGATGAAGAGTTTGGTCAAAGAGTAGTTCCTACCATTTGATTATACCATTCATGTGAAAAGGATGAGGCATAATTTAAGGCAAAAGGACATGGATGTGATGTCCTATACTGAGCAATTTCACAAGCTTAGTATCAGAGGAGGTTATGAAGAAGAGGATGAGAAAATAGCCAGGTATATCAATGGCTTGAGGTACAATCTACAAGATGAGATTGGTTTGCAATTGCCAAGGACATTAGGAGAATGTTTTCAATTGGCCATTAGAGCTGGGGAAAAGGTGAAGAGGAAGCAAGAGAGATCAAGCAATGGTGGAAGAGGAGGTAGTTCAAATAGGGGCAGAGGTAATAGAGAACAAGTACAAGGCAACAATGACAAGAGCAGCAATGACAAAGGTAAAGAGGTATTTTTTGATCAAAGAGGAGGATACACTCCTAGAGGAGGAGGCAAATTTGGACAAGGTAGAGGACCATTCATAGGTAGGTATTTCAATTGCAATGAACCAGGCAATCCTTCCTTTAAGTGTACTAAATGGGAATAAGCTGATAAAGGAAGAGATAGGAGAGCTAATTTGGTACAAGAAGAAGAAGACAAGAAGGAAGAATCAAAAAAATTCATGGTAGACCCTGCGACTGATGGTGAGTTTCGTATGGTCAAGCAAGGAGAAATACTTCATCAAGAGCCAAAGGTAACTATCTTTAAGAATAATTGTTTAAGTCATGGTAAGATCTGTAGATTGCTCATAGATTCAGGGTCACATAGCAATTTAGTTTCACTTGATATGATAACCAAGTTGGGGATTGAAACATTTGATCATCCTACTCCCTACAAGGCCACTTGGGTAACTCAAGGACAACACGTAGAGATTTGTAAGAGGGCTTATGTAGATTTCTCAATTGGATCATATCATGATAGGGTGCTTTGTGATGTCATTCCAATGACTTGTGGTCATATCATCTTGGGAAGACCATGGCAGTATGCTAGAAGGACATTGCATGATGGATTTCTTAATACATATTTGGTGCATAAAGGAGATGTTAGATATAAATTAGTGCCTTTGCCTTTGGAGTAGTCAAATGAAAGTTTTATGATCTGTTTTGAGAAACATTTGTAGGTGAATAAGCAGGGTAAGATAGGTAAGACAGGGGAAGATACTGGTTGGAAGAGGAATGATGAGTTGCAGCAGATATATGAAGAGTACAGTCCTGAAAATCAGAATATTTGGGACTTGGATAGTATTAAGATTGGGAGTATTGAATGCCCTATTGTTGAGGGTAATAGGAGTGGTGTTCTTTCACAAGGAAATGAGTGGAATAAAGGCAGAAACAGGGTACAAGGACAGGCTGTTATCAAGCAGCAAAAAGGACAAACAAAACAGATTTTTGACACTAACATGATGAATGACATGAGTGCAGATTGGAAGAAGAGGAAGACAGTGACTTTGGGAGATTACATGCCCTGTCATGTGAAGATGAAAACATACAGGAACAAGGAGTATTATGGCAGCAACAAGTTGGATGCTTCTTGGGGCAAGAACTCTTTCTTTCTTGGGGAGAATGGTGCAGGAGCACCCAAGCTCTTCAAGGAACTCTTCAGGAGACAGGAGAATGCAGGGGTCTTGAAGACCTATCAATCACCTCAAAGCATCAATTATGATATCTTGGAGCCTATAATGGCCTTTGGAATGGGTGAACACATTAAAGAGGTCAAAAGTCCTAAGGGTCCTAATAAGGATCCTAGGACCAAATTTCAATGTAAATGGAACAATCATGTTATAGGAGGTTAGATAGGAATATAGTGCTTTAATTATGTCAAATAAGGTTGGATGTTAGAGATTCAATAGTTTTTAGGTTGTAGGAATCAATAAAATAAGAGTTGGAAAATTCAGATTTTTGAATTCCAATTTGGGCGGGTAACTAGCTTTTATGAGTTTTAATCACTTTTATGCAACTTAATCAATCCAAAACGGTTGGATCAGTTGGGGAAAGGATATACAAAGCCAAAATAATCATTTGTACGGAGGTTGGATGTTTGGAGCAAGCATTGTACGGACTGTTTTCTGGAAATAGTGAAAAACACAGTTTTTGGCACTTTTATGGTGTTCTTTTGTTAAATACTTGATCTCTATTGAATCTATGTCTAGTAGGATGCTTTAGGAGTTTGTGTTTACATATTTTAACACCATTGAAGGCTCTGAAAGTAGTGATAATTAATTTCTTTGCATTTCATATTGACTGTCCTAAAAAAGAACACATAATTTACACTAGTTTGAGGGTTTTTCATGGATAAATGATCCATTTCATGGGATTTTATGACTGTATCTTGTGAAATGGATCATATTTAACATGTACCATACTGGACTAACAATATAATGTGCAGGAGAGATGAATACTATGGTGTACACCAAGATTTGACTGTGAAAAGTGCTTGAAGATGGAGGCTAGGGTATAGCAGCAGAAGATCTGCCTTAATGAGGGGCATGTTTTTGAGTTGGGATAGAATAAATATGTTGTCCTAATGGTGTAGAGTCAATGAGAAAGTTTTGGAAGTGATTGGAAGGTTAGTTTTCAAGAAGCCCTACTTTTTGAGGCAAGTTAAGGAGGGTTTTGTGTTTGAGCATGTTAGATGTGTCATAGAGGCCTAAAAGCTTGGAATCCTTGGTTTTGAGTCATTTTAAGGGACTGTTGAAAGTTTCATGGTGAGGGGTTGAGTTTAAAGGGGGGTTGCTTTAGAAAAGTGGGCTAATTAGGCCTAGTTTTTGAGGAGACAACAGATTTTGGAAGGGTTTGTCTGAAGCAAGTGATATCAAGGTTTGGATATGTTGTTTTTCATCACAAACCACACTTGAAATAGTCATTAGATTGGGGGTTCCTTTGGAAAGTTTGAGTGCAAAGTCAAAAATCCTTCGCTAGAGGCCTAGTTGGCTAGTAGCCTAGTTAAGGTGAAAATTTGGTTTTGTGTCTAAGTCAAAGGGTTGGGCTTTGAAATCATTCAAAAAAAGTTTTTTTGGGTCTCTTAAGAGTGTTCCTAGGGTTTGGGTCCATAAGGAATGCAAATAAGTCATTTGGTGCATTATTGAGGTTTGTCTCCATCAGAGTGCCTGGAAGAGTGGTTGAGATTGTGTCTTGCAAACCTTGAGAACTTTGTGTTTCTTTCAAAGTCCCTGACCCTCTACATCAAGATCTCTTCCTTTTTAGAAGGAATCAAGCCAAACATTCCCTCTTACAACTTTATAAGCTGATTTAAATGCCAAGGAAAGGTTAATAATAACCTTTAAGTAAGGTTCCATAATTATTAGGAGTTGCTATGTTATTAGTTATGTTGTCTTAGCATTATTTTTGAGAATGTAATGTCATGCCAATATGTTTTAATATATTGCAAGTATATATACGTAAATGCATATGCATGCACGTGTTCATTTATATGCATGCGAACGTGCATGCATGTATGTAGGCACAATAATCTCGTCTACATACGTGCATATGCATCCATGTACACATACATGAAACCCATATATGCATATGTTGGATTTCTCTTCAAAGTACATATACGTGTTTATATTCTCTCATACATATATCTTTATATGAAAAGAAGAAAGAAGGCTTACAAACCCTAAACCACCATTCATTGTGAAACAAGGAAAAAAACAAGCTAACACAAGATGGCTTACCTCAAGCATGCTAGAGACACCCCCTAGACCTATTAGGTTAAATGATTCATACTAGATCGCCTCAAACTCGGATGGCATAATCAAAGGATCCACAACATCACCCTTCTCCTAGCTGATACTCCCCCTCTTTCTCCTTGGAGGTGCTTGGATCATCCTGCATTATTACTCACGAAAAAAAATGGTAGTTAGCCTGATAATCAATACAATAGTTTCATCATATTGGATTAATAGTAACATCTGCTATTACAAAAAATGAATTTCTTGCATATCATTTCATCTGATTTATAGCATCAAATACAAACATAATTCTTTTGAAAAACATAATCATAACATTGCATAACATCATCATATGTAGCATAATTAACTTTCAAGATCATAGATTTCATTGCATTATTTACTCAAAGTAAAAAGTAGTTTTTATAAATAGGGCGGGATGTAACATTTCTATCCTATTTATAGCATCTAATTGCTATCAACTTTTAGCATTTTGTAGCACTAGTGAATTTAGAAACCTAGGTATATCGGTAGATATACTATAAAGTATCTCAACATTCATAATCTTGATGAAGTATTTCTCAATAGAGAGTGTGACCAAGATAATCCTCCATAAGGTAAAATGATTGAAGATATGGATGTTAAAACTAAATTGAGATGATATTTTTTACTCGACTTTGTTGTTTAGGTCATCCAAAACTATTCCCATAAAAAAGTGCATTCAAACCATACACATTGTACAAATAATCATCAAACTTGTTTGTCCATTACATCCTCATCTCCTTGTCTACATCTTCATCATTATTTCTTAATAAATAATTGAATATAATGGCACACAGTTATTGTTGGCAACACAAGGGCAAACAACTGAGAGGGGGGGTCAATCAACTGTCACAAAAATTTAAAACTTATTAAACTTATTCTTAGATCTGATTAATAACCATGAAAGCTTAAATCATCAACACATCGAAAACACACATAACACCAATATTTTTTACGTGGAAGTCCTATTAGGGGAAAAACCACGGTGGAGGTCAGTCCACAATATTATACCCTGTTAAAAGTATAAAGAATGAAATAGGAATGCACATGCATTCAGGCACACTTCCTAAAGCTCACTGCTTAATTAAAACAAGGCTTACTACCCAAAGGAAGACACACTGTCTTATAGAAACATTTGGATTACATTGGCAGGATTTTGAACTGAGAAAATAACATTTGCTAATGCCTGTTTACGGTTCCGGTTAAGCACATGAACACTTCTTCAATCTTCTTCACACTCTGCTCTTCCTTCGAAAGATTTAGAACATTATTCATGCACACCATACATTCAAATGGAATAAACAATCGCTTATATATATCCACAACTAGGAATTACATCGTTACATGTCGGCTTCAACAAAATAATAAAATGAATATAAACTATCAGCCCAAACAATAACAATTATCAATGCGAACCATCCAAGGTCGGCCACAATATAGTGAAGACCCAAAATAACATTCTCGAACACGATCCACCTTCAAAAATTATTCCTTGAAGATCCACAACATGCTACCATCACCCTGTCGGCCATGAACATGAAAAACACGAACACGCAAGAGAAAATCACCAATCGCGAGCACAACGATCAATGCAGACATGCAACACAGATAGAGCATGATCTAGAAACATCCACAAACATCATGAATCACTAGAGAAGCATCCACAACAACTGAACTAACTAAAATCACATCATCTTCAATCAGGAACACCAATTGAAGCAACAAAAAAATTGTTAGAACACAACTGCTCATAACTCGATCAAATCTTCATGCGGATCTCTGAAACTTAACATGGATAAACTAGATATACTCAACAAAAAAACCTTTAGTCCACAACCTCTAATTATCAACGTAATATACTCACCAACATACTGAACTTCACTTCACCACTGATAACCTGCAACTCATTTCATTACAATTTTCTCAATATCCTCGACATATACAACCTTAAATACATTAATGCCAATAGTGTTGACATCAATGAAAACCACATATCAGCAACACAACCACAACATCCAATAATTATATTAATCAAATAAGCCATAAATCAAATGGTCCTATCATTATAACGTCACTTATAAAACTAATAAATATTAGTTTTAAACATGTGGCTTTGCCCATCATCTCTAATGTCATCAAGCATAGGAGATGGATCCTACATCATCCATACAAAAAGGGGTTACTAATTATAAAACCATAAAATTGAAAGGACCTAAGGTGCTTGTAATATACCCATACATATTAATTATCAACTTTGAATATGTGGAGGCAAAGCCTGAATGATCCATACAAAGCCCATCAACTTCAATGTCATCAAGTGTAGAGGAAAATCGTATGTGATCCATACATGATATGGTTAATTATTACAAAACCATATAATTGAAGGGTCCTAAGGTTCTTGTAAGCTCACTTGAGTGGCTTATATATCACTTTTGAATACTTGGATTTTCTCATCAATTTCAATATCCTCAAGTGTGGGAATTAAAGCCTACATCATTGGATAATATGATTAATGATTATTATTTTTTTTTTAATTTTGTAATTAAT
This sequence comes from Sequoia sempervirens, assembly GCA_007258455.2. Classification (NCBI taxonomy): domain Eukaryota; kingdom Viridiplantae; phylum Streptophyta; class Pinopsida; order Cupressales; family Cupressaceae; genus Sequoia; species Sequoia sempervirens. The sequence goes on from VDFB02000017.1 coordinate 281,424,414, forward strand.
AAATCATGATAGTAAAGAATCATGGGACTTATCACCCACCAAATAATTAGATGGTTGAGTAGCACATCCTTCTTCACCTACCTAATTTAAACTATGATGTACATATTCTCACTCCCTCATCAAGTTGACCTTGATGATATGCTTAAATGTGTACCCTTGGCTATAATACTCATAAGAGCATACAAACATACTTGGGAGGAAGCTACATACCTAATAACACAATGATGAACCTATCTTAGTTGTCACCCATACATGTGATCATTTATATTGTTGAAGGTAGCATAGAAAATGAGGATCTATAATGCATATACCAATAATAACTTCTCTAGATTCTCAAATTTGAAGTTCCTATAAAAACCATTATCCTTTCTTATTTGCATCCACAAGTAGTATATATATACTATCATTTTCAACTCATGTAATAACCAATTAACATGATGATCTGAGGTAATTTAGTGATCTATTAGGATCTATGATGGTTTCTAAGTAAATGTTAACTTATAAAAATCAGTAATCGATGTCTTAAACTTAATTCAAAGTTCATTTAAAAGACAATAAATGATTAAAATAATGGAAATAAGAGATCACAGATATAAGAGAAGACAAGAGACAACAGGTTGATAATGGATTTCACCCAAATGGGCTACATCTCCAGGTCCCTCTCCAATGAGTGTTGATCCTTTGTAATGTTCCAAATGCAAAAAGGTACATCAACTTGGTCCTTCAACCTGCATATACAAGCCTCCACATAGTCCTCTATGAAGTCTTTGATTATTCCTTTCCCCTTTTTGTTTACAAGAGTTAGGCTTCAAAAATCCTTTCAAAACTCCTAACTTGAGAAAAAAATACAACTTCAACAATAACTCTAAGCCATAATAACCATAATCTCCATCTCTGCCCCAATGGCATACAATTTTGTAGTTTATATAGGGGTCTCGGGTTCAAACCTAAGCCCCTATTGTTTTGGCCTTGCAAATTTTAATAAATTAAAACAGATTTTTACATATCCTATATTGGGTATCCTGCACGTGGCACGGTGGTAATTAGAAGGCATTGTTATTTTGGGGGTCGATGGTTCAAACCGTCGGGCCCCCATTTCTATATTAACTTAGGTGTATTTACTAATTTAAATAGGCCATCTCGCCTGCCATTCACACCAAATATACATAGTCCAACGGTGGCTTCCGAAGATTATGGGGGGGAGGTCGATGGTTCGAACCACCTGACCCCCCAATTGCCATTCAGATTTCTTTAAATAACATAGGCCTCATATATAGACCAATTATCATGTGTGGTGTATTGGTGTGGAGTGAAAATGGGAAGGGGGAGGTTGCTGGTTCGACCCTCTCCAACAACATTTTAACTAATGAGATTATCGACTGGATTCAATGCAGGGGTGCCACGTGGTGCCCATCCATTGGGCCACGTGGCACCATTTTATTTGCTCTCTTTGACACATGTCATGCACTCATTGGTCCACATCAACTACCACATCACCCACATTGCCAACTATTCTACAACATCAATGACTGCCATTGTACCTTCCATGTCAACATGTTGACATCGAGATCTGTACTATCTTGGTCAACTTTTCTTTGCAAAAATTTGACTGGCCATAACTTTTGCATACAGATTCCATTTGACGTGATTCAAGCGGTGGCAGAATAATTTCGATGAGATCTTTGACATGGAGCTATTTTCTAGAGAATTTGGAACAATCAAATTTTTGGTGAAGAACATATCCACCAGGATCAATCCTCCCCATTGGAGAGCTTTTGGACCTCCAAAATCCTGATTACACAGAAAGTAAGTGAGGGTACTGCTCCCTCACTTTTCCAACCTCCATCCATTTTTCTTTGCTAGGATTCATCCCTTTCAGTCCTACTCTAAGGTACTCAACAACACACCTTCATGAAATTTTGACATTTCTGTCTAGGATGACATCTTCTTGCAACCTGTTCATGTTCTCAGGTAATAGATCATCAATAGAAGGAACTTGAACATTAGCCTTCTCATCTAGTATCATAGGAGGTTGATATAATTTCAAATTCTCCACATTAACCACTGAGTAGATATGCATATAAGGAGGTAGATTGAGGTGAAAAGCATTTGTACCGATCTTTTCCTGAATCTCAAAGGGTCCATACTTGATCGGTTTGAGCTTCTTACCTTCACCTTGCATTCTTTCCTTATTGATATGTAATCAAACTCTGTCACCAACTTAAAATTGATGATCAACATGATGCTTATCATGGCGGACCTTGTACTTTTCCTGGCTCTTCTTTAGTTGTGCTTCAACTGCCTGATGGACTGCTTGGATCTTTTGGATGAACTTCAAGGCCTTTTCTGCATCGTGATGTTCATCTTAACATCTTCCTTCCTAAAATAAAAATCCATAGGTGTCCTTGGTAGTTAACTGAAACAAGTCTCAAAAGGAGAACTTTGAGTAGAAGAGTGTGTTGCATGGTTGTAAGCATGCTACACATAATGTAAACTTTCATCCCACAACTTAGGATGTTTATTGCAGTAACCTCTAAGAAGATGAACCATTATTCTATTGGCTACCTTTGTCTGTCCATCTATCTATGGATGGAATTTTGTGTTGTTCTTCAGTCTTGTGTCCATAATCTCCCATAATGCTGACCAAAATTCCCCCAAGAATCGAGAATCTCGATCCGATACAATAGAAGTTGGAAGCCAAAAATAAACCCATACAAACTAGAAGTACAAATGTGTTGTTAGTTCAAATGTGACTTATTTTTTACTAGGCATGAAAATGCACATTTTGCTGAACCTATCCACTACCAGAAATAGATAATCATGCCCTTTCCTAGACGTTGGTATCCCCCTGAAAAAATCCATTAAGATACTCTCCCATGAACGAGATGGTACAAGTAGAGGTGTATACAATCCAAACTTCCTATTGCTAGGCTTGCTTGTTGCACACATTACACATCCTCTAATGTATTTAGACACAAATTCTTGCATATGAGGCCAATAACAATATTTTTGTAGTTGTGACATTATTTTACTTACTACAAAGTGTCCAATAATTAATGTTGTATGTGCTTCTCTAATTACCTGTGCTCATTCATCTTGTGGAATACATAACTTTCCTAAATGATATAGTAATTTATCTCGCACATAGTAGTCTACCTCTTCTACATGTTTTCCTTGGATTAATGTTGCATATATATCCTTAAAGTCTTTGTCCTTAGCATATTTTTCTTGATAACTTTCATGTTCCATTGAACTACTTTGAAGAATAATTTTAGCATTTGTTGTAGGAGGCCTAAATAACATATTTTCTACTTTGTTCTGAACTCCTTTCTTATATTTAATAACCAAATGAAACTGTTGTAGAAAAACCATCCACCTAAAGTGCCTGCTTTGTTGTAATTTAGATTGTGAGTGCAAATATTAAAGTGGTTGATGATTTGTGTGTATTATCGTTTCCTTACCCATTAGGTAGTGTTTCCACTTCTTTACACTTTGAACTAATTCATACAATTCTTTATCATATGTGGATAGTTACTTACCGCAGTTGTGAAAGTTTTAGAATGAAATAAAATAGGTTTACTGTTGGAATTGTGTGCCTCAATCCCACAGGCCTAAACCTCTGAGTGAGCGATTTCAGTGTGACCACTGAGATGTCTGTCCAATCCGCTTAAGTGATCCTGAACTATCTGTGAGATCGGTGTGACTCAACCCGATCTGAATTCTCCTTGTAAAGTTCCTTCATGAATTTATCAGTGTGACCTCTAGAATGTCCTAGTGATGAGGGTCATTGGCGTGACCCGAACTATCGGTGTAAGTTTCTCCGACGATAGAAGTTTGGCCGATATCGATGTGACATTTAGTATGTCTTGCTGATGGAAGTAATCAGTGTGACTTGAGCTATCGTTGTGAGTTTTCATTTGTTGTCGATAGTGATTCTCTGGCCGATGGAGTTGTTCCTAATGCATATCGTTGTGACTCTTGCCGATGGATTTGCTTATCATGAATGTTGGTATGACTTTGGCCGATGGTATTTGGTTGGGGTGACATGAAGGCTCTATAAGAGTCTTAGCGACAGAGCATGTCTAGCCGATGGGGTTTGTGTTCGGTGAGAACTCTCGCCGTTACTATTGGTCTCGCTGAGAGGTATGCATTTGGTATGGTCTCTTGCCGATGGTTGTGGTATTGCCGATAGGTTTGTGTTTGGTATGATCTCTTGCCGATGGTTGTGGTCTCGCCGACGGGTCTGTGATCGGTGAGAACTCTTGCTGATAGTGTTCCTCTTGCCGATGGATCTGTGTTCAATAAGAGCTCTTGCCAATAGCGATAGTCTTGCTAATAAAGCTGCATGTGATGGATATCAGTGTGAACTCTTAGCGATAGAGTGTGTCTGGCCGACAGGTTTGCGCTACATATGACTCTTGCTGATTGTTCAAAAGGTGTATGAGGTTAATGATATCGAGGAGACCTATGGGTTCGATGTGCCATTATGAACTCTTGCCGATGGAAAAATTCATGCTGATAGACTTGAAGGCAGACCGTGGTTGGAAGGACGTTGACTTGGTTGACCGCTGATGTGTATGATGTTCATTGGAGGATCATGAGTGAGTTGGAGAAGTTAGAGCAGTTGACAGTTGGTTTGAGTGTTGGAATACAAACTGATCTACAGAAGTTGAACCGTTTCCTGTCTATTGAAGATGAATGTATATACATTGGACGTTTTGCAGTACGAAGGGAGAGATGAAGATTGAGGTAGAATTATGCTGCCGAAATCTCTCCAGATTAAGTGCCTTGGTTGATCTCTTGTGCTAATCTACACTGTATATTGTGTGAAGGTATTGTAATAGTGTGAAGGATGTATGAACTGAGAGGTTGATCAGGGAAATGTAAAAAAAGGAGAGAGTGAAACATAACAGGGTTGCTGCCAGTTTGTCTCCAGAATGGAACAAGATGTAATCTCAGTGAAAAGGCTATGAGCCTGAGATTGTATTGTAACTTTGTTTGTTGTTGAATAATACAATGGCTCAGATCTTTTGGAGTGTGGGGTTTTTCACTCGAAAGGGTTTTCCCCACGTAAATCTGTGTGTTCTAATCTTCTGTACTATATTTCATGTTTAATGGTTCTATTTGTTGAATCTATTTATGCAAGTTTTTGAAACTCAATCCACATGTGTTTCTCTAAGAAGGATTAATGTGGGAATTGAACTGTGTCTAATTATGCTTTGTGACATAGTTGTACGTGTTTTTGAGGCAATCTATTTGAAATTAAAGTTACCGAAGGCACTACTATTCTTGGAGGTTTCTCTGAGATGATCAAAATTTCCCAACATTTACCTCCTTGCATGAGTACTGCTCCCATGGAAAATCCACTAGCATCTATTTCAATTTCAAACAATTTTTGTAGATCTGGTAGAGCTAGAATTGGTGCAGTGCTTAGCTTTTCCTTTAAAGTATCAAAGGAATTTTGCTGCAGACCTCCCTATTGGAAAGATTCTTTACACTTGTTAGTGTGTGCAATGGAGATGCTATGTAGGAGAAGTTAGGTTTGAAATTTCTCCAATACTGTACTGCACCTAGAAAACTTTTGACTTCTGTAACTATACTTGGCTTTGGCCAATTTACAATGAATTCAACCTTTGCAAGATCCACTTTCAAGTGACCTCCTCCTACAATATAACCCAAGTACACTAGTGGTGTCTTAGCGAATTCACATTTTGACATCTTTTTTTCTTTCCTCAATAATCTAATACTTTTTTCACATACTCTACATGCTCTTCCCAAGTTTGACTAAATACAAGTATATCACCCAAACAAACTATGAAAAAATCATCTATGAGTGGCCGAAAGACATCATTCATGACTCTCATAAAGGTAGCTAGTGCATTACAAAGCCCAAAGGGCATGACCAACCACTCATACAGTCCCTATTTTTTCTTAAAAGTAGTTTTCCATATATCATTATTTGCAATTCTTATTTGATGATATCCATTACACAAGTCCAACTTAGTAAAATAAATTGCATGTTTCCATAAATAAAGTAAATCATCTATTCAGGGAAGAGGATACCTATTCTTTATCATTATCTTGTTCAGGGCTTTGTAGTCAATGCACATTCTCCATGATCTATCCTTCTTTGGCACCAAGACAATTGGAGAGCCAAAATGAGAGGTACTTGGATGAATAACTCCTTTCTCAACCAACTCTTGAACTTGCTTCTTGATTTCCTCATTCTAAAAAGTGATAAACGATACATACCGATGTTTGGAAGAGGAACATCTTGTTGTAACTAGATTTCATGTTGCTTCTCTCTCTTTGGTGGTAATCCACTGGGCTCCTAAAATAAATCATCATAGGTAGAAACTACTTTGACTAGTTCAACTTTGTGCTTTAGATCACACCCTTTGAATGCCTCAAATTTATATCCTCTTGTGATTTTACAATCATCAATAAAAATTTCTTACTAGCATTGAATAACCTCTTCATTTGTCTAGTATTTACTAGATCTAGATTAGTATTTGTCTTATGTGCATGTACAATGTATTCTTTACCATCCTTAAAAAGGTGATATTTGTTTTCTCCCCTATAAAAGATTGTTGTTCGGTCATAAAGATAAGGACTCCCTAGTATGATGCCACAAATATCTAAAGGGACTACTGTTGAACATTTAGAATACTGAGAGGGGATGGGTGAATTAGTATTCCTTTAAAAATATTAGAACTTTTGAATAGCTAACCACATAACATAATTAAAAATACCGAACATAATTAATGCAACACAACAACACATAATGCCGAGATTTTTACATGGAAACCCAAGAAGGGAAAAACCATGGAGAGGGTTAACTCTCAAGTATGAAGTAACCAGATACAAAATACAAAGGTGGCTCACTGTTGGTGGGATCACTGCCCAAAATACAAAAATAGCTATTACAACTAAGAGATGGCTTACAATCAAATAGAATATTATAAAATTGAATTGTTATAATTGTATCTACATATAAGAATACGGTTCTCACTGAGGTGAAAAAATTTTGTACAATCACCACTCTATCCAACTATATTGCATACATCAACAGTTCACTGTAATACATCACATATATTCATTCATTCTAATTTTTGTGATTATACCACTTCACATATATACCGAGTCTCCATATCCACTTAGTCGGCTTGCATTGGAGATGAAGTCAGGAGAGAATGTTACACAAAATATTGAAGAGTCGGCATAGATATCCCACGCTATACCAAATAGTGTCAGACCAAAAACCTATATCAGTAACACCACTACTAGAAAAAGAGATAAGCCAGAGATAGAAATATCAGACCGATCAATGACATCAATGAAAAATATCAACAACTACACCAACTTCTACCTCATCTATGAAGTTTGTAGTGATGGAAAATCTTAACTTACATTGCTTTGTTACTTGTGATTGTGCATCATTGCAAATTCATCCAAGTGGATATGGATTTGGATGAGGTGTTGTAGCCAAGTTGAGTTTCTTTACAACTTCTTCAGACATTAAATTTACTTGAGATCCTGTATCAAACAAAGTATCAATCGTGTATGTGTTGTTACAACCTAAATATGAAATAACTCATTTTTATGCTTATCAATTTTAGATGGAGAAGATTCTTTACTTGAACTTGCACTTGAATTTGAAAAACTTGTATAAAAAAAAAGAGATATACATTTTCCTTTACCTTGTATCTCGACAACAACAATATTTGTCTCATCCCTAGAGATAGATCCAAGATCCTGTTGTTCTACAACAATAATCTTATGTTTACGTTTGTTTCCTCCATACTTCTTTGGCCTTAGTTATGGATGCATCTTCCAACACTTCGAATCATCATGCCCCTCCTTCTTGATGGTAGTTTTATTTTTCCCCTTTCCTTTTCCCTTAGGTTTACCTTCAAGCTTAGATGACTTTTGACAGAATTTTCATTGAAACTACTCTTACCTCTCGACTCCAAATGTGTGGCCTGTACACATACTTCATCTAGATTATAAGGATTTAAAACCAAAATGGTATGTATTAAGTAAGAGTAAAAACCACCTATATACTTGAGAAATGTGTCCTGGGTGCATAATGAGACATTAAGTGCAATAGCCCGCTTCCTAAATTCATGAGTATAGTCCTTGACAGTTTGACCTTTACCCTACCTAAAATTTTTCCAGTTCATAGTTAACTATTGCATATGGCCTAAGGGATAAAATTTATTTTTGAGTGCAACTTTAAACCCCATCCAAGTTAAATTGACACTACCATGTCGAGCAAATTTTGCTTGAGTTTTACTCCCTCACCAGGTTAGAGCGGTTCCTCCCAACCGAAGACTAGCTAATTGGATTTTAGAAGCATCATATAAGAGATCTTAAATTATACAATATACTTCTACTTGTTGAAACCAATCATCTAGTTTCTCAACATTTAACTCTCCATAATATTTAGGTAGTTCAAACTTTACATCCAACTTAATTACATGCTTATGTGCACTTTTGAAAGGACTAGCATAATAAATAGAATTAGGAGAAGGTGGAGATGGAGGAGTTTTTGGAGGCTCGTCACCACCTTCTTCTCGCTTCGATGCACCTTCTTTTTCGCATTTCTTTCGTTCTTTTCTTTCCTGAAAGAGCACTTCCACCATAGCCTTCATGTCAAGAAAGGCTTGATGAAAATTTTTCTCATCAAGCTCAAATTTTTTTCCAACTTTTGTCTCTTCCATCTTTGGTGGTGGAAAATTTCTTTGTTTACTAATCTCAAGATTGATCTTCACAAGCGTGCCTACACCTCACCGACTACTAGATCACATTATCATCCACTTCTGCAAACACTAGTCAAATAAGGCTCTAATACCAACTTGATCTGTTAGGATCTATGATTGTTGCTAAGTAAATGTTAACTTATACAAATCAGTAATCGACGTCTTAAACTTAATTCAAAGTTTATTTAAAAGACATTAAGTGATTAAAATAATGGAAATAAGAGATCACATATATAAGAGAAGACAAGAGACAACATGTTGATAATGGAGTTCACCCAAATGGGCTACATCTCTGGGTCCCTTTCCAATGAGTAATTGATCCTTTGTAATATTCCAAATGCAAAAAGGTACATCAACTTGGTCCTTCAACCTACATATACAAGCCTCCACATAGTCCTCTATTAAGTCTTCAAGTATTCCGTTCCCCTTTTTATTTAGAAGATTTAGGCTTCAAAAATCCTTTCAAAAATCCTAACTTGAGAAAAAAATACAACTTCAACAATGAATCTACACTATAATAACCATAATCTCCATCTTTTCCCCGATGGCATACAATTTTGTAGCTTATATAAGGGTTTTAGGTTTAAACCCAAGCCCCTATTATTTTGGCCTTGCAGATTTTAATAAATCAAAACTAATTTTTTACATATCCTATATTGGGTATCCTGCACATGGCGCAGTGGTAATTAGAAGGTATTATTATTTTGGGGGTCAATGGTTCAAACCTTAGGCCCCCCATTTTTATATTAACTTAGGAATATTTACTAATTTAAATAGGTCATCCCACTTGCCATTCACACTAGATATGCATAGTCTGATGGTGGTTGCTGGAGATTATGGGGGGGAGGTTGGCGGTTCGAACTGCCCAACCCCCCAAATTTCCATTTAGATTTCTTTAAATAGCATAGGCCTTATATATAGACCAAGTATCATGCGTGGTGTATTGGTGCAGATTAAAAATAGGAAGGGGGAGGTCACTGGTTCAACCCCATCCAACAAAATTTTAACTAACAAAACTGTCGGCCAGAGTCAACGCAAGGGTGCCACATGGCACCCAACCATTTTGCCACATGGCACCATTTAATTCACTCTATTTGACATGTGTCATGCACTCATTGGTCCACATCAACTATCACATCACCCACCTTTCTAGCTATACTGCAATGTCAGTGACTGCCACTGTACCTGCCATGTCAACATGTTGATGTCAACATCTGTACTGTCTTGGTCAACCTTTTTTTTGTAAAAAATTGACTGGCCATAAATTTTGCGTAGGACTTTGTTTAATGTGATTCAAGTGCTATTGGAATTGTTTCGACAAGCTCTTCGATATGGAGCTATTTTCTAGAGCATTTGAAACAATCAAATTTTTGGTGAAGAACATATCCACCTAGATCATTTAGATTGAATTGAGGAAATTTATCTTAATATATATGATTCATATGACTCTATGACCCCATTTGTTTCATGTCTTGCATTTTTACATGTGTACAAATATATAGACCACATACCCTCTTTACAAGCTAGCTTTCCTTAAATTACTCTATAAAGGTAGGTTGTGTGTCTTTGTATTCACCAAAAAAATTGTGTATCACTAATTATACTATCTTGATCAAGTGAATGATGCCATGTGATGGATTCAAGTTTATCAACATCATCTCTAACATTTGTAATGAGTTTCTTTATTCGCACATGAATTGCATGTTAGGAGAAAAAATATGTATCATAATTGAAGACCTTATATTGTAAACAAAACATGCACATATTGAGCCCCCATGGGTTGGAGGAGTTGGTTTGAGTCTTGCGTTTGCTCCCCGAGGCCTTGGGTTCAACTCTCTAGCCCGGAAATCACCCCACTGTGGATGCTGGGAGGCTGTGTTGGTTACCTCGCGGCCACAGGGATTAGTCTCATCGCAAGCTCACCTCGTAAAGGGAACCCACTGGGCTTGAGTTGTGGGGATACCCTAACGAGAACAAAAAAAAAATGCACATATTGAGATGCTTTCCTTAGTACAAGTGGTCATTCAATGATGATAAAAAAAAGAGTTAATGCTTAAATATCGATGGATCACCTAATTAATTTTATTTGAGTGTTTTTCATCATCCACCATAGGCATATTTAATTTTTACACTATGTTCCTCAAGTGCATTATCCAAAGTAGGATAAACATCTAATAAGCAATATAAAATGCACATGACCTAGAAATAATGACACATGTTATTGGTATTCCCATGTGTTTGGCATCAAAACCGAGAAAATTATATATTTAAAATTAGACATGATAAATGATAGAAACAATCACATCATTAATTGTTATTTCACATGGAGTTATAGTTTTTTTTAAAAAAGGGATGAAATTTTTTATTCAAGAAAGAGCAACCAAGTACATCAAGAGGTCGAAATGACCAAAGTCATCAAAAGACGTACTGTCCACAAGCTCCAAAATTGAACCATACATAGATGAGTCAAAAACCAACCCAAACCAAAAAATACCATCCACAAGGCTACACCCTTTGATCCTCATCAAGATATCTAGACAAAGTGTTGCTTTTATCTAGGTCCAACTGACTACATTCAACCACATTACATAACCCTGACCTTTAGAGGCCCATTTAGCAAGGAAATTTTTAACCTTTTTCCATTCCCTAGGAATGTGAACTAACAATATATTTTTAAAATTTGAAGCAAGATTAATAATTTTCTTCACAATTAAAACCAATCTCCATGAAGATTCCTGAAAATCTGTCTTATTAAGAAGAGATACCAAAATCATAGAATCTATCTCACAAATCACATCCCTCCAACCAAACTCCAAGGCTCTCTCTCCAGAGCCTTAAGAATAGCACAAGCCTCCATCTGATTATTATATTACACACCCATGTGGATGAAAAATAAAAATTGTATGGCCCAACTACTATCACGACCCACTCCTCCGATCCTATCATCTCCTGGATTACCCTGAGTAGAGCCATCAGTGTTAAATTTGAGAGTCCCTTCACGAGGAGGACACCACTACCTCACTTTGTTCACTTTCTTAGAAGGTTTTGAATTGCTTCCCCTATTCCCCTAGTGGCCTAGAGGAGAATAAAGCTCAAGTCAAGAAGCTATTTGCATGTCTGATGATGACATAAACTCTCCCAATTTGAATTTAGATGAGATAGTTTATTTCAAAATACTTTGAACCTTGTACCAGACCTATAAAGCCATTTGATGACACTCACAAGAAATGCATCAATTCCTCTTGAACCAAATTTTCTAATAATAATGGAAGGTCCCAACTCCCAAGCAACCACCAAACAGGATGCAAATATCAAAGGATGTCCCAAATTATCCCAAAATTATTGCAAAGAAAAGGAAAACCTAAATGGTGTTCTCCAAATATTCCACCATAGTCTCTAAATTACCAAAGCAAAAGTACACTAAAAAAATAGATGATTTGTACTTTCTTCATCGCATCCACATAAAAAAAAAGAGATAGACCACAAAAACCTTGTTTCCAGATATTCTCCTAGGTGAGGCATTTATTATGACTCAACAACCATAAGAACATATTACACTTGGGCCACCCAACCTTGTTCCAGATGCATTTCCACCAAGGATAAACTCTCACCGATTAGCATGATAGGACACGTGAGCAACATATCCTTAAGCAACAAAGTAGGTACCCTTAGATTCATTACCCAAAGCTAGAATATCATTTTCTTCTAAAGAAAAACAAGGCCTCTCATCCATAATAGATGCCAAAATACTTCTCTTTGCTTGAGAACAACCATCCAGCCAGCTATCAGGATTTCACCACTGATAAATTCTAGTGCGTCCCAACTAAAAAGATGATTTGAAACTACTCACCCTAGAACATCCATCAACCAAAAAAATCTCACTTAAAGGTTGAAGATGAGGGAAAGATGATAGAATTAGAGGGTTCCCATCCCAAGAATTAGTCCAAAAAAGAGCCTTCCCCCTTTCTGAATGATCCAAAAAAGGCCCTCCTTAATGAGGGTTGAACCCGTCTTAATACTACTCCAAATCATAGAACCTTTTTCAGTCAAATAAATTCATGGAAAATCCTTACTAGCCACTCCTCCTAAGTCTTTGTAATTAAGAACTCATGCCCAAGGTTGCTCAGGAAATTTACACCACCTCCAATATAGTTTTGCAGCCAAAGCAAGACTATTATGCTTCGACTACCTAAGCCCATGACCACCATTCTATTTTGGTCTACAAACCTGGTCCCAACTCACCAAACTCCATTTCGAATGTCAAGATTCCCTTCCCATTAAAAATTCCTTGTAAGGGAATCAATCTCCTTGAGCACACTCTTAGGAGAAAATAACACAATGAACCTGTACAGAGGAAGAGCCTGTAGGATGGAAGTCACAAGAGTCACCCTACCAGCCAAAGATAACCATCTAAAGGTCTAGTGATTTATCATAGAAAAAATCTTTCCAAGATCTTATGCTAGTCATTCCTCTTCAAGGTGCCAACATAGAGGGGAATCTCCAAATAATCCAAGGGAATATTACCAATTTGAAAATGAAGAATGTTGGCTATTATGAGTTGGATCAAAGCAAGGGTATTGAAGAAAAGAATCTGGGACTTAACCTCAGTGACTTATTGGATGGACACTACCAAATACACATCCAGAACCTTCTTGAAATTAACTACCTCCTCAATCCTAGCAACACCCATGAGAGCAATGTTGTCAACAAACTAGAGATGATTCTATGCTTCCAAACCCTACACCTAGCTCGAGCCATGAGTGGTGGAGCCTCTATCCCTATACTATTTCAATAGCATCCCAAAACCTTTAGCCATTAGAATAAATAAATAATGGGAAAGTGCATCCCCTTTCTTAATTCCCCAACCTACAAAGAAGATAGGCAAGGGGGTGCCATTAACAAGAACAAAAATGGAAGATGTGGTCATGCAACTCATAACCCATGAGACCTACTCTGTGTGGAAACCAAAGGCCAAAATTAGATGTTGAAGGAAATACCACCTAAATTTGTCATAGGCTTTAGACAAATCCAATTTGATGAACATGGATTTTTCTTTGGATGAGGACATGGAATGAATAGCTTTAGCCTCCACCAGTATACCATCCATAATTTTCCTACCCTTGACAAAACCACCCACTCCAGATAAATCAAGGGATTCAAACATCTCTTCAGCCTTTCCACAATCAACTTAGTGATAATCTTGTAGGTCACAATGCACAATGCAATAGGCCGAAAGGATTATAAGGAAATGGCACCCTCTTTCTTAGGAATTAAAGTGAAGAAGGTAGAATTTATAGCCTTGAGCATCTACTTGTTAGTATAAGACTCCCAAACCACCTCCAACAAATCCACTTTTATGATATCTTAAAATTATTGAAAGAATTCAATGGTAAAACCATCAAGACCAGGGGCATTATCTTTCTTCATCTGGAAAACAATATCCTCAAGTTCCACCAAAGAGATGGGATCCAAAAGAGAGTTATTCATCTCCACTGAGACCAAAGAGGGGATACAAACCAAAATCAAATTCTCCTCCTCCAAAGCAAGAGGTACATCCTCTGAGAAGAGAGAAGAAAAGAAGTAAACCATCTCCTCAGAAATACCCTGATACAAGTTTAACTGTTCACCTTGAGCCGACACGAGAGAGGAAATAATATTCCCACCTCTATGTGCCTTAACCAAATTGTGAAAGAAAGTAGTATTCTTGTCACCTTCCTGGAGCATATCTACATGAGATTTTTGTTTCCAAAATATCTCCTCCTGTCGCTCCCATTCAAAAATATCTCTAGAGCATATTGCTTCTTCCTGAAGCAAACCCACTGCCATCCCCTCTTCCTTGATTTTGAAAGTGATGTTATCTGGTTGATCCTAAATCTATTTCTACCTATGAAAGAGGTTACCAAAGACTATTTTATTCCATTTATTTAGTTTTAATTTGACTAATTGAAGCCTCTTGAAGAAAGAGATCACAGTACCAAAGGCAAGCCTCCCTTCAACCCACCACTAATCCAAAATATGATGCAAGCTATGATCCTTGAGCCACATCAATTGAAATTTAAAGGGGGGTTTCTTAACTGTGGAGAATTGAGATGAGGAAAACTTAATCAACCAATGATCTAACGCTTCCACCCTAGGATCTTTGAGGAATATGTACAATTATTCCCAATCCATTCAACAGAGATAAGAAACTTGTCCATCTACAAAATGGAACCCTCCCCACATCTTTGATTATGCTAGGTAAAGGTCCTATTAATGGGTTGAATTTCCACTAAATTAAGAAACTTGATATTATCTTGAAGCAAGGAAGAAGAATGACCCAAATGACTCACTCCCCCCAATTTTTTCCCCAAGGTGCATATAGAGTTAAAATATCTTTCCAAAATCCAAGGGAAGGAAAGAGTAAGAGAGCGAACAAATCTAATGTGATACCAAAGCATAATCTTACAAAGAAAATCATTAGGCACATACACATTGGTGAACATAACCACCATGCCCAAATCAAAGTGGGATGCTAACAAAGAAAGGGAGTTCCTACCAACCATCCACTAAACAGGAAAGATCCTGTAGGGGTCCCAAATACACGCCACACCTCTAGAAAACCTTGAGGTCCAACAAATTAGCACTGACATCTCTTCCATATTTTGGAAGCAGTCTTCATCATATCTTCAACAAGGATCTTGGTCTCCTAAATGAAGAAAATATCAAGTTTATGATTATGAACTAAATCATGAGTAACCTTTTGTCCATGGATGCTATTCAAACCCCTCACATTCCAAGATAACACAATCATTTATGAGAGGAAGCAAAGTGGGTTTCCAATTTCTTAACAACACTAGATTCTACCAAAGATTCTCCCATAATTTGCATCTTCTCCAAGTCCTTTTTCCTCCCTACTTTGGCCATATTATCACTAGTCACTTTCTTTAAGTTTTGGTGGATGCCACTCTGTGGAAAAAGATGGGCTTTGCAAGTGGCGCGTGGTGTTCGAGGAGGTCTAGGGTTTAGTCAACACTCGCTTCCCAAGGCGGGGAGGCCCACCTTCCCCACTCAAGTTTGGCGTTGGGTAATGCCCTTCTATGCCCTTATTATTTTTCCTCATTACCTGCTTTCCCGGTGCTGTTTCTTTTTTCTTTTTTTCCTGTTTATTCTTCCTTTGTTTTTTCCCCCGTTGTTGGGATTTTTCTGCATTTGCGTCAAATCTCCTCAGTCCTGGTAGACATCGTTCGCTGGTAGGGGTGTAAGCAGACTCCATGGAGGGGGCCATGAGACCCCCCGACTCCTCGTTTAAGGTCTCTGAAACTGGTTCCCCGAAGTGCGCTGGAGTGAAAACATTCAAAGAAGTCGTCACGGACCCGTGCTTCTTTGCAGTCGAAGGTGCGAAGTTCTCGGTGGTTGCAGATGGGTGCGAGGAGAGTGGCAGGGAAGGTAAGCACTCCTCCAAGGCCTGTAATGATCTTTTCTTGCATCCTAACACAAAAATGAAAGAAATAATCTCCAATGAAAGGAATCAGTTAAAAGACACCATAATTTTTCTAGCGGCTATAGATGCTAATAGATTTCTGGCAAGGAGGTATATTGACTCTTGGATTATTAATACTTGGGAAAAGAAATTTAATATTCAAGTCTCCTATTTTAGATTAATTCAGAAAGGTCTCTTTGTAGTTTTCTTTAAAAACAATGAAATGCAAAAAAAAAACCTTGATAGACCTTTTTGGAATATTGGTGGTTGCGCATTCCTTGCATTTGCCTGGTCTGCCTCGATGGTTGCTGAGGAATTAATTGCCATTTCTTGCCCGAGGTGGATAATTATAAAGGATCTCCCCCCTGAATTTTGGAGGATAATTCCTCAGATTTTGGAACCGATGGGTAAAGTCCTAAGGTTCGACGAAACCAAAGCCATTCTTCCCAACCTGGATGCTAGGGTTCTTGTTTCACTTAACCCCGGGACAAATATCCCCAAAAATCTTAATATTATTGAGGATTGTAGGGTTAAATCCTACCCTCTAGAAATCTTAGGTGGAGTGAACTCCTGTTTCCTTTGTAAAAGAGAAGGGAATTTAAGAAAAAACTGCCCAATCATCCAAAAGAAGAATGCTGCTAGAAACTCTCAGCCGCCTATTAATGGTAAACTGGCAAATGCAGATATCCCCAACCCCTCGCAGGAGTCTGAAAATCTGGAAATTGTTGACAAGGGTAGTGCCGAGAATACCATGCCTAGCTTGTTTGGTGGCGTGAGGTCCCCGCACCCGATCTCCCCCAACCTAGAGGTTATTTTCTCTCATGAAAACCCTTTCGTTTCCCTAGAAGTTGAAGAGAGCACCGTTGAGGCCACCTCAAGTGCTAACGCCACTGACCTCTCTAGGCCTCTCCCAAAGTAGCCCCTCACCAGGGATGTTGTCCTCCTTGAGAAACTGAATGCCCAGCAGCTCGCCTTAAGAAAATTAAAAAATCGTATTTCTAAAATTTTTGGGGGACCTGATCCCAAACCTAAAATTGTGGATCTTCGGATAAAAAAGGGTTCCAATAAATTTGAGTCCAAAATTATCCCAGCAAATAAAAATGTCAATGGGAGTATTGAGATGACCACTGACCTCGTGATCCACCATGCAGACCTTGTGAGATGAACCCAAAATGTTTCATCCAATAATAATGCTCTGCCGAGTGATGGAGAACTTGTGGGCAAACAAACGCCCCCGCTTGGTTCTACTCCCTGCATTGGATGCCATTGCAAAATAGGGCCTTCTCCCAAGTTGCAGGACTGTTTCCACGAGGACTGTGGCCATCCTGATAGCTCCATCCATCCTTTATCTGCTAGAGATAAGGAAATTGCGTCAATGCCCAACCCTTCTCTGCAGGTGGAAGAGGAACCTAGACCCCCTAAAGACCCTGAATCAGGTTCCACCTGCCAGGACTCGGTTCCAGTTACCAGACCTACTGAGGGTGTCACATAGGGGCCTACCAACCAGGCCCCGATAACTAAAAATAGGCCCAGAAGGCCTAAAAAAAAAGGACTCCTCCTCGTTGAAGAAAAGCGATGAGGCCCCCACACACAAAAGAAAAAAGAATAGTGGAGTTATCTAGTCCCCAATGGCTAAGAAGCTTGAAGTTGAGGAGAAACTCCCTAAGTGATTTGAATAGTTTTGGCAGGAGTTGAGTGACAATCCTATGACTGGGGGTGATGAAGCTTAACTGTTTGTCTTGGAACGTCCGTGGGCTAGAATCCCCGGACAAGAAGTATATCATCAGGCGGTTCTTAAATATGCACAAGCATAAGGACTTTGTGCTGCTGCAGGAAACCAAAGCAGTTGGATTCTCATTGGAAACAAGCCTAAGATTTATCTAGAATGGGGCTTCCTCCTTCTCAACCACACATGATAGGGGCAAGGGGGGCTCTTCCATCTTGGTGGAAAATCATTGGACACAGTGGATTAGTGGTAGCAGCTGCTCTCTGTGCAACTGGGTTGTTTGGGTCACCCTAAAAAAGGACAACCTGGAATTTGGGGTATGCTCTGTATATGCCCCAAATGACTATAGAGAAAGAATCACCTTGTGGCAATGGATTTCTTCCCTTCCTGCTATTCCTTGGATCCTGGGGGGAGACTTCAACATGGTTGAGCAAGCAGAGGACAAATGGGGAGGCATTGATATTGCTTGGAAAGGAAATGAAAAATTCTTTTGGCTAAGACTAAAACACAAATTCAATTTGATTGAACCCATGGAAAAGGACAAGAAGAATTGCAAAGTCATATGGTATACCTGGTGTAATGCCCAAAAGGGAGGTAGTAGAATCTATTGCAGGCTGGACAAAATTTATGCAAATAAAGACTTCTTCTACTTCACCCCAAATGAGTCAGGGTCTAAGGTAAGTGTCCTACCTTACACCCTCTCTGATCATCATCCTATCAAGGCTAGCTTAGTTTCCATACAGGAGAACGCAAGGAAAAACTCAAAAAAATCCTCTTTCTTCCTTAATTCTCAATTGCTTAAGAACACAGACTACTGTGATGCAATTGCAGCCATAAGGGAGATCAACAAATGGCTCCTTAAAAACTCCACTGCTATTGATAGGTGGAACTCCATTGTGCAAGCATGGAGGAAGCTATTTCAAACTGTGGGTAAGAAATGTGCCTTGGATGCTAGGAAAGAAGAAAAGGGGCTCCAAGAGCAATTATTCAGAGCTGAAACTAGTCTTCAACTTTGCCCTGATGATATCAGGATGAATCAGTAGATGACCTTAACGAAGGAAAACTTAAGGAAGATCCAGAACCATAAGGTTAATGGGCTAAGAGTTAGGGCCAAAATAAACTGGCTAAAAGAGGGAGACAGAGGTTCAAATTTCTTCTTTAACTTCCTAAAAGAAAAAAAGGCTAGGGAGTAGATTGAGCAGATTTGGGATGGGGAAAATATGTTGATTACTCAGGAGGATCTTCTCAAGCAGTTTACAAGTTTCTTCAAAAATATTTTCTCTTCTGAGGGTGATAGTGAAGCCTCCATAAATGCCAAAAGATCTTTGGAAAGACTAATCCCCAAGAAGATCTCAATAGAGGAGGCAAATAAACTTGCAGCATGTCTTACCAAAGAGGAAATCCAGAAGGCAATCAGTTCAATGAGCAATGACAAGTCGCCAGGTAGTGATGGCTTGCCCATTGAGTTCTACAAGTGCTTCTCTGAGTGGGTTAGCGAGGACTTGCTTGAAGTTTACAAGGAAGCCATGAGTGGTGGTTCCTTAGGGAAGCACATTAACAGAGGGATTGTTAAGCTCCTCGCAAAAGGTGGGGACAAAAATCTGGTCAAGAACTAGAGACCCATCACCCTGTTGAATGTGTATTACAAAGTTTTGGCTAAGGTCTTAGCTCTAAGACTTGTTAATATCCTCCCGAAACTCATCAGCCCCACCCAAATTGGGTTTGTAAAGGGGAGATACATCTTGGAGAACCTAATAACAAGTTGGGAGGCAATGGAGTGGGCTAAGGAATCTGGTCAAAATGTGGCAATGCTACTGTTAGATTTTGAAAAAGCTTATGACCAGGTGGAATGGAGTTTTCTAAGAATGGTACTCAAAGCCTTCATCTTTCCTAATGAATTCTGTCAAATGGTTGATGTGCTCCTTAAAGATGCAATTGCTCAAGTAGATGTTAATAGTGTCCAGTCTGAGGAGATCACACTAGAAAGGTCCATTTGTCAAGGATGTCCCTTGGCTCCTGCACTTTTCGTCATTTCCTCAGACGCCTTATCTTATCTATTAAGGAACCACTCCCTCTCCCCAAGAATCAGAGGGATTTCCTTACTAGATGATAATGAACTAATTAATGTTCAGTTTGTTGATGATACTTCACTCTTTATTGAGCTGTTCCAAGAGAATATGGATGCCTTAATGAGGAAGTTTGATTTGTTTTCGCTGGCCTCAGGGGTGAAAATTTCCAACTCCAAATCTATTATGTTGGGTTGGAAGGAGGTCCCTCCGGACTGGCTGAAAGAATATGGTCTCCAATGGGGAGGCCCTGGCATGCAAGTTAGGTATTTGGGTATACCTTTTGCGGTCTCCCCAAACCTCAAAGAAATGTGCAATTGGATTGCTTCAAAAATTGAAAGGAAGCTTGACAAATGGAATAGGCAATATCTGTCCTTGGCATGTAGGATGCAAGTTTGTCAAAAAGTTATTTCTTCTTATACTATCTATTTTTCCCGAGTTTGGTTTTTTTGCAGTTACCAAATAAATGAGATCCAAAAAAGGATAAGAGGTTTCCTGTGGTCTGATGGTAAAGGTGGGAGAAAGAAGCATGCTGTAAGGTGGGACTGGTGCTGCACTGACAAATTGCAGGGGGCCTTGGTTTAAAAGATCTGAGGCAACAAGGGATTACCCTTGCATCCAAGTGGATTGTGAAAGTGTTAGTTGGAAATGAGCCTTGGAAAGTCCTTGTTAGGATAAATATACAAGATGCTACCCCTAAACAGGAAAAAACCTGGAAGAATTTTCCCTTGTGTGACATCCTCACTAGTAGTCATACAATGAGCCCTACTGGTTCCCTAGTTTTCAAGAGTCTTTGGAGGGCCTGTGAGCTCTCCAAGCATAATACCCATTTCAAGTCTCCTAGTATCTCTCTGCCTAACACTAGCTGTCAGTCCTACAACTCTATTTGGTGGAACCTTTATCATAATGGTAAGCCGCTTGCCCTTCTTCAAGGTTGTTCTGCTAGACTTTGGAATCGAAAAGGGGTTAAGGTTTTCAGTAACCTTCTTGCTGGTGGTAAGCTTAAAAATTGGGAGGCCTTGAGGGTAGAGTTTGATCTTCCTGCCTCTATGGCAAGGACATACACTACCTTGGTTGAAGCCTGTAAAAATTGCCGCTTCCCTCCTAACACAGATAGGGTGATGGATGTTGAGAATGACCTTGTGTGGAAAAATGGTGGAAGACTATCTGATCTCCAAGCCAAAACAATTTACAAAGATTTAAACACTAGTAATGTTGTTCTTGATCATTGTAGCCAATGTTGGAATATTGCTCTTAATGATAAAACTTGGAAGAAAGCTCTCTTGGATGTTTGGAATAGTAGCTTAGAGCCTAAAAAGGCCCGCTTTAAATGGTTAGTGTTGCTTCAAAAATTTCCTTTCAAGTCTAACAAGAATGACATTGATGTTTGCAGCATCTGCCGCATCCCAGAATCTGTTACTCATATCTTATTTGACTGTTTCTATGCTAAGGAAATTTGGAAAATTTTCTGCTTCAATTCCAAAATATGGGATAATGACAATATTAGATGGAAAAGTGTTTTATTTTGTCATAAAGAAATGAGTAAGGATTTTTTTAAATTTTGGAATCTCTTATCTATTGAAATTCTATGGCATATTTGGAGAGCAAGAAATGAGGAAAAGTTTAAGGCTACAGGAGGGTGCTTACTGAGTCACATAAGAGACTCACTTTTCTCCATGTTGCCTTGCAGGTCGCCCATCACATCGAGATATCACTTCCGCAATTCATAAGGCCTTGCAGGAGTTGCAATGCCACAACCACCTGGGAGAACACTATGTGCGGGCCTACACACCGATTGGACAATAGAAGAATTGAAATATTTTTGAATGCTCTACAAGAAATCCAAATAGCCTTCAATGACGACAGGGATATACTCTCCCTTGTAGCCCGGTGACATTTCTCAGCTCAGAGGTGCAGTGATATTTGTTTACTTTCTTTATATCGACAATGTAACAATCTATAAAAATCTGAAGCATTTTTTGTAAGGGGGCATGATAGTGCTGTTCATACTGTAATGGGGGGTTAGTGCAGCAAAACTGCTGTTCTTCTCAATGTATTTTTTGTTCCCAAACTATTTGTAATACAAAAAAAAGTTTTGGTGGATGCCTAGGAGAGGCTCATTCTTCTTCTTACCATCATCCTTGGCCCTAGAATCAGTTTCCAGGCCATTTGGCCCATCAGTGCCTATGTGCCCTTAAGGATATTCCTCCAAGGGATTAAAAGTTGAATCATATACATGAGCCACCATAGTCTCCTATCCATAAGCCCCCAACTCAATTGCGGATCAAGAGGGAACGAGTCCTTCCTTTGAAGCTTCATGCATGTTATTTATTGGAGTAGGGTATAGAGGGTATTTACCAACAAGATTTTATCCTTGAAAAAAATGAGTTCCAAAGCTATGATCATGTTCCATTGAATCTAACTCTTCAAAGTTTTTAAGAATGAGAAATTTGTTACCAAAGGCCTCTCTAAGCATGGTTTTGTTTTGGCAGTTTGGCACTGTTTCTTTCAACCGACATTTCACAAGTACAAATCCATTTGAATCAGGCTCCTCATTATGAATCAATGATTTTCCTTTTGTTTTGGAAGAATTTACATGCACATATGGGGGAGGCTATTGGGTTTTATCTCACAACTTGGGGTAATTTATTTTCAAATGTCCATATTCATGGAAAGTACAATAATGGAAAGGAAGGGCTTCGTAATCCACCCATAGAATCCAACACATACCTCCCAACCTAATTTCAAGAGACTCTGGTAAAGGGTTATTTAAATTAATTTCCATGTATAAATGAGTAGAAGAGGTTACCCTTTGATCAAGATTTTGACGGGATGGACCTAAGGGCTTCCATAAAACAGTTACAATAGAGTGGAATATGTCCTTGTGCTAAAAATCCATTGGGAGATGGGGTAGACGAATCTAGATCAGAATTCTTGACGATATCTCTTCTATTGGATCAAACCCAAAATTCCATTGTTTGATGAAAAGCCTCACCTAATTGTAAAAATACGACCCCCTTCAAAAAACACATTGCAATCTGCAATCTGAGAGAAGACCACAAAGAAATACCCATTAACTCTCAAAATGACTTCCAAATCTCCTTTAAGATTCTAGTTGCTATGTACCCAATTTTCCAAAAAAGGTAAGGAAATGCAGACCCCCATAAATTTGTAGATGAGCACATGCTTAGACATATACAACACATCCCCAACCACTAAATCTGGTTTGATCACCACCACCAGGTGATCTTTACATCTCTCCAAACACCCATTAGGTTTTGGTCGAAAGGTATGAGATTGATTGTTCTTCGACACCTTTGTTACATGCAAGAAGAAATTTATAGCATTCTTATAACTAGAGGATGAAGAATCCTCATTGACAATAGCATCTTTGAAAGAAACCAAACAAGGGTCCCCAAACCCCCTGTATGAGCCATGCAGCCTGCACAACCCACCACCCATAGAAAGCACACAAAAAGGAGACAAAAAGAAAACCAAAGGAGACAAGATGGAAAAAAAACTCTGCAAAAAGGCAACTAGCAAGGAAAAAGATCCCCCATAGTCCAACGCCAACCTACACATGCAAAAGAGGCGGTCTGCAGCCTTACCATGCCACACAGACCATGTAAATTATAATTATTAAGTACATCCTTCATTTCATTTGTGTCAAAGGTTGAATCTATGGTTAGAAAATTGATGGGGCTATGATAAAGCAACTAATTAAGTTGATTTAACCTCTATGACCTCAAAGTAAGAGAGATATCCCTATGTCCATCTATCCCAAGGTTATTTATATACAAAGCACATATTAATATTTTTCAAAACTCACTACTAGATCAAAGAAGCATTGTTGACATCAAATATATATCTTGTATACTTGATTTTTCTTTGAATGTTTTTTCCCATTTTGGTAAGAAATTAATCCTTTGATGTTTTCCATTTCATCAAATCCATCTTTTAGTGAACTAGTTCCTTATGTTGTTGATGCACCAAATATCTAGACAAGCCAAGGAACAGTAATGAATCCACCCAGTGACTTACTTTTTTGGTGATGAATGGAACAAAGAATGATCTAAATGCTCTAAACTTGGTGTTCAACTAATTGTGACAAGGCTTACGATCCTCGTTGACATGAACAACCTAGTGGTGCCATATGAGTGTCACTGGTTCAACGAAAAATGATTCACATACTAAATGATAATAAGTAGATATTTTTAGCTATCAAACATGTATCTTCAAGCATCCTTAAGACAAATATCTCACTATGTCCATGTCTCAACCCAAGTCAAGAATAAATTTCTACCTTCTCTATCATGTATGATTCCCATAAAATGTTATAGTACATAAATATACCTTTATTTATGTGTTAAACCAATTATTCTATTATGTGATTTAATTTCACATCCATTGAATTCACATTCTAACAAACTATTGTCACTTACTACCATCATAAATTAGAGAATCACATTCAATAGTTATTCTTCAAGTTGTGTTTACATAGACATGAAAATTTGAAATCAACCAACAAAATATGTACAAGTATACAAATAAATAGGAACAAATTTTCATTTAGTAAATCCCATTAAGAATGAAACTAAACTTCTAAGAATCATTCTATGAAAAAATACAAATTGAAGATTTAGAAGATAAGATATATACACATTTAGATAAAATTACATTATAAAACTAGTATTAAAATATTATTTATATAGTTATAACAAATTGAAGGTGACAAATAATTCATAAATTAAAATCTTAAAATGAAAATTGAAAAGGTAGAGTTCATAAATACATATTTTGTAAAATAGATAATGACATCATCAATTCCTCCAATTGATTTATTATAGGCTATAATAAATGGACGTAGTTGAGCTCTCTATTCATATACATCTTAAACAATGAAATGACATCATCATTTAGTTGTTGGATATATCCAATTGGAACTAGAACAAGGCATTCAAGGTTCTACACTAACTCATAATTTACTTATACAACTATTGGATGGTTCCCTGCAACTAGTATCTCTAAAGAAAACAAAAGGCCTCTAATAGGCCGTAATATCATAAAAATCAAAATGCATGTTATTTTTATATGCAAAGGATTATAGCTAAATAAAATTGTTATCTATTCCAAACCATATGTAAATATACCACATATGAATACCAACATACTCAACTCTAACTTATATCTTGCATTTTTTAGAACTTTCCATCTCATAAAAAAAGTTCATTAAAAAGTTCAAATCTCTTAAAAAACAATGTATATTACAACCATATTTTAGAATATAGAGATAAAATGTGTTGTCGACCATGTAGGATGTGTATTAGTTAATCTTTCTTGGTCAATTATCTTTAATAATCATAATACAACTAATAATTGTGGTTGTCAAGGCAACTAAAGCATTAAAATTAAAAAAAAAAAACTCCTAACTACTTCAAAAACCTCTTAAATTTATAATAATTAATTAATTGTGCAATCATAATTGTGCAAAAGATCCTAGTTACTGCACAAGACAAATTTTTTACTACACAATTGGATTTAGTTGTTGTTCAAATGAATACTAAGGTATGAGAAACTCATTTTATCTTTTATTAAACAACATTACAATATGCCTTGGGAATGTGTAGCTCTTATTCATGTTGAGGGTCATAAAATAGGGCATTGGTAATTTATTTATAGTGATCGATGATTTTTTTGTTGTATAAATAGTTTGTGTGTGGCCAACATAAATTAGTAGGACTTTTATGCAGTAATCAAAGACTTAAGTTGCTATGAAATGATATTTATTTGGTGTGTAAAAATCTTTACTTTTTGTGCAATCATTTATAAAACTATAAAGTTTGTGTTGGAATTATACTTTGGTAGGAATCTTTAATAACAACTAAAGACTTTAGTCCCTTCACAACAGTCTTTAGTTGTTGGATACCGGTTCCTAAGTTATTGTATAATTACTTAGATGCATATAGTGAGTGTGGAAATTATAATTTTGTAGGATTATTTCACACAACAAGTAAAGACTTTATGATGCAGGAGCATCCAGTGGTGTAAGGGTAATCTTGCATCACCCAAAAATAGTTAAATTTCAAGTTTCTCGGTTTTTAGATGTTTTTACATTTTTGGATACCCTTTCCGTCATAATGAAATTCCCAATTTATAGTTTTTATTTTCTGTTCCTGGGTTGAAAGATATTGCAGTTTTAGTTTCCCAGATTTGCACCTAAAAATCTTCCGAGTTAGATTTGAGGCACTTAGAGTTCCCGGAATGGCCCTGAAACTTGCCAAAATTGGCGTAGCAGATTTTAGCGTGTTATTGACTTCGAGACCTTTCCAACGGTTCAAACGGTTCGTGAATCGGAGTCTCGGATCAAAAGTTATGGTCCCGGGAAGTTGGCGCACTTTCTAGAAGATACAATTGCAAATGCTCTTTTGAAATTTGAACTTAATGTTGTAAATTTTCGGCGCCAAACCACCTAAAACTCAAATTTGAATGTTTTTTTGGATCCAAACTATTGAGGAGCTCTATTTATGGGCGGGTTTCTAATTTTTGGGTAACTTTTT
>VDFB02000017.1:281456062-281509998 GCA_007258455.2 Sequoia sempervirens
GTTTCTAATTTTTTGGATAACTTTTTGGGGACAAGCTTGCATATTGCGAAAGGGTTATTCTGTAGCTTTCTGTAACTTGCATGTGTTGTAGAACTTGGGGATTTGAGATCCTCTGCATGTAAGAAGCTCCATTTTCTGAATAATAAAATTATTCTTTTGTTTGTGGGTTATTTTCTGTGTCTCGGGCTGCGCCCTCATCACTTTAGTTGTTACACACTAATATTTAATTGTTTTGTAATTGATCCTTATTTATTATAAAACTATATTTCATTGTTGCATGTCTTTACTTGCTATACAAATAAATATTGTTGCATAGTAATTGAACACATGCTACACAATAAAGCCACTAACCATGTGAGATGTTGTCATGGTTGAAATTTGGTTAGTATGTAATGTTGAGTTGATTTGCATTAATCCATCATATATTTATCAATTAATTTAATTTAAAATACTCATTAGTAGTTAGTTCAAAATTGACATTTAATGTGAAGTAATTGTCCCACCTATTAGGAATCCATTACAATCCATTACTTAAATACATTTCTCAACCATACTTGTGTTAATTGTTTGACATGAATCCTTAACTAAATATCATTACATAAATTTAGTATGAAACAATGTAGAATGGCATACAATTAATGTTTATTCATTACATTCCTTTCAAAACATTGTCTTTGATTATGATACAATGTAGACAAAACTACAACTAGACTATAGAAATCACTAGTCCTCCTATCTATAATTATCATGTTGTTAATTATTGTTATAAGTATTATTTTGATAAATAATTATAATCATTATCATGGATAAACATTTAAACTTTGATTTAAGTAATGTACTTCACATCTTGAAGGGTGGAAGTTATAGGATATGCATTTAAATATCTAAATAATGATGTGGCATATTGAAAATAGAATCTAATACACTTTCACCCTAATGGATACTACATTAAAGTCATTTGCATAGAGGGATCAATTAGTTAACATTTCTTTCATCTCCCATTACTAACTTAAAGAATTTTAAACTAATCTCTCTAATTATAGGCATTAGTGATGGGATGCCTAATTATTATATTATGGATACAATTACCAAGATAAAAATCATGAAAATCATGGTAAAAGGAATTATACCACAAACTAAAATCTTGGATCCATATATTGGCATAACCATTGCCATTGCGAAGATCTCTCTTCACCTTATCTTCATATTTGTAGTTGAAAGGTTATTGTAATTTAGGAAATCTATATCACCAATTCTCTCCATAGGAGCTTGTAATAATACCACAATTTTTTCTCTTTGGATATATGGAGCTTGGAGTTCTTTAATAATGAGGACCTCATTAGGAAGTTGGTTGTGATAGCCAATTAGCTAGCTTGATACCCAAGATACTTTATATTGGAACATGTTGCATGTATATTGTAGACACTGAAAAATGTCTTGGTCTATGAGCGTCATTTTTCCATTGTCTTGGTCTTCTTTCTTACATAATTAAATAGTTTTAATTATTGTCTTTGATCACATTCCTCTATTAATTAAATAATTTTAATTATTTAATTAATTCATTTCTTGAGCTTTATTCTCCTCTGATCAATTAAATAAATTATCATTTATTTAATTATTTGTTTTTCATTATTCGTCTATAGTTAAATAATATTAAAATTATTTAACTCCCTCTTCCCACCTTTTCTCTATTAAATAATTAATTTGACTTAATTATTTAATTTCACTTTCTTGTTTTGCCTCTATATTTAATTTAAATAGTTGTATAATAGCTTTTAAATTAAGTATTCATTTGCCCTTTCTCTATAAATAAATAATCTAAAATGATTATTTATTCCTCCATATCTTTTACTAAATTTAAAATATGGTCAAAGATACCTTTCATGAATTAAATAATTTATTTTATTCCTCCACTTCCTCTCCCAAATTAAGTAATAATATGATTTAATTTTCAACATTCCCTTCTTCATTTAAAAATTATTAGTTAATGGCCCACATGCTCTCCCAAATTAAATAATTATATTATTTAATTTGCTCCACTACTTTCCCTCCACTTTCTCATTTCAAATCTTGATTGTTGATTCTCTCTGGTCTTCTTTCAATCTTAACCGTCTATCCTTATCCATCCCTAACCCTACCACTATGTGGTATATTCATCCTCCACCGTTGATCTTGGCATCTTTCTAGAACTTTATTCTTGTCCATCCGTTCAAATAGCTCTTTTATAAAAGAAGGTTGTGTCCATCATTTTGGCTTAACAACCACATTCTCCAAAGTTCTTGTTATCATATCATTTTCATTTGTAGGTATTCAAACACTTCAAAATTTGAGGGAAAAGCTTTACTACTTGAGAAAGAATGGAGGAGAAGCAAGGGAGATAATCAACTATGATAGGGGAGTTTTCTTTTGTGCTTTCGTTATTGTTTGCTTCCTTTGATCATTTGTGCTTTCTTGTTTAGATTTGGTATTTGGGCTTAGATCTTAGGTAGAGTGGTTGCTAGTTGGTATTAGTTATTTTTCATTTTTGAATCTTACATTTGGTGAATTTGACATGAAAAATCTAATCTTTTAAGTGTTTTATTTATGAGTTTTGTAGGCTACAACCAAGAATTTGCATTCAAAACCCGTCATATTCTTTTGAGCACAAAAAAATGGGCACATAAAATCCTATAAAACAATTTCTGGGTTTTGTAGATCTCACTTTCAACTTTCCACAATATTTTACAGTTTTAAATTTCATTAAGATTTGAGAAAGTTATGGCTATTTTAGTATTCACTACTTTTTAAAATTTAGCTATTAATTTCATGTTTTCTTTTGCCTATAACAATTTTTTCATGTAGAATTTTGGTAGAATGCTTTATGGATTTTGAAGATTTGAGTTTCAATTTTCCATAGCTTTTTACGATTTTAAATTTTGTTTAGATTTGCAAAAGTTATCACTGTTTGAGTTTTTTGTTATCATTAAAGTTTTTTTGGTATTACTAATCTCTTGTTTTCAATGTGGCATCAATCTTAGAGGGAGTCTCAACTATTTCTTTTAAAACATTTTGTTGGCCTATTTTTGTGTTTTCTTAGCATAGAATCATCTTGCCTTTGTTTTCCAAATTTTCACTCATTAGGATAAAACAAACAACAAACTACATCTTTACATTCGTGGGTTTTTAAAATTTACCACAAACTGCATCTTTACACTCATGGAATTTTTAAATTTACCACAAAATGCATCTTTACATTCATGGGTTTTTAAAATTTACCACAAACTGCATCTTTACACTCATATGGTGAAGAATTTACCACAAATTTCATCAAACTCATTGGGCTAAAAAGAACTTGCTTGTTTGACATCATAAGTGGGACTTAAAATAAATCAATGTTGTATTGTCCTGTGATTATGTCTTTGTTACGAGGTACGCATGCTCTTTCCTCATGCTTAGTGCGATCTTGGGAATCAAAAATACCTCTTGGAATTTACACTCTCACACCAAACATTTGATTTTGAGGCTAAAATGAACATTATGATAGTGTAAGGAAAACACATTATGCTCTCTCCTCGCACTTAGTGTGATCTTGGACATTCCAAGGCATTGTGTTTGTCTTGTTGTTGTTTACCCTTAAAGGGCCCACCTCCTGATTTGTGAGAGGGAATGATCCAAGCGGTACTTTCATTTCGTTCCACTGCACAAATAATTGTGGTTGTCACGAAAGTCATCAATCACCTGGTGCAAATGTTCTATACCGACAGAAGTCTCCCTCAGTATCCATGAGATGCGTAAAAACCCTTTCTAAGGGCTGGGAGACCTCTTAAATGAGTGAGTTCTGCCACATGTGTAGACACTAGATTATCCCAAAACATTAACTAACAACCAAACTAGTTAGAATCCCCCCTTTTACTTTAGTTTTGGTGACATTCTTAGTGCCAGGGTGTAGCACCACACCCTTAAGACTTTTACGCCCAACATTTGGCTCCCTTCAGTGAGACAAAAATCCTTGGCTTACATAAGTCACTTGCTTTTTGAGCTTGTGAATTTCCATAGAGAGGGTGATTTGTGGCATCCTTCCATAGAAGGAGGCCCCTACCCATCCAATATTGTAGGCAAGAGGTGATACATATCCCAAAAGGGTGTCCCATATGGATGTCTCTCCCTTGCGCTGAAGGAGATTCCTAGTTTAGGTCTTAGAGTGTTGCCATTGGCCATTGACCATAGGATAGGCTATCTTATGTGTGTGATATTGTACTTGATATGTGTTATACCAGTAAAAATTTGAGGTGACTAACCTCAAGAAAATACACATGCACATTGAAATTGACATAAGTCAATAGTCAAGACAATCTATTTTCAGAGTGTTTTCAGTGTCTTCATAATATCCTTGGTCACATTTCACAAATTTTCCAAAACAAAAACCAGTTGAGGTCACAAATTTTACATAATACTTGTCCAATCTTCATAGTGATATTATCATATGAGTATCAGAATTGCAGAACCTGATCTTTCCATTTCATCACATTCATTTAGGATTGCATTACATTTAGGTTGCATTCTTCATCCTTGCCTTGCATAGTTAATCTTAGGTTTGGCTTAGGTTGCATCTACCTTTGAGATTTCAGACATAGGAAGCTTATCAAGCCTTTGTACAATTCATGGTTGCTTATTTAGATTGTCATTGACCTTTACCTTTCAACTTGTCAATCACCATCATCATCTTTTTCTTTTTCAAACTTGGGTCTCAAACTTATGTCCTAGTTTAGACCTACCTTGTCAGAATTATCAATCTTTCAATATTGGTCCTCACAAAGGTCAATTACAATTTGGTTTGTAATCTTAGATTACCATAGCTTGGTTAGCATCCTTTTTCTTAGATCTTAAGGTCCATTTGAAATCCCTTAGTCTCACTTTAGCTTCATTATCATACCATATCCTTTGGTCATTATCATCATTGCTTCCCAACCTTTAGTTTTAGGTGCATTTTCATTTTCATCCTCATATCCTTATAATCCAAAAAATTACAAAAAAACATAGCTTATTCCCATACCATCTTGCATTGCTATCTTGGGTCAACATATATTGGTTAGCATCCCCTTTCTTTACTATCATTTGACATCTATTAGCCTCATTTAGTCTCATTTCACACCATATCCTTTGATCATTATCATCCTTGCACTATCACTTTGCATCCCTACATTACTCTTAAAAGCATATATCCTTTATGTATCATATCCTTTAGCTTAGGTGCATCCCTATAATCTAAAAACGTAGTTTAGTCCCATCTTGCATTGTCATTATCATCCTCTTCACCTTTGCAAGTCTTACATGGTTGAAACAAGATCACGATAAAAAATGAAGGACATGGACTCTTCAAGTGATCCTCTTTACAATCCCACAAGTGATATGAACCTTGGGTCAAATTCAAACCAAACCCCAACATCAAGAGGAACCTCGAATCCATTTTCTAATCTCCCATTAGAAGAGTTCAACAAAGGTTTAACCCCCAAATAAATTGAACAAGGATTACAAGACCCAAGAAAAGTATGCATTGTTGAAAAACTGATTAGTGTTGAACCAAATAAATGATTTTATGCACTAGCATAGAAAGGTGCCAAACTTCCTCAAGGCTATGATGTTTCTACACTTGTAGAGGGAGTTACATAAGCCCTAAACCAAGGATCTACCCAAAAAAAATTCACATTAGGGATGCCATCCTGATCACATCAATTATTCACAAGTCTACCCCTTGGGACAACAAAACACATGGCAACAAATGTTCACATTCCTAACACACCATTTGGAAACAAGAGAATTTTTTCTTCAACACAAGGACAAACTTTTACATTTGATGCCACATCATCAAGTCCCATAACTATGACATTTACAAATCCTCTTTTCCAAAGAACAAGTCAAGGTTTCACATCTCAAAATCAACCCAACAAATCAATGAGGATTCATAAGGCACCAAATCAAGGTCCTACACCATTATTCCAAAATGCAAATCAAGGTCCCACACCATCATTTCAAAACACAAGCCAAGGTCCAACATTTCAATCACAAAATTCCAATCATGGTCCAACACCACAATTTCAAAATACCATACCAAACACAAACATGACCTTTGGAACAAATAAAAATACCAATCTCATTCCAAATAAATCCAACACCAATGCAATATTCACGCACCAATATAAAAAAGGTCCCATGAAAAAAAATGTCACTCCAAATCCAACATTTGACCATCTCAATACCAATACCAATGCCATCATGCAAAATCAACCAAATGCAACACCATCTCTCGTAGACACCTTGATGCAACAAATGAAAGCAATACAACCAGATGGAAAACATGCAACTAGGGACAAAAAAGAAGACATATTTTATGGAGGAATTGTTTCCTTATCCATTTGACAGAAATCTATACATGCCACCTTTTCCCCCTCATTTCGTTCCACCAACTTTCACCAAGTACAAAGGAAAAGGGGATCTAGTGGAACACATACAATATTTTAACACATGTATGGACATCGCATATGAGCCTACTTATTTGATGAGACTATTTCCATGAAGTCTTGCAGGATAGGCTCTAGAATGGTTTTCACACCTTCCTCTAGTGATTTGAACATGGGGTGACTTGGCTGATAGATTCATCAATCACTTTGCCTTCAATATAGAAAGTGACATGACCCTTGAAAAACTATGTACAACTAAACAAGAGGGAGAGTCACTCACTTCATTCTACCAACGATGGTGAAGTATGGCTAGAAAATTTCCTTGTCACATACCTGAGAAACAGTTAGTTCCCATGTTCATGGAAAACCTTAATGCATAATTGATGACTGGTCTCCAAATACAATGTTGCACAACTTTTAAGAATATCATTGAAAAGGGTGTTGTTATTGAGAAATATCTCATGGTAAAAGGACTAGTCAATGTCTCCAAAGAAACCCCAAAATTTAATAATGACAAAGGAAAAATTTTGGTCCTAAAACAAGAATGCCACCAATGATGGAGTTGTTAATGCAAAAGACAAAAAAAGTTTACCCTTACCATTTACCTTAAATTTCCTCCCACATCAAACACACCAAATGCATCCAATACCTAAACTCAAAGTCAAGATCAAACATTAAATGCCATCTCGAATAATCAACAACGTAGAGGACATCCATGCACTAAGAGAACATACACTCCCTTGGGCGAACATATTGAATTAGTTCTAAAGAAACTTTTGCAATCCACTATTGTTCAACTTCTAGACATCAAGAACTATGAACCCACATTGGTTAAACCTAATTGGTGGAATGAAAATGAATACTGTGAAAAAGGACATAAGACATCACCATGTTGGACACTTAAGAATATCATTAAGGACCTCATTGAAAAAGGAGACATTTCAGTGGATAATCAACAACCTAAAATCAATGCTGATCATACCATATTCAAAACTCCCTTGCAAGACCATGGAAAAGGGAAGGCCTCCAGTTCGGGTAATAATAGAGCTAATTATACCAATGTGGCACATGATTATATTGTCCATCACATTCGTTCTCTTGATGAACATGTTGCTACCATCACCATTAATAAAAAAAAGTTCAAAAAATGTCATCACTACCCATAGAGCTAAGGTAACCCTTCGAGGGGATGCCTCTAATCCACAACCAAAAATTCAATACAATATCCTTGATCATCTAGGAAAGATGCTTCCATAGATATCTATTCTTGAATTACTTCACATCTCCCCAGAGCATAGGGTCATTCTGGAAAAAGCCTTGAAAGATACATCTATCCCTTCTGACCTAAATTTCAACTAGTTTTAGGCCATGATAGGATCTATAGCTACACCACACCACACCACCTTTTCTGAACAAGACCTTTCCACAAAAACTCCAAATCACAATGATCCACTATACCTTGAGGTTTTCATTAATAAATATGAGATCAGACGAGTCTTGGTAGACGGTGGAGTAGGTCTGAACATATGCACCTTAAAATTGGTGAAAGCATTGGGATACTCTGAAGCTTGCATAGATCAATCTAAGAAAATTGTTATCAAGGCTTATGATGATGTAGAGCGCTTGTATGAAGGATTAATTACTTTTCCTATAAGAGTTGGTCCTGCTATTCAAAATACAATGTTCCATGTCTTGGATCTAGACTTGCCTTGTAACCTTATCCTTGGTTTCCCATGGATACATTACATGAGAGTTTTACCTTCCACTTATCACCAATGCCTCAACTTTCCCTGTGATGGTATCCAAATCACTATACCAGGTGATCTTGATTGCTTCCAATATTGCAATAATCTAAGAGGGACTACTGAATTTCAAGTGTCTATCAATCAAGAAGCTTCATCTTCCACCTTGTCACACTACATTGATCCATCTTCCTTGGTCAAATCATCCACTTAATTCATTATACCTTCCAAAACCAAGGTCCAAATCCATGATATGGGGTGTATAGAGTACCATATAGATAGTTCATTTTGTGTTGAGATGTCATCTGCAGGTGAAAATGTTAATGTTGCTAGGGATATCCAGACTCCTAAGAATGATCTTGAGTCAACTTCATATGGTCGTGCCTAGATTGAGACATTTTTGGATCTTGATGATACCTCTGTCTTTGCCATATCTGCTCATGATCCTATTGAGAATGTTCATGATCATTCCTCTCCATCTGATGATTCTTTTACTTCCACTCCATCTTATGAACCATCTTCTATCCATTTTGACCATCTTGAGTTAGGGTATGCATCCCCTATTGTTGCCTCTACTGATTCTTCTTGCCAAATCGTTAAGGATGTGCAAGCTTCCTTTGATGTTAACAATACCGAAAAGGATAGTCCCAAAGAATCTATTGAGTGCATCACTGAAATTTTTCATTAATCACACATTCCTACCATCTCATCTATCTCATCCACTTCATTTGATTCATCCATCCCACCCACATCCATCCACCTCATAGACATGGATCAACAAGTGTCGCTTCAAGAAAATAACAAGGATATAGCTCAAGAATCAAAGGTGAAAGTTCCTTTTACAAATGGAGATACAAAATCAAAAGAAAGAATTCAAAGAAAGAAAGATCAAGAAAAATCCTTTAGTCAAAATCAAAAGCTATTGGACAAGTCAAAGATAAAAATAAAAAACAAGAATGAAATAAAAATTATGCCTCTTCATAAAAAATAGTTGGGGGCACCTATCAAAAGAATGAAAGTAAGAAAGAACTAATATCCAACTATGTCCCTTCATCAAAAATAATAGGGGGCATCTATCAAAGCAAAATGTCAAAAGAAGAGCTTGTTGATCTAAAGTTTCCATCTTCATCCTTTTCACTCAATCTATACACTCTTCCACATCCATCCATATCTTCTCATTTATCATATCATTACATATCCCTTGGTGATGTTCTTCGATGGACCTTTGACAACAACCCCTTCATGTACTATAACTCATTAGTTTCCCAAACTCCTTTTTGTGTGAAGCTTGACAACCCATGTAGTGTGCGCATTAGGAATCATTCCCTAGCTCCCTTTGCTCGCCGCATCAATCATCCTCTGTATCCATCATTCTGACCCTTCATTCAAATCAAATCCTTTCATCTAGCATGGTCATACAGATATGAGCCCAATTGGTTGGGTCCCCACATCATCACAACAACATATGGGTCTGGTGCTTACTAGTTATCTACTCTTAAAGGTGAACCATTTCCTTATCCCATTAACAACATGCATCTTCACAGATATTACACCTAACTTCTAGAGAATCTCATTAAAAGTAAAAAAATACAAAAAATAAAAAAAAGTCACCCTAATGAAAACTTGGAAAATAGGCATCTTGGTGACAACAAAAAGGTCAAAAAAACAATAAAGAGAAATAATTCATCCAAAAGTGAAAACCAGTTCGATAGCGCTTTGGATAAGTACCATGGTGAAAACCTGGCAAACATGCATAGTCAGTCTATGCTCTTCCGTCTACTATCACTCTACCTGGATTTTTGTCTTTTGTCTGTCCATTCACACATATCATCCATCCATAATAAAGCTTTTTCATCCTTCCCATGGTTTGAGAACCATTGACATTTAGTGTCCTTCACTTTCATGACCATCCTTTGCATCCATCAATCCCCTCGTGTATAATAAGTTGGTCCTATACTTGATTGGGGGAAATTCCTTAACTTATGTCTTTATGGGATCCTACACATGGTATTAGCTTTTAAAACATCAAAAATCCAAAAAAAAACATAAAACATCAAAAATCCAAAAAATCATAAAACCATCAAAAACCAAAAAAAATCATAAAACCATCAAAATCTAAAAAATCATAAAACCATCAAAAATCCAAAAAATCATAAAACATCAAAATCCAAAAAAAATAGAAAACATCAAAATCCAAAAAAATTAGAAAACATCAAAATCCATAAAAAAATAGAAAACATCAAAAATCCAAAAAAAATCATAAAACTTCAAAACTCCAAAAACAAAGTAAGAGATAGAGTCAATCTATGTCAGTTTGGTTGAACTACATTGTCTATGCGCATTGATATGTAGGAAAGGCCATCAATTGATGAGCCCCCGAGATGTTAGGTTTTTCCTTAGGGTTTTATTGAGTCATATCAATTTTTCGTAAGTGTCGGATCAAACTACGAGGTCTCTACATGTATAATGTAGGCAAGGCCACCAATCGATGAGCCCTCGAGGCCCTAGGTTAGTCCTTTAGGGTTTTTTGAGTCTGGTCGTGTTCTTTGGCTTCAAGAAATCACTATTCAAACCAAATCACAAATCAACAGATCAACTATCCAACAAGTCTACAATCCAAACTGGTTAATTATCTAATCATTGGTATTATCATTTTTTCCTATTTAGGATGTGTCCTTCTTGAATTGGGACATTGGTTATTGGTCAATCTTATCATTTTCCTTAAATAGGATATATCTTTCCTGAAATTAGGTGTAACAACATTGGTCGATCAATCTTATCAATCATTCAATCTAGTAAGTTTTCCTTAAACAAGATGTGTCCTTCCTGAAACTAGGCGTGGTCAATCAATCAATCAATTGATTAATTTTTTCCTTATATAGGATACATCTTTCCTGAAACCATGCATAATCAACATTGGTCAATCAATCTTGTCAATTGGTCAAACCTACCAATCGATCAATTTGGTCAATTAATCAATCAATCTTGTCAATTGGTCAATCCTATCAGTCACTCCACTCCGGTTAATCAAATTTGGTCAATCGGATCTTGGTCATTCAATCAATCTATTAGGTCAAAAAATTTATCAATTGGACAACCTTATCAATCAATCAACATCAGTCAATAAAACCCGTCAATCAGTCATTCCATCAATTACATCAATCTCATGATCAAATAAATTCTAGCAACTGATCTAAATGGTTGTTAACTTTGTTTGTCTAGTTGGTATTATCTTTTTGATTGGTCTTTGGTCATGTTACTAGCTACCTCAAGGATTTCCCATGAAGGATTTAGAGGGGTGATGATGGATCATGATCTCTTTTCTTTTGATTGTTGTGTGTGGTTTGTCTTGACAAAAAGATTGGGGCAATTGGGTCCTTAGTATGAGTCATGGAATTCCCTGTCTTTTGGCATTTTCTTTTGACTCTTTGTCTTTTGCAAGTGGTAAGATTGCACACCTTGGTCTATGTCATACCATGGCCTCGTGCTCCATTTGCTATAATTTTGACACCCAATGATGATAAACATGCAAGTTGACATTTTTTAAGCAAGAACATCTATTCCTTTTTCATCTGACTAACTTCACGCTGACATTTGTCTTCTCCATACTAACATCCATATTTTTTGCACTCTCACCTTTCCTTCCTACAATCATTGTGAAGGCCCGTAAGCTGATTTCTTCTCCTATCAATGCATCAAAATGGCTTTTTTGAATAATTTCTCAAATTTTTCAAAAATTTGAAAAAAATTTCGAGGGAGCATGGCTCTATCCAGCCTTCACTAGGGCACGCTGGGGCATGATTTGAAAAATATTTTCTTAATTATTCTTTGACACAATGTTCAAATCACATTATGTCAAAAAGGGGAAAAATGTAGACATTGAAAAATGTCTTGGTTTGTGAGCATCATTTTTCCATTGTCTTGGTCTTCTTCCTTGCATAATTAGATAGTTTTAATTATTTAATTATTTTCTTTGATCACATTCCTCTATTAATTAAATAATTTTAATTATTTAATTAATTCATTTCTTGATATTTATTCTCCTCTGATCAATTAAATAAATTGTCATTTGTTTAATTATTTGCTCTTGATTATTCGTCTATAGTTAAATAATTGTTTCTAAATATTTATCTATTCATTAACCCTTTTCGTCCTTCTATAGTTAAATAATTATTAAAATTATTTAACTCCCTCTTACCACCTTTCCTCTATTAAATAATTAATTTGATTTAATTATTTAATTCCACTTTCTTCATTTCCTTCTATATTTAATTTAAATATTTACATAATAACTTTTAAATTAAGTATTCATTTTCATCTTAAATGATATGACAGCAAGAACTTTAATCTTGTTCGTTTGTTTGAATAGCTCTTCTATAAAAGAAGGATTTCTCCATCATTTTGGCTTAACAACCACATTCTCCAAAGTTCTTGCTGTCATATCATTGTCATTTGTAGGTATTCAAGAACTTCAAAATATGAAGGAAAAGCTTTGCTACTTGAGAAAGAATGGAGGAAAAGCAAGGGAGATAATCAACTATGATAGGGGAGTTTTATTTTGTGCTTTTGTTATTGTTTTCTTCCTTTGATAATTTTTGATTTCTTGTTTAGATTTGGGATTTGGTCTTAGATCTTAGGTAGAGTGGTTGCTACTTGGTCTTAGCAATTTTGTATTTTCGAATCTTACATATACAAGTTATAAAACAACATTTAAATTGACAACATAAAATAATTTAGTAGTTACAAGCACAATCATTTTTAGCACTTAGACCCAAATTAAAGAAACACAAGAAAAAATTATCTAGATGGTGCACAAGTCTTCAATTATTGCATACTTATCTTTAATTATTGCACACATTGTTAAATTTTTTGTAACTAAATATTAATTGCATAACAACTAGAGACTTAAATCTACAAGACCTTTAGTTGTTGGAAAGTAATCTTTAGTTGTTGTCTAATTGGTCTTTGCTTGATACTCAACTATCTTTTGATGCTATATAACTAAATATTATTATCCAACAACTAAATACTTAGATTTACAAGGCCCATCCATAAGTCTTTGATTCTATTCTTGAGTTGTTGCATAATCTATGTTGAATATTATACTTTGGCATGCATATTATACATTCTAAAAAATATCTTATTTGTTTAGTTGGTGCACAATAAGTCTTTAATTTTACAATTATATTTCATTTATATACAAGTATTTAGTTGGTGTGTAAAAAATATTTGCTTGTTGCATAATTTCCTTTCATTATTGCACAAATCTTTAGTTG
Source organism: Sequoia sempervirens (assembly GCA_007258455.2). Lineage (NCBI taxonomy): Eukaryota > Viridiplantae > Streptophyta > Pinopsida > Cupressales > Cupressaceae > Sequoia > Sequoia sempervirens. The sequence goes on from VDFB02000017.1 coordinate 281,469,518, forward strand.
TTGTGTAGCTAAATATTGATGTGTAATAACTAAATACTTAGATCTACAAGAGATTTCATTGTTGTGAAACAATCTTTAGTTGCTATGAAACAAGTCTTCTTTAGATTTTGATAATATAAGCTACATTTACAGGGTGTAGTACCCTTAACACGAAAAGCCCAAAGGGCCATAGTTCATATCAAAAGGACAAAATTAACCAGTTACAACATAAAGTCTAGACACAGAGACAACAAAATGACAAGTCTTCTTTAGTTGATAGATAATTATTTAGATACATGCATAATCAATTCATGGGTGTTATACTTTAATAATGGATTATAACATGGTTTTAATAAAATAGTGTACACTAACTAATTTCTTATCTACAATACCTTTAGTTGCCTCACAACCATCTTTAGTTTCTATGCAATTATCTTTTATATTTGCATAAGTCTAATAGATTTGACATCATGTAATGTAGTTATTATTGGGTATGGAAATAGTGGGTATTATAAGGAAGTATCCCTTATAGGTAAAATTCATATATGAAACCACCAAATTATTCATTTTTTAATAGGTAAATTGGTAAAATAGGGTCCCAAACTTGTTTCAAAGCAAGTTCAAAGGCAATATCAAACAAAAATATAAGACAAGAAGAATGGAGTGCAAAGAGACAAACAATTAAGGTGCTAACAAAAAATAACACACAAATAACACAATAAACAACACAGATTTAATATAATCCTTTGGGGGTAGAGACATCCCCATATTCCTCCAAAAGGAAATTAAATAGATCTTTTAAATCATTGTTTTTCTTTATTTTTTTTTATCAAAACTATTAGTAGAAGTAACATCCAACCTTTTCTTTTTCTCACCAAATTATTTGTTTCTAATAAATTTTTTAATCTTTTTTCTTTGCATACAATCTATAATATTTTTTAAAGAATAGATGAAAATTTCTTGGGTAAGAAATGGATGTTAAATAATTTCTTTATAGAAAACTATATCATTCTTAGCAAGGAAAAGTCTCTTACATATTTATACATATTCATTAAAATTAATAATTAGCTCAAGGGAAAGTGAAAAGGAAAACTTTTCAATATTTTTTTAAACAAGATTGAAAAAAAGAAGAGAAATAATTGTATATTTATATTATATATCATATGATATGGTTAACATACAATACAATCAACCTGAAAAAATCTCTCTACTAGATACATATAAATGAAAGAGTTGCATTATCAAATTTGCAAGTTGGGTATGGGATTAGATTTGGAGCCTAAGGAAAATGAAAAAATGTTTTCATTTTTATAGAAGAAAATAATAATTCACAACGAGTGTTAATAATGACGTTGGTCTATTTGTATATCTTCTACACATCATTCATGATGCAATTAGATGCTTATGCAAATAAATTTATAGGTATTTAGGTATAGATTTATAGGGCTTAGTTGATTGCCTTGCTTTCAAAATTCAAATGATACAAACACTACAAAATAAATTATAGGGATACAATAATATACATTTTTTAAGGTAAAAAATAAAATGATATTCCTCCCAAAAATGTTAGTGAACTATAGATACAAACAAGGTCAGGGAATTGAGCGCTTAAAGAAACCAAGGAATTTTATAATTCGTTCTAGTGATAAATCATAGTCAAGAAAAAAGTAGCTTGGTTATATGAGTGAAAAATATTATAAGAAAACTCGTGATGGTGCTACTCAACTAAGTTCAAAGAAAAGGAGGGAGAAAAATCCATAGATACTTTTAAGCAAATGTTATCGACATGTTTATTAAATTTGATGATGATAAAAAGTTAAAGGTATAATCACTTGAATTCATCCCTTTAGAGGTCTATTTAAAAGTTGTGTACAATTATAGTTGAATCTTGTAGTCTCAAGTTTAGTATGAATAAGAAAAATGGAAAATATTATGAGTTACTATTGAATACAAACCTTCTAGATTTGTAGGTACAAAGTTGAAAGTGGAGAGATGCTTGTATTTATTATTTGGAATTAAGGGTTGCACATATATAATGAATGTGCTTTTAATTTGGCACATATTTGGGGGGTTTAATGTGGCACATACTATTAGGAAATGGTACTAGTAGGTACTATGGTGATCATGGCAACAATACAATCTGTACCTAACTAGAATAATAGTGGCTAAGCTTAATCACAAACTAAAAGCCTAAAATTGATAACTAACATTAATTTTTTTTGTTTTTTATATCTTTGGTACATGGGTGAATTGGGGCCTACTAGCCTCTTTGGCTCTGGGGACTTCGGGGGGTTTAGTTATTTTATGGAATAACTGTAGTGTGAAGGTGGAGTTACTTGATTCTAAAGATAATTGAATTGGGGCCTCAGTTTGGTGTTTGAAAACAAATAAATCTTTCTGGATTTTTAACATTTATGGGCCTTTTTCAACATCAAGAAAGAAACAAGTATGGAGAAAACTCTCTTCTATATCAACTTCCCTCAAAAATGAGTTCAAGATCTTTGTAGGAGACTTAAATGCTATTTGGAATGCCTCTGAAAAATGTGGAGGTATTATCCCACCTGCAAAAGTAATGGAGGATTTTGATAATTTTGTCTTGGGCAATAAATTGTATGATTGTTCTCTAAAAGGTGGCATTTTTACATGGTCAAATAAGTGTAAGGATTTTTCACAAATTTCTGAAAGATTGGACTGCTTCTTGTTATCTAAAAATTGGCTAAATTCCTCATGGGATTTCTCCTCTATCATTCACATTGTGGTGGGGTCAGATCATTCCCTATCTCTTTAACCATTTTCAAAGACAAATTAACAAATAAAGGCTCTTTTAAATTTGAAGCAATGTGGTTAAGGGATGTTGATTTCATTCCTCTTGAAATCCTGGTGGTCAAGTTGCCCTTTTATAGAAGGTTCCAGGATGTTTCAACTATGTAAAAAACTAAAGAATCTTAAGGATAGAATCAAATACCAGAATATGAACCATTTTAAGATTTTTTATTTTTTTTTGAAAAGGAAAGGGTTGAAAAAGAATTGGATAATTTGTATGAAGTGGTAATTAAAAAAGGTATGGATGCCTCCATGTATGATAAGGAGAAAAAGTTAAAAGTCGTGTTGGAAGAGATTCTTGCTAGGGAGGAGTGTTATTGGAGGAAAAAATCAGGGAAATCTAGCTAAAAGTAGGGGATAAGAATTCAAAGTTTATTCATACAACTACAAAAATTAGAAGACAAGCAAATAGAATTTTCTTCATTCAATCTTCTACTGGGGAGACACTTCTAACAAAAAAAGATATTGGGGTTGAAATGGTCCTTTTTTTCAAAAATATTTTGGCTTCAGAAAATAAATACAAGTCATTGGTTGATAATATGGTTATAAACAACATTCCTATGTTATCAATGGTTGTTGAAAAAGCTCTTGGCCTAGATGGTTTCATGGATTTGTTCTTTTAGAAATGTTTGGATTTTATGGGAAAAGATATTCTTCTTGCCTTGGAGGAGTCAAGAAGGAATATAAATTTCCTAAAAGAAATAAATGCCACTCTTGTTGCTCTATTTCCAAAGAAACTAGATCCTTCTTCATTTAAATACTTTAGGCCTATTGCTTTATGTAACACAATTTACAAAATCTTTACTAAAGTAATAGCCAAGAATAACAAAGTTACTTCCTTCTATTATCTCAGATGAGCAAGGAGGTTTTGTGTTAGGTAAGGATACTGTAGAGAAGGGGGATTCACTGCTCACGAGTCTCTTCGTTCTCAAGAGAATCCCAAGGAGTTAAGTGCCCTAAAGTACCTCAAGCTTTACTTAATGTAGCCAAATGAATAAATTGTAAAGAATATCTTACTAAGGACAATATTCAAATAGACTACTTTAGAATTTGAGAGAGAAGGGTATTGAGATCTATACCACTAAAGGAATAGCTCTTGGCCAAAGGACTACACCGCGTGATCAAGATTCCAAAACAGCACACTGAAGTCTGTGGGATGCCTTGGCGTCCAAGGGAGACAGAGAGCTAAAACCTTAAGCATGAATACTTTAACCCCACTAACGTTCTCAAACCTAAGGTCTGTTCGAAAAAATAGATAAACAGAAAACAGGAAATACCAGAAAATACGAAAGAAGGCCAAGGGCTAACTTACAAATGATCATGCATTTGAAACTTTCCTCCAATCTTCACCTTGACAACCTACACAAATGATGAATGAGGAAAAAAGTTGGGGTTTTTTCAGGGCTTGTCATAGTCAAACCCTTGCTTTGGTGTTCACACCTCCATGGACAACCAAATAGATAGAAAAAGTGGACAAAGTGAACAAATACGAAGTGGTAAAAGCAATCCTCGCTCAAGGAGGAGAACCCATACCACAAAACAACAATGTGAGAAAATCAATCTATTCACAAATAGATAAGAAACAAGAGAGCATTACCAATAGTTTGTGACCCCCTCTTGAATGCTTACAAGAGAGATTTGGCTATTGGAAGGACCTCAATCTAGTAGAGCTTCGTTGTAGAAGTAATATTGCAAGAAGGAGAAGCTGAGAATAGAGTGATATTGAAATATTGAAGTGTTAGAATGAGAAGGAAAAAACCCCCAGAATGAGAGCAAAAAAGAGAGTTTTATTGTTGTGTGGGCAAGAGGAGTCGCTACACTCAAAGTTCTGACTACACAGACATGTGTCATGAGTCAGGATTCCAATATTTTGCAACTCAAAAAATTGCATGGACACTAGTGCGCCGTGTGGACGTTTGCACGTTGCACAAGCGTCCAACACATCAACTTGCAGGAAATGAGTTGGCAGACTATTGTCACTATGTCGTTAGTTCTCATGGAGTTTGAATTATGAAATTTTGACCCATGAGGTTCTTATCATAAACACGATTAAGTGTAATAAATGCAAGGCCAAATGTGTAAATGTGAAATTGCCCCTAGGGTGCAATTTTGCGACATTACATTTTGCCCCCACTTTAGTGGGCTAGATTTTGGGAAACACTAGCCACACTAAAGTAGAAAAGAAAGTCAACATAAAAACTTGAAAATTTTATGGATTTGTGCACCAAAAAGGATACTATAGAGGATGCAGAGGTCGAGTAGGTAGGTACTGAAGATGCACCCAACGATCGAACTCAAAATACAACATCCATTGTGAAAGCTTGCACAAAATTTGATTCTACAAAACTCAAATTTTAAGTCAATCGAAAATTGGAAGAAGCTACCAAGGCGAGAAGAATGATCAAGAAAAAATTTGGTGGTTCAGAAGAAAAATATGATAAAGAAGTGACTATATGCCCCATCCTGAGGTTGCCCCTAGCCAAGTGGGGTAAAATCAAGAAAAATGAGGGGACCATGATCGTCGAGAAAAATGTGCCCTGGGGGCCATATATATACTCAAGTGGGCCCCTAGAAGGGTCATTTTCATATTCATCGTGGGATTTTTGTTGACTTTTGTGAGAGAAAAGTCAAAAAAATGCTACACCAACAAGATTACAAGGAGCCCAGGCTGGACCAGGTATGACTCGCAGTTGCAAAGGGTTGCGAGGTGGATTAGGTGAGTCCAAAAACCTTGTTTTTAGCATTTTTAATTTTTTTTTAGCTAGCTAGGGGACACAAATGTAATGCATGCATCTGAGTGGCGCAAAGTCATCTTGCATGCACACTGGCATCCTGCCTACACACTACAGTCCTTCTTCTATGTTGTCATCCACCATGCACACTGGCATCCAGCTAGTCACTAACATCGGACCCTAGACAAGTACGCAACGTGCACATTCCTGTGCGACACGTCCGGATCCCAGAGGTGCAACTTAGCAATTTTTTTTAATACTTGAGATAGAATATCCATGTCCAGTGTACTCATTCAAGTCTTTTTTTGCTTCTTGCAAGATTACCCGAAGATCAAAGAGCATCCCAATGGATGGGTGCTACGTCTTGTTTAGGGCTAGGTCTAGTGCTTTTTGGACAATGAGGAGAGTCTTCTATAGTGGGTCAGTTTGTGGCATGTCTACAGCATGCCTGAGATGTTGTACCATGATTGCATGCTCATGGGGTTGATGAAGTGGTGGGATTCCACCACATCGACATTCTGCCTACTGATGGGTGATATGACCATCACCTTAGAGGATGTGTACCACATCCTTGGTCTCCCCATCAATGGATGGTAGGTGACAATAGATAATACATGCTCTCAATATGAGTGTAAAAAGGGGGTCAGATACTTCTTGGGCCGAGACCATGGTGATGATGACATCAACCACATTTATATCTGCTAGTTTGAGTAGGGAAATGTGGAAATCCCACTAGTACGGTGGGTGATGGTGGTTATAGTGGCCATGTGGGTCAGGATGGATGCACAAGGCTCTCACCTTCATGGGGGCCTCATGCATACCATTAGATCGATGGAGCAACATTAGATAGTTTTTACATGGGGCTAGATTATGCTAGCATACTTGTACCAAGAGCTGGGTAGGTATGTGCACTATGAGTATGTCAACCTCACAATGTGCACACTACTGTAGGTGTGGTCATTCGCTCACATCACATGCACATGACCAGCAGAGTATCCCCAGGTGTGGGATTACTTAGTACCTATGTCCCATAGGTACGAGCTGGTGAGGTAGTGGTGCCATGGAGACTTACAATTTTGGAAATTGCAGTTCGACACTCTGAGGATTGGATAGATTCTTTAGTGACCCTACATGTGGTTCAGATGAGTCAACGATTGCAAGGACTTGAGGAACCTACAACACAATTTTTTTTTTGCTTGATTGTAAATATTATATCATCATGCCCTCTTATTGGTAGAGGGTTATGCATTAGTACATGATCATCCAAACCATCCCACCCACGGTCCCTTCGTACACATAGGTTGTGAGGTGTGCCACATGGCTAAGAGACCACTGATGTATGACCATCACAAACATTGTCCCCTTAGATGACAATGGAGATGACCAAAACCAACCAAAGGAACACCCTTTTGATGACATAGGCGTGGTGTGTGGATTTTGAACTTGGTGGTTGCTACATTCATCTTGCACTAGTTTTCACAGTGGATGCCCCTAGGGGGGATCTAAGTGTGTAGGGTGATGTACCAATAAGGTGGTGGGGAGATAGAGGTCGAGGTGGGTAGTAGGATTAGCAAGGTGAGGAGGTCGGCACAATGGAGGTGAGGTCGAGGTGGTGACAGAGGATGTCCTCTCCTTTGGTCATTGTCCTAGTCTCGGTAGCGGTACCAGCTGCATCCATCAATCTAGTAGTAGCCCTTCTAGCATCAGATCTGATTGTAGGACATAATAACCTAACCAAAATAACCTTGGATAGAATAACCTAGTCACAATAACCCAAGGACAAAATAACCCAAGGTCATAATAACCCAAGCCAAAATAACTCATGGTCAGAATAACCCATGGACAAAATCTCCTCATAAGAATATAGAGAAAGGAAAATAAAATGACCACAGGTTATTATGTCCATGGGTTATTTTAACCACGGGTTATTCTGTCCATGGGTTATTATGACCCTGGGTTATTTTGTCCTTGGGTTATTATGATGGGGTCATTGTGTCTAGGGTTATTTTGGTTAGGTTATTATGTCTGGATACCATTGGACCTAGCATCCCCACTCCCCCTAACCCGCATTGGTAGGTTGGGGACCTAGGTAAAATTTTTGCTTATGTTATTTCATTCCCGCACTTTCAATTTTCATCTCATGTACATGCTTTTATTTTAATTTTAAGTATATACATCAAGTGGTACTAATGGGTCCACTCTCTCTATGGATGTAGTGGACACACATGAATGGACTATGTTTATAGTGCAGTTCATATCAAAGATGGCCTTGATTGTGCCTATTCAGAGATCCATCCTAGACGCGTATTGGCTAGCTTCAGGAGGGCGACATGCCCACCTTTTCAAGTCGATCGTAGTCTTGAGGATGGTGTATGAGGAAGGATAGGCAAAGATTGCTTATAGGACCACTGATGCCATGATTGTTATAGGACAAAGAGACCAAGTGTTGACGGAGCTATGGACTACCCTCTCTGAGAGAGACATGGCTATGATGAGAGCTGAGAGTGCTAAGTAGGCACATGACGCTCTATAGAGCTAGCTTGATGAAATCATAGGGTAGGTGGAAGCTATGATGCTGGTAGGGGATTAGTAGCTATAGGATGTGCTCAAGAGGGAAAATCTTCAGATATGTTGGATGTTGTGGTTGCATTGCTGATATGTGGTTTTCATTGATGTCAACACTATTAGCATTGATGTATTGTATGTTGTATATGTCATGGATATTGAGAAAATTGTTAAAGAAAGAGTTGTAGGTTAATAGTGGAATAGTGAAGGTCATGAAGGTGTCTTGCTTAGTACATTGATGATCAGTCATTGTGGACTAAATGGTTTATTACTGAGTGTATCTAGTTTATCCATCAAAAGTTTCAGAGGTCCACGTGAAGATTTAATCGTGTTATGAACAATTGTGTTTTGATAGTTTTTATGTGGCTTCAGTTAGTGTTCCTGATTGAAGTTGATGTGATTCTAGTAATTTCAGTTGTTGCGGATGCTTCTCTGATGATTCTTGGTTCTTGTGGATAGTTCTAGATCATTCTCTATCTTTGTTGCACATCCGCATTGATCGGTGTGCTCGTGGTTGGTGATTTTTCTCTTATGTGTTTGAGTTTTTATGTTCTTGGCTGACATGGTGGTTGTAACGTGTTGTGGATCCTTGGAGATTAAAATTTGAATGTTTGAAACACTCAAGGATATTGTTTTAAGTCTTCATTATGTTGTGGCCGATGGTGTTTGATTCACATTGAAAATTTACTTGTAAATTTGGGCCGACATTGTGTACATGTTTTATATTTTATTTTGGCTGACAAAGTTGTTGATGTAATTCCATGTTGTGGATATATAAGAGCGACTGTTTGTGTGAAATTATGTAGCAAAGAAGTTCTAGAGAAAGAGAAAGTGTGTGAATAGTGATCTAATCATTCGATTGTAGAGAAGAGTGTGAAGAAGTGTGAAGGAATGTTTCTGTGCTTAACCGGAACTGTAATCAAGATTTTGTAGAAGCTATTTTCTTAGTTCATATCCTATGGATCTAATCCAAATTTTTGTAAGACAACGTATCTTCTTTGGGAAGTGATCCCTCTTGTATTTGAGCAGTGAGCTCCAGGAAATGTGCTTGAATGCATGTGCATTCCCATTATTCTTCATTATACTTTTAATAGGGTATAATATTGTGGACTGACATCCACCATGGTTTTTCCCCTAATAGGGTTTCCCCGTAAAAATATTGGTGTTCTCAATGTTTCTGATGTGCTGATTGCTTGTGGTTTATTGTTCATTCATCAGATCTAAGATTAAGTTAAGTTTGAAAAGTTTAAATATTTTGTGACAACTGATACACCCCCTGTCTCAGTTATTTGTTCTTGTTTTTCCAACAATTGGTATTAGAGCAGGTTCCTCTGAAGAATTTTAAAAGCTTGAGGTGATTTGAGATGGCATCATACAAGAAGGACTATCCTAGATTCGATGGAACAAACTACTCTTTGTGGAAAGCCAGAATGGAGTGTCATTTGAGGTGTATTGGTGAACCCTTATGGAAGATTACAAAGAATAGATATGTTATTCCTCAGAATGGTCCTTCCACTCCTGATGAGATTAAAGAGGATGAAATTAACATCAGGGCTATTGAAGCTTTGTTGAGTGCTCTAACGGATTCGAAAATGACAAATGTGATGGATCTAAAGACAACTCATGAGATCTAGAAGAAGTTGGAGACTTTGTATGAAGGAGATGCACTTGTGAAGGTCGCTAAGCTACAAAGTTTGAAAGGCAGGTATGAAACTTTGAAGATGGGAGAAGATGAAAATATTTCTTCTTTTATGCAAATAATAAATGAACTTGTGATGGGTATTAGATGTATCGGTGGTACCCTGGATGAACAAGAAATTGTAGCTAAATTGCTCAGATCATTGCCTCCCTCTTACAAGTCAAAGGCTCATGCTATTGAAGAGCTCAAAACAGTAACAAATGTGATAAGAGATATGTTGATTGGTAAACTTGCTGCCTTTGAGTTGAGTGAATTTGGTGATTCTTCCCCCAAGACTGAATCTACATTTAAGGCCTCTATATTTGGAAGAAACAAGCAACGATATGATCCGAGAGAGAGTTCTAGAAAGACATTCAAGTATGACGAAGAGATGAAAAAACTTGAAGATGGAGAAAGAGAGGTAGAAGAGCTGGAAGCACTGATTGTGAAGAAAGAAGGTAGGGGACAAGGTAAGTATAAAGGAAAGTTTCCTATTAAATGTTTCTCTTGCAGTAAAATAGGTCATTTTGCTTCAAGGTGTCTTGAAAAAGTTCCTAGGTCTAAGCCTAACAAACCTAGATTTCAAAAGAAATGCTATTATGTTGAAGGTGTGACTGATGAAGAATCTGATAAAGAAAATGGAAATGAAGATGAATGGGTTTTCATTGCTATCAAGGAAAATGGTCTGGTGGCTACTGAATCTGCTAAAGTTGAGAAAGCTCTTGCAGCCTGAATTGAAGAAAAGGATGAGTGGGTTATTGGCAGTGGATGCTCACATCATATGACTAGTGACAAAAGCAAATTTGTAATTCTAGAGAAATTTGACTGTGAGGTTGTAAGATTCGAAGATAGGAATGATAGTGTGATTTGTGGCAGAGGATCTATTTTTCTTGGTGGTAAACATAACACTAATGATGTCCTTTATGTTGAAGGCTTGAAGCATAAACTGTTGAGTGTTGGACAGATTGTGGACAAGGGTTACGATCTTTAGTTCAAAGATGGAAGATGCAAGATACTTGGAAGCTTTGGAAATGTAATTGCTTCAGGTACAAAGACAAGAGGTAATATTTTTCACTTGATTGTTGCTAATGAAAGTTGTTTAATTGCTCAAGTAGATGAAAGCTGGTTATGGCATAGGAGGTTGTATCATGTGAATTTTGATAACATTGCCAAGGAAAGCTCCACTCAAGCAGTAAGAGATCTACCTAAGCTAGTGAAGCTTACTAACACAATATGCAAGGAATGTTAGAAAATAGACTAGAGTTTATTTTCATAGCAAACAACATCATTCTAATGGAGTATTGGAGCTGGTGCATATTGATCTATGTGGTCCCTCCAGAATCAGAAGTCTACAAGGAGAAAGGTACTTTATGCTACTTATTGATGATTACTCTAGGATGATATGGGTTGCTTTCTTAAGAGAAAAATGTGAAGCATTAGAGAAGTTTAAAATTTTCAAAGCTATGGCAAAGAATGAGACAGGTTTGAAGATTAAATGCCTAAGGTCAAATAGAGGTGGTGAGTTCACCTCCCGGGAGTTCAATTCTTTCTATGAAGAGCATGGAAATAAAAGACAGTTATCTGCTCCCCAAACCCCTCAACAAAATGGAGTTGTAGATAGAAAGAACAAAACAATTCTAGATGCTGCTAGAACAATGATGTTGGAAGGAAATGTGCCTCACATCTATTGGAGAGAAATTGTAAGCACTACTATGTACACTCTAAATTGGGTAAATGTCAATGTGATGCAGACCCAAGAGGCTCAAACACATTCAAAGTGACAACTTACCTTCAAGAGGCATCTAACAAGATTAAAATAGAATATTAGAGCAATTCAAACAATCCTCAAAGTTTAACAACAATTAGAAGCATGATTTCTCACTTTCACCCATGTAACCTAGTAGCAGTACAAACCTAGTTTTTGGCCCTTAGCTTCAAAACTTTCCACATAACTTGAAAAAAAAATAGAGGATTTAGACACCCATTACAGAGATACAAAACATATCCAACAAGTTCAAATGACTCTTTCAGAACACTTTCCTCAAAATGACCTTTCTCACTGTTTTGGAGCCCTAATTAGCCCTTTTTTTCAAAGAGACCCCTCTAAGATCTCATCATCAGACCAAAGTAACTTAAAAAAATCTTAGGATTAGTGTCAAAACTCAGGATTTTCCAGGTTTTAAGACCCCAAAAGCTTATTTTGTTCCTCTATTAAAAAACCCTCCTTGTAGCCTAGGAACCTAGGGTTTTAAAGCACCCTTATTGAAAATGCATATTGTCGACCCCTCCAAGCCACACCAACTGCTCAAAAATATTAAATTATACCACCTCAAGCTTTAGAAACTCCTGCTTTCCCCTTGGAAATTCTGGTCTCGCCTCTCATAGGTCTGCTCCATCAATTCTCATAGGAAACCATGCAAATTCTCCTTCAAACCCTACCATACAGCCCTCAAGAACTCAATCCCTGCACACCTAATCTTGCGAACATATCAAATACATCCAATAGAGTACATCCACTGAGTTACAAAAGAGTTATAGTGGGTGGATGAAGATTTTCATCTTTTAAAGACTCTCAAACCCTTCAAACTTGCATTTACAGGCAGTCTGTAGAAAAATGGAAAGAACACTCACAAAAGGGAATGTCAAGCCCTCAAAATGAACTAAAAAGAGAGTAGACTCTTGCCACCATAGAATGAAGTGAATTTTAGACCATCAAAGACTAGTACCAGTTCGTACACAGGGAGGAAATATGGAAAAATAGAAAAATTGCAGAGAAAGAACGTTTCTTTTCTATTGATTCTTCAAAAACATTAACATCCATCATTTGCTTGAGCCTTGAAAGGCTTATTTAAACTATAAAAACATTAACCAACTATATTCAACAGCTATAACCACCTTTTAAACCTCTAACCCACCTAAAACCTCCAAAAGTTGCATATTTTAAATGACAACATCACAATATTTAGCAACCTTTGACAAGTTGACCTCTAAACATAACTCCAAAACATTTAAAGTGGCACATTGTGCCTTATTACATCATAATTTGGGTCTCATGGACCTTATTAAGGAAAAAAAACATTAATACTAAATCCCAGACACTAATATCATGATTTGACAATGGGGAAACAAGGGTGCCCTTGCACCATCATAATTCTTGTTGTCTTCCACAACATTTATCAACTCCTTCCTACCAACCTTTGACTGAAAATCATTCTCATACACTCTTCCTACTACCTTAGCATTATTTTTTTGTGCCTTCTCTGCTGCTCTAGCATCAGGAACCTGCTCCACACCTGCAAATACACCAATCTTACTGTCTTCAAACCTTAAAGGCTCCTTTTTTCCAAAAATCACCACCTTAGTCTTACCTTTATCCTTCTCTTTTCCCTGCAAAGGAGTTAGTTTGAAACTTTGATCATCTTTCCAAATTTTATAAGTGTTTGCCCAACCATCATACATGGACCTTCTATCAAATTTCCATGGCCTTCCCAAGAGAAAATGGCAAAAATCCATTGGCAATCTATCACATAAGACCCTATCCTTGTACTCCCCAATCTGGAAATCCACATAGGATTGCTCATTCACCCAAGAGACTTTGTAGGGTGCTACATAAGGTATCTTTTCTAGATTTAACTTGTCTACCATCTCCCTAGACACCATATTATCTTGAAAACCAGAATAAATAACAACTTGGCACACTTTACCTTTGCATTTGCATGAGGTTCTGAATAGGGTCCTTCTTTGGCTCATGCCTTCCTCCTTAGGTGCTTGCAACAATGTTCTTCTCATCATGAGTGCTTCTCCTACCCCTGGATCTACAGGTTTGCTTGAACTTTCACACTCTTCCTCTTGGATCAATTGTTCTCTTCTGTCACTCTTATCACCACTTGAAGTTGAACCTTGGTTTTGAGGACACTTGAAAGCTGGGTGTCGAAATTCATTGCACCTATAACACCTACCTACAAACTCATTGAAATCTCTCCTTTGTCTGAAATTAGTTCTTCCACCTCTCCATCCTCCTCTTGCTTCAAATTCTTGCTCCTTGTTCTTATCAAAATCTTCAAGGTCTTCCTTGGTCTGCCTTGATGTTGAAGTGGTGCCTCTTCCTCTTGTTGCCTTCTATTGTCTCCTCTTTAGTTTTTCTTCTGCCCTCATGGACATTTGAAAGCATTGTTCAACTGATTTAGGTGCCAACAAGCTGATCTCATCCTGAATGTTATACCTCAAGCCATTTAAGTACCTAGCAACCATTTGTTCCTCATATTCTTCATGTTTAGTTCTTATGCTTAGCCTATAAAATTCTTCAGTATATGCTTGCACATCTAAATCCTTTTGTCTAATATTTTGTAACTTCTTAAGCAATTGAACATTATAATCATAAGGAAGGAATTTACCTTTCAGTTTGGTCTTCATCCTCTCCCAAGAAGTGATCTTGTTCTTTCCCTATCCTTCCCTTTCCTCTTGCACAAAATTCCACCACAATAAAGCATGTCCCTTCAAATTTGTTTTTTCCTTCTTCACCTTGTGCTCTTCATCAATCTCTTCACTCTCAAAGTAGTTCTCCAAAGCCCCTATCCAGTCCAAGAACTCTTCATTGTCAAGTTTTCCTCCATACATAGGCACATCCATTTTTCCATGTCCATCCTTCTTCACAACCTTCAAAATATTCACCATTCTCACATCATCTAGATCCATCTCTTCCTCTTCACTGGAAGTCTCCTCTTCTTCAGTTTCACTTTCTTCCTCTTCCACTCTTTTCTTTTCCTTCCAAGCAACCATCTCTCTTTTCAAGGCTTTTATCTCCTTGTCATGGTTTTCAATCTTCCTTGCAACAACACTCCCCTTAGGAGGGATTTTCTCAATTCTACCTCTTCACCTACCTACAAAACCAATTCAAAACACCAATACAAGATCTACTATTGTGCTCTGATACCACTCTGATGCAGACCCAGGAGGGTCAAACACATTCAAAGTGACAAATTACCTTCAAGAGGCATATAACAAGATTAAAATAGCATATTAGAGCAATTCAAATAATCCTAAAATTTTAACAACAATTAGAAGCATGATTTCTCACTTTCACCCATGTAACCTAGTAGCAGTGCAAACCTAGTTTTTGGCCCTTAGCTTCAAAAATTTCCACAGAACTTGACAAAAAAATAGAGGATTTAGACACCCATTATAGAGATACAAAACATATCCAACAAGTTCATATGAATCTTTTAGAACACTTTCCTCAAAATGACCTTTCTCGTTGTTTTGGAGCCCTAATTAGCCCTTTTTTTCAAAGAGACCCCTCTAAGATCTCATCATCAGACCAAAGTAACTTGAAAAAATATTAGGATTAGTGTCAAAACTCAGTATTTTCTAGTTTTTAAGACCCCAAAATCTGATTTTGTTCCTCTATTCAAAAACCCTCCTTGTAGCCTAGGAACCTAGGGTTTTAAAGCACCCTTATTGAAAAAGCATATTGTTGACCCCTCCAAGCCACACCAACTGCTTAGAAATCTTAAATTATACCCCTCAAGCTTTAGAAACTCCTACTTTCCCCTTGGCAATGCTTCTCTCACCTCTCATAGGTTTTCTCCAATTCTCATAGGAAACCATGCAAATTCTCCTTCAATCCCTACCATACACCCATCAAGAACTCAATCCCTGCACACCTAATATTGTGAACATATCAAATACATCCAATAGAGTACATCCACCGAGTTACAAAAGAGTTACAGTGGGTGGATGGAGATTTTCATCTTTTAAAGACTCTTAAACCCTTCAAACTTGCATTTACAGGTAGTCTATAGAAAAATGGAAAGAACACTCACAAAAGGGAATGTCAAGCCCTCAAAATGAACTAAAAAGAGAGTAGACTCCTACCACCATCGAATTAAGTGACTTTCAGACCATCAAAGACTAGTACCAGTCCGTACAGAGGGAGGAAATATGGAAAAATAGAAAAATTATAGAGAAAGAACATTTCTTTTCTATTGATTCTTCAAAAACATTAACATCCATCATTTGCTCAAGCCTTGAAAGGATTATTTAAACTGTAAAAACATTAACCAACTATCTTCAATGGCTGTAACCACCTTTTAAACCTCTAACCCACCTCAAACCTCCAAAAGTTGCATATTTTAAATGACAACATTACAATATTTAGCAACCTTTGACAAGTTGACCTCTAAAAATAACTCCAAAAAATTTAAAGTGGCACATTGTGCCTTATTACATCATAATTTGGGTCTCATGGACCTTATTAAGGAAAAAAAACATTAATACTAAAGCCTAGACACTAATCTCATGATTTGACAATGGGGAAACAAGGGTGCCCCTGCATCACAATGGTATTTCCGGTAAGACTCTTGTTGAGCTATAGTTTGGTTATAAGCCTACTGTTAAATATTTCAAGATATTTGGAAGCAAGTGTTATATTAAGAGAGATGAGGACATAGGAAATTTTGATGCAAGGAGCGATGAAGGAATCTTTCTAGGTTACTCTACTAAAATCAAGGCTTACCGGTGCTATAATAGAAGATTGAGAAAAATGGTTGAAAGTGCAAATGTAAGAGTTGATGAGGACTCTGATAGATTATCTAGATATTGTGGATATGATTCAGATGACCAGCAAGATAGTTCAGAAAAAAGGAAGAATGCTCAGACACAAAATCAAGTTCATATTGTTTTGATAAATCAAGAAAGTCGGGAAGGAGAGACAAATGGAAGTGAAAAAGAAAGAATGAAAGAACCAGAAGTGTGAGAGAATCCTAAAATTCCAAGGTATGTAAAGCTAAATCATTCTGAAGATCAAATTATCGGAGATAAGAATAAAGGTGTGCAAACTAGAAGGATTGCAAAAGAGTATTGTTTGATTTCCAAGACTGAGCCTAACAATATCAATGAAGCTTGTAATGATGAACACTAGATGGAAGCTATGAAGGAAGAATTGATGTAGATTGAAAAGAATGATACATGGATTCTTGTTCCTAGACCTAAAGATAAAAATGTGATTGGTACTAAATGGGTCTTTTGAAATAAGCTAAATGAACAAGGTGAAGTGGTTCAAAATAAAGCAAGACTGGTATGTAAAGGGTATTCACAAATGGAAGGTATTGATTTTGAAGAAACCTTTGCTTCTGTTGCCAGAATTGAAGCTATAAGATTATTTCTTGCTTATGCTGCATATAAGAACTACAAAGTCTATCAAATGGATGTGAAGTCAACCTTTCTGAATGGTGAGTTAGAAGAAGAGGTATATGTTGAACAATCGAATGGATTTCAACTGACTAATAAGGAAGACATGGTTTTCTAATTGAAGAAAGCTCCGTATGGACTCAAGCAAGCCCCTAGAGCCTGATATGCTAGACTAGATAAATACTTACTAAAGCTTGGATTCAATAAAGGTACTGCTGACAACAACTTGTAATTTAAGTTGGATCATGATAAAGAGTTCATTATTGAAGTCTTTGTTGATGACATTATTTTTGGAGGTGATGATGATCTATGTATGAAGTTTGCTAATGAAATGAAAAGTGAATTTGAAATAAGTATGATTGGAGAGATGAATCTCTTTCTAGGATTGCAAGTCACTCAGTTAGACAATGGTATTTTCATATCTCAGTCCAAATATGTGAGAGAGTTACTAAAGAATTTTGGCATGGAAGACTCAAATCATGTTGGTACACCCATGGTAACCGGATGCAAGTTAACACAAAATGATGATTCTCCTAAGAAAAATCAAACAAGATACAAGTCAATGATTGGCAGATTGATCTACTTAACTCAGACCAGAACAAACATCATGAATGTTGTGTGTATGGTTGCTAGATATCAAGTTGATCCGAAAGAATCTCATGTGACTGCTATAAAGAGAATTTTTAGATACTTGAAAGGAATAGTTGATTTTGGGCTTTGGTATCCTAAAGATGATGATCTTACCTTGAGTTCCTATACTGATGCGGATTGGGCAGGAGATGTAGATGACAGGAAAAGCACTAGTGGTGGTGCCTTCTTTCTAGGGAAGAAGCTAGTGTCTTTCTTGAGTAAAAAGCAAAATTCCATTTCCCTATCCACTGATGAGGCAGAGTATATTGTTGCTGCAAATAATTTTACTCAAGTGTTGTGGATGAAATAGATGTTGAAAGATATCAGAGTAGTATGTGATGAGCCTATTGCTATATACTGTGACAACTCAAGTGCAATAAACAAATCAAAGAATCTGGTGCTACACTTTAAGACCAAGCATATATCAATCAAGTTTCACTTCCTGAGGGAGAAAGTGAGTGAGAAAAAATTCAGATTGGAGTATGTGCCTACCAAAGAATAGATTGTAGAAATTTTCACCAAGCCATTTCCAAAGGATACTTTTGAGTATCTCAGAGGGATGCTAGGGGTGATTACCCCTCTTGATATGAACTAGAGATGCATTTACTTGCATCAATTTGTGTGCTTCATAGCTATATTCTGATTTGGATTGATGTTTCCATGGCTGCTACTTAGGGGGAGTAGTCAGATGTGTAGATATGTGGTTCAGAGCTTGTATGTGGAAAGATAATTCTTATCTTTTCCATTGATGTCAAAGGAGGAGAAGAGAAATGTGAAAAATCTTTGTGGGGAGAAGAGTTGAGGAAAGAAGAGACAGAATCTAAGGGGGAGTAAGAGTTGATTGAGAATTGCGTTGATTGTGTTTTTCACATCATGTGTTGCCATCAATGCCAAAGGGGGAGATTGTTGGATGATGTGGTTGTGTTGTTGATATGTGGTTGTCATTGATGTCAAAACTATTAGCATTGATGTATTGTAGGTTGTATATGTCGAGGATATTGAGAAAATTGTTAAAGGAAGAGTTACAGGTTGACAGTGGAATAGTGAAGGTCATGAAGGTTTATTGCTCAGTACATTGATGATCAGTCATTGTGGACTAAAGGGTTTATTGCTGAGTGTATCTAGTTTATCCACTGAAAGTTTTAGAGGTCCGCGTGAAGATTTAATTGTGTTATGAATAGTTGTGTTCTGATAGTTTTTATGTGGCTTCAATTAGTGTTCCTGATTGAAGTTGATGTGATTCTAGTAATTTCAGTTGTTGTGGATGCTTCTCTGATGATTCTTGGTGCTTGTGGATGGTTCTAGATCATGCTCTATCTTTTTTTCACATCTGCATTGATCGGTGTGCTTGTGGTCAGTGATTTTTCTCTTATGTGCTCAATTTTTTATGTTCTTGGCCAACATGGTGGTTGTAACGTGTTGTGGATCCTTGGAGATTAAAATTTTAATGTTTGGCACGCTCGAGAATATTGTTTTAAGTCTTCATTATGTTGTGGCCAATGGTGTTTGATTCGCATTGAAAATTTACTTGTAAATTTGGGTCGACATTGTGTACATGTTTTATATTTTATTTTGGTTGACAAAGTTGTTGATGTAATTCCATGTTGCAGATATATAAGAGTGGTTTTTTGTGTGAAGTTATGTAGCAAAGAAGTGCCAAAGAAAGAGAAAGTGTGCGAATAGTGATCTAATCATTCAATTGCAGAGCAAAGTGTGAAGAAGTGTGAGCAAAGTGTGGAGGAATGTTTTTGTGCTTGATCGAAACTGTAATTAGGCTTTTGTAGAAGCTATTTTCTCAGTTCATATCCTATGGATCTAATCCGATTTTCTGTAAGACAGTGTGTCTTCTTTGGGCAGTGAGCCCTCTTGTATTTGAGCAGTGAGTTCTAGGCAGTGTGCCTGAATGCATGTGCATTCCCATTATTCTTCATTATACTTTTAACAGGGTATAATATTGTGGACTGACATCCACCATGGTTTTTCCCCTAACAGGGTTTCTACGTAAAAATCTTGGTGTTCTCTATGTTTCTGATGTGATGATTGCTTGTGGTTTATTTTTTATTCATCAGATCTAAGATTAAGTTAAGTTTGAAAAGTTTAAATATTTTGTGACAACTGATTCACCCCCCCTCTCAGTTGTCTGTCCTTGTTTTTCCAACAAGATAGCCTCCCTACAGGGAGAGATCAGAGGACTTCATGCAGCGGTATCTGGCTCGTGGTCGCATAGGTCCCACTCCATCTCCACTATTTAGCCTCGATGATAGCCACTGCCAGGTCCAGAGGGATCGGGGAGCCATGGACCCACTATTTTTCTATGAATGACACATATGTTTTATAGATCATTTAAATGTATAGACATTGATACATAAATACAACCACCACTTATTTTTTGATGATAGTGGCATGATACATGTACATGACATTTTATATATATATATATATATCCATGAGATATTAGTTATGAAATTATGGTGTTTCTTGTTTCATGTGTTTGTTTCTTTACTTTCATGTATGTGTAGACACTTAAAATTGTCCTAAATGGTATTACACACTTGAATCCAATATACTAACATCATTTCATCCTGAAATTCATCATCTTTTTGCCTGTTTGATTAAATAAGCCTAGTTATTTAATTAAAAGCATAATTTTCATCTATTAATCTAATTAGGTTAATTCCTACCCTCTCACACTAATATTTCATCTAGTTAAATTGAATAATGCAAATTATTTAATTTAAACCCCGCTTATCTCCTCCCATTTAATTAAATAATCTAAATCATTTAATTAAATGTCATTTGCATCCCCTTTTCATTAAATAAACTAATTATTTAATGAGAAGTCTTTTCCCCTCAACTTGCACAATTAAAACTTAGTTTTAATTACTAATTACTAATTTTCCTCACCCATCCACTTGCATAAGGAATATTCTTCTATTTGGCTCCAAAAATGGAATGTTCTTTCCTAACAAACTTTGTAACAAACTTTCAAATTTGTTAGAAAGTGTGTTTGTTTGAATCATTGCGAGCCCTTGATGCTTTCTTTGATCCATGTGATCTTTTATTCTCATCCATTGATGAGAATCCTTGATCCATTCCTTCACCCTTGATTTCGTCTTGACCAATGATTGATCAAATCAATCTCAACCCTTGATTCTTCATTTTCTCTCCTATAAATACCTCACTATTTGAGAGAAATTGATCCACTTCCATCAGAACAAAGTTATGCTGCTTGAATATTATCTCTATTCATACTTGCACCATTATCAAGCTTTTTCATCCACATGTGGCATCATTTTATCAATTTTAGCTTATTTTTTCAACAAGGGAGTTCGGTTAATCGCTCATTTTATCCAAGGGATTGGGAAAGGGTTGTTATTCCACATCAATACGACACCACTCCCCCATTGGGATAAGGATTGAAGTTCTAGATTAGGTTTCTTTTAAGCTTTTGTGTTTATTTCATGCTTAGTTTAATGGTTTCTTATTTTTTTAAGCTTTTGAACATCTCATTGGGATTGTAGCTTAGGGGGTCAAATAATGCTTAAATTCATTAGGATCTAGTGTATTTAACCTATACCATGATTACAATCACAATATGATTATGTGATGGATGTTATACTTATGGATGTATTCTTAGATTAGATGCTATCATGATTTAATAAATAGACATGGATGTATGATAATTAAATACATTGATGATGTAATTGCCTAACCAAAAGATGTAATATAATGCATGGATACATAGCATAGTAGAACACACATATGTATGTCTCTCTCTCACACACACATGGTTGCATCATAACATAATTTTTTTTTACAATGTGTTTATGAAGGAATACCAATGTACGACATGCTACAATCTTGAGGGATGCGCATTAGACCCTTGACACATAGACAATATGCATAATATCAATGAAGGTGCATTGCATTAATAGGTTCTTTTAGAGGCGTCCCATCCATAGATGACAATCCGTAGGCACCAGAACCATACACAGAGATGACAATGTAAGGTCCCAACAAATTAGGACTAAATTTCCCCCTTTGATCAAGCGGTGCATTTACATTTCTCTAATTCTCATAAAGAACTAGGTCACCTACCTTGAAAGTTCTAGGAAAAACACCTTGATTATACTACCTAGACAGTGATTGTTGATAAGCTTTAAGGTGATCGAGGGCCTGAAATCGACGCTCATTGAGAAACTCAAGCTGATGCAAATTACTGGATCAATAAGTTTCATCATCAATTAACCCTTTTAGGGAAACTCGCAAAGACGAAATCTCTAACTCTAAAGGCGTGATAGCTTCGACATCATACACAAGGTTGTAAGGAATTGTTCCCATCACTTTATAAACACTCATGTGATAGGTCCACAAAGCATATGTTAATTGAATATGCTAATCCTTGCCATATTTATTTATCATTTTCTAAAGAATAAGCTCAAGGGTTTTATTAGACACTTCTGCCTATCCATTAGACTACGAATAATATGGTGTAGAAAATATTTACTGAATATAAAAATTCTCTGGGAATTCCTTCACTTCCCTATTCTTGAATGGTGTTCCATTATCAGAAACAAAGGTAAAAAGGTAATCCAAAGAAAGCAATGATATTGTTTAGAAGAAAGCTACAGATAGATTTAGCATTTGTGGATCGAAGCAGGATAGCTTCAACCAACTTCGTGAAGTAATCAATAGCAGTAATGATAAATAAATGTCCTTTAGAGGAAGGAGGTGATATCTTTCCAACAATATCCAACCCCCATTTTGTGAATGGCCAAGGAGAGGTATGATTTTGTAGCTCTTGAGTAGGAGCGTGAATAAGACAACTATGTTATTGACATTGCAAACACTTCTTAACAAAATCAAAGGAATCTTGTTCCATTGTCTGCCAAAAGTATCCCATGTGGATCATTTTTTGCACCATGGATTTACCATCAAAATTTCCACCCCAGAACCCAAATGGGCTTCCTTAAGGGCAAGGGGTATTTCCACTTTAGTGAGACATCGAAGAAGTAAACCATTATATGACTTTTGATAAAGAACATTTGATAAAACAACATAGAAAAATGAAAGCTTTTGTATCTGAGTGCAATCACTCTTTGTCACATTATTGAGAAAATTTCCAGTCTTCAAATAGTTGTAAATGTTGAAATACCATTCACCCAAGTCTACATGAGTGCACACGTGAGTGCCAGATTTAGGTTGATCATAAAAACTAGAGAGTGAATAATTTGAACCACAAAGTGGTATTCTTTTGTGTCCTTAGCTAGGTGTATGAGGGAGGAAACGCTCGCCATGGCATTCACATGTTAGTTTTCTCTCCTAAGAACACTGTTTATTGTGAAAGAAGAGATGCGATCAAGTAAGGACAAAGCCAGATGTTGATACTGAGACAATTTTCTTTGTTTAGCTTGATAGATCTTCGTTATTTGATTCACAATAAGTTCAGAGTCTCTGTGTATGTGGAGATGCTTTATGTTTAAAGTGATCACGGAATGTAAACCTGCAATGAGGGATTTGTACTCAATGATGTTGTTGGTGCAAGGAAATTATAATTGAAAGGAGAGAGGGACCGGCTTACCCTTAGGAGAGATCAAAACTACACCTGCCCTGGAGCTAGTCTAACATCTTGATCCATCGAAATACATCTCCAATACAAGATCATTACTAATCGTGAAGAGATCTTCATCAGGAAACAAGTCCAAACTAGGGAAGGAACGGGGTGAAGGAGTGTCTGCCAATTGATTGACAACTGCTTGACCCTTTATTGATTTTTGGGTCACAAACTTTATGTCAAACTTAGAAAGAAAAATTACCCATTTAGCCAACCTTCCATCAAGATCAGCACTAGTGAATAAATGCTTCAAGAGATCATTCTTGACAATTATGTGTGTTTCAGCATGAAGAAGATAGTGCCTTAGTTTATGTGTCACAAAGATGAGAGCAAGGCATTATTTCTCCATTGCAGAATAACGAGTTTCATAGTAAAAAAGGACGTGGCTAATGTAATAGGCTACTCTTTCTCTACCAACATCATTTTACTGAGCAAGCAAGGTTTCCAAAGCATATGGTGACACAACAAGGTAGAGAAAAAATGACCTATCTTGCATAGTTGACATTCATATGGGAGGATTGTGTAGATAAGTTTTAATTGAATCAAAAGCTTTCTAGCACTCATCATCCCATATAAAGTGAATGCCCTTTTTCAATAGACGAGTGAAAGGAAGGCTACGATTAGCCAACTGAGATATGAATAATGAGTTTCATAGTAAACAAGGACATGGCTAATGTAATAGGCTGCTCTTTCTCTACCAACATCATTTTATTGAGCAAGCAAGGTTTCCAAAGCATATGGTGATGTGACAAGGTAGAGAAAAATAGGCCTATCTTGCATAGTCGACATTCATACGGGAGGATTGTCTAGATAATTTTTAATTGAATCAAAAGCTTTTTGGCACTCATCATCCCATATAAAGTGAATGCCCTTTTCAATAGATGAGTGAAAGGAAGGCTACAATTATCCAACTGAGATATGAATCTATGAATTTCCTAAATTTTACCTTGCAAGCTCTATAATTTAGAAATGTTTCTAGGTGGAGACAAGTTAACTATTGCATCTATTTTTTTTGTATCGACTTCGATTCCACAATGAGAGACTATAAATCCTAAAAGTTTTCCTACATCCATGCGGAAGACACACTTAAAAGGATTGAGCCTCATCTTATAGAGTTGAAGTCTTTCAAAGATGAGACGAAGATTTCCTACGTGATCTTTATAGGTTATGGACTTCACCAAGATATTGTCGATGTAATCTTCTAGGATTTTGTGAATGAAATCATGAAAGATTAAGGTCATTTCCCGTTGGTAAGTCGCACTTGTATTCTCTAACCCAAACAACATGAACACATAACAAAAGATACCCCAAGGGGTAGTGAAGGTTGTCTTATACTAATCTTCTGGGTTAATATGAATCTGGTTATAGCTCGAGAAGCCATCCATGAAAGATAACAAGACATGGCTTGTAGTCAAATCTATAATCATATTGATATTAGGAAATGAAAAATCATCTTTAAGAGAAGCCTTATTAAGATCATGAAAGTTAATACAAATACAAATATGTCCATCAGGTTTACTAACAACAATGATATTTGAAATCCAAGGTGAGTAGTTGATAGGACAAATAAAGCCTCCTTTTAATAGCTTCTCTATCTTAGTCTTAACCAACAAGGAAATCTTGGGATTAATATTTCAGATTTTTTTATTAACAAGCTTGGCATCAGGACATAGGATGATATTTTGGACCACTATGGACTCATTAATACCAAGCGTGTCCTCATATGACCAAGAAAAGATATCATGATGAGAATGTAAAAGTTTGGAGTGCTCCTTAGCTTCTTCTAAAGAAAGGAATTTTTTTTATCTTAATCACCTTTTTAGAGGACTTAGGATCCATGAAAACTTCAATAGTATCTCCCTTAAGAAGAGGACCTATGGTCTTCAAGATGACGTATCAGGACATCATCGTCAATGTTAGATAGAGGAGCCTCCTCATCCATATTCAAAATAGATTCTCCAAAGTATGCTTGCTTACTCAAGTGATACAAGAACCATTGCTTATGGTGAAAAGAACGCAAATGGGAATAGGCACCTAAGAATTCTTCTAGTGATTCCTTTGAGGAAAAGATATCTAGAGGAACTTTGTTAGGTTCTATTTTATCCTCTATTAGTTCAGGATGAACTAGGTTGAGAGGTTCATCCAAAATCATGTTAACACTCCACCATGGCTTTTTTCTAGATCATTCAATAGAGCATCCTAGTCCCAGGTTATGCTTGTGAGGCTTAAATTGGATAGGGACATGAATTCCTTGTTCAATATTCCCAAGACTTTTACACCCATAACCATGCTTAGAAATGAGTTTGTATCCAGGGTCATAACATGTCTACAAAGCCTCAGAAGGAGGTGGTTCCACATAGAGAGCATCATTCCACCAATGAGTGTCAAAAGTGTCTACGAGACCAAAACCATCCTTCTCGTCAGAATTACAAACATTAACCTCTCCATTAGAACTTTGATCATCCTCGTTAGTAGGGGAACAACTTGGTTCCTAGGTAGGATCACAACTTTCCATCTTAGCAAGAGGTTGATCACCTTTCTTAGCGGAGGTATTTGAAGTTATTGGAAGATTGAGGTAGAAATGATTCACTTTGTACTCTTTGATAAAGAATTCAAATAATTCCAAGGATCCCCAATCATCACTAAGATATGCATTTGATTCAGAAGAAAAAGTAGATAGGGAAGACTTAGGACTTTCTACTTTAGGTTGTTCCTCTTTTAGGACATTCGCTTTGGGGATGGTCTCTATGGTCGGCATAGCCAAAGAGAATGTCAACGTGTCAAAGTTAGTGATGGAATACAATTCTTAAGAGTGGAAACAACTGAGGCTTGACCAACAACCATCAACTCACAAAGGTGGATTGCTTTGGGGTCAGCCTTAATCATGACCACTTGATTATTAGCTACAAACTTTAAAAAACGATGCAGAGTAGAAGTCACAGATCCCATAGCATGAATCCAAGGTCTTCCTAGAAGAAATTTGTAAGGTAAGGGGCCAGGCATCACATACACCAAAGTGGGTAAGGTAACGGGTCCTAGCCGCAAAGGCAATATTATCATGCCTAGGGCTTATCAACCAACATTATCAAATCCATGAATGTATAAAGAAGTAGCTAAATAAGAAGAATCAATATTAATCTTAGGTAGTAGATCGATACCACAAACATTGAGAGAACAACCAGTGTCAACGAGGGTACATCAAATGCTAATATTATTAACGCTAAATATGATCATTAGAGGGTCCACTTGATTTTGTACATCTGAGGGCAGAAGTTCCTATAGATAAAATGTAATATTCGACAAATCCGCACGAATATGAACCATCAACACATTAACATTTGCTGGTCTAGTAGAGGTGAACAAGAGGATCTTTTGCAAGGCTCAAGGCTTCCTGAAGCATACCTTGGTAAACTAGAGCAGTCTAAAGCAAATCCCAAAGAGAGATCTTAGCCTAAGTAACATGAATTTGCTCGATAAGATCATAATCTTAAGGCGCTTTAGTCGTTGGTTTAGGAGTTGAAGGAAGAATTGGTTGAGAAGGTGGTAAATAAGTAGGAACTTGAGTAGGATGAGGTGTAGGAACATAAGGTCATTGATTCAATTTTTTTTGATTCCTTCTAGTGTTGTATGTGTACGCTATGGAATTATAAGAACTGGAGTATGTAGCTCGTACAAACCTTGTATACAAATCTATTGAGTCATTATAATACGTGACCCCACAGATAGAATGAATCTTCTTAGGAGAAGGTCTAGCTGGATTCAAGTAAACAATGAGTCTCTTAGGCCTTGGGGAAGCCACATAGACTACAACAATGTACACTGACTCCTTAACTGGTGGAGACAAAGTAAATGTTTGTGAAGAATTTTTTTCGGGAGATATATGGATATAGGATGATGCTTCTAAGAAATAATCTAGAGAACCATCCAACATATTGAGATATTCCTTAGAGAAATCATTATCATATGCATTAAAACATTACAGAAAAAGATCTAACATCTTTCACATCAGGTTCACCAAAATGTAGAGAACGAGGATTCACTACTCATGAATCTCTTCATTCTCAAGAGAATCCCAGGGAGCAAACTACCCTAAACTACCTCAGGCTTTACTTAATGTAGACTAATGAATAAATTATAAATAATATCTTACTAAGGACAATACTCAAATAGACTACTTTAGAATCTGAGAGAGCAGGGTATTGAGATCTATTCCATAGAAGGAATAGCTCTCGGCCAAAGGACTACAATGTGTGATCAAGATGCTAGTGCGACATGCTGAAGTCCGAGGGAGGTGCTAGCATCCAAGGTAGACAAAGAGCTAAAACCTTAAGCAGGAATACTTCAACCCCACAAATGTGCTTAGACCCGAGATCTATTTGGAAAAATAGATAAATAGAAAATAGAAAATGATAGAAAATATGAAGGAAGGCCAAGGGTTAACTTACAAATGATCTTGTGTTTGAAACCTTCCTCCAAGCTTCACCTTGACAACTTGCACACAAGAAAAACAAGGGAAAATGTTGGGGCTATTTCAGGGCTTTCCGCAATCAAACCCTCGCTTTGGTGTTCCCACCTCCATGGATAGCCAAATAGATTAAAAAAGTGGAAAAAGTGAACAAATACAAAGTGGTAAAAGTAATCCCCACTCAAGGAGGAGAACTCGTACCATAAAATATCAATGTGAGCAAAGTAATATATTCACAAATAGATAAGAAACAAGAGAGTGTTACCAACAGTTTGTGGCCCACTCTTGAATGCACGAACACATTGTTGAATGCTTACAAGAGATATTTTTCTATTGGAAGGACCTCATTCTGGTAGATCTTCGTTGTAGAAGTGATATTGCAAGAAGGAGAAGCCAATAATAGAGTGAGATTAAAAGATTGAAGTATTACAATGAGAAGGAAAAACACCCCAGAATGAGAACAAGAAAGAGAGCTTTATTGTTGCATGGGTGGGAGGAGCCATTACACTCAAAGTTTTGACTACACAGACATGTGTCAAAGTCAAGATTTCAAGATTCCACATTTCCAACTTTGAAAACTGCATGGATGCTAGCGCGTATTGCAGGCATCCAACACATCAATTTTTTGGGAAATGAGGTGGCAGAATGTTGTTGCTTCGTCATTGGTCTTCATGGAGGTTGAATCATGAAATTTTGACCCATGAGGTTCTTATCATAAATTCAACTAAGCATAATAAATGCAAGGCCAAATGTGTAAATGTGAAATTTCCCTAGCGTGCAATTTTGTGACATTATAGATACCCCAAAAGGTACCATCTTAGATCATGAAGTTTTGCATCCAAACATGTTAGAAAAATCCCCAACTATTTTTTTTAAATTAGACATGATGAAGGCCTATGACAGGGTTGACTGGGACTTCCTAATGGTTGTTTTAAAGAAATTTTTCTTTTGTCACAACTGGTGTAAGTTAATTCTTTTTTGTCTTTTGGGAGCCAGACTCTCAATAATTGTTAATGGTTCCTCATATGGTTTCTTTGCTCCCACTCAAGGGGTAAGACAAGGTGATCCCCTCTCTTTGGTTCTTTTTATTCTAATGGTTGAGGGTTTGAGTAGATCCATCATTTCTGCATACTCTTCCCGAGTTTGAAAAGGTATTTTTGTTAGGCTATTTCCTCTACCAATTTCTCACTCTCTCTTTAGAGATGATACTCTTTTATTTGGACAAGAAAGCATGGAAGAAGAAAAAGTGAAAGAATTTCCTATCTAATTATTGCTCATTCTCGGGTCAATCTTTCAACATAGATAAGTCTAGAATCTTCTTTCTCAATGTTAACCCAATGGTTAAAAGTTAGATTTTAAAATTTTGGCATTTTTACTGTGACTACCTTCCTTGCGAATATTTGGGAATCCATTTTTCCTTAGGGAAAGAAAAACATGAATTTTGGGACAATATAATCATTTTTTCTTCTTATAGAATTCTACTTTGGAGATCTAAATGGCTTTCCTTTGCAGGAAAAGTGGTAATGCTTAAAGTAGTCTTGCATTCCCTCCCGATCTATTTGATGTCAGTATTAAAGCTCCCTCAAGGAAAAGGAATGGCTCGATAGAAGGTTTTTAGAGATTTCTTATGGGCTAAAAATGTTACATCAAAAAGAAAACTACCATTGGTGGTCTGGGATTCCATGTGAAGATCCAAAATGAAAGGGGGTGTAGGAATGAGAGACCTCTTTCTGCAAAACAAAGATTTAGGTGCTAAATTGGTATGGAAGATTTACACTAAACCTGACACCAAATGATGCCAAATTATGAGACATAAATACCTTGATTCTCTTGACAGAGAAAGGATTTTTACTCAAAGGGACCTTCCTCCTGGCTCAAAAATATGGAATTTTATTTCTTCTTGCAAATCGGCTCTTCTTCTGCATCTTTCTTGGTTAATAAATAATGGGGAAACAACAATTTTTTGGGAAGATGCTTGGAATGGTCATAAGCCACTCAAATATCTTCGTAATTGGGGGAAAATTGAAACTACTCTTAAAGCTCTTTGGGGTGATAAAGTTAAATATTACTTGGTAATTGAACTCAGGAACCCACATCAAGTTGTAAGATGGAAAGACTTCATCTTTATGCCTGTCCCATCATAGGTGAAGGACTCTCTCATGTTTGAACTAAGGAAAAGACGAATCTTCTTGTCTAACAAGTAGGATGAAATATTATGGCTCAAAGCTAAATTAGGCAGTTATAATGTGAAGGATGGTTACAACTCTCTAATAGATTCAAATCACTCATCTCCTTAGCCTTTCAAACTTTTTTGGGGTTTTGATGTACTTCCCAAAATAGGTGCTTTTGCTTGGATTTCCATAAAAGATAGAATTTTAATAGGTATGATGCTTGATAGATTGGGAATAGTCCCTTTATTACCTTGTGTCATGTGTGGCAAGGCTTATTAATCTACAAATCATCTACTCATTGGTTGTAATTTTGCTCATTAGTGTTGGTTGTGGCTGTTAAGTAAGCTTGGTTGGTCGAGTCCTCTTCATAACTCCATTCTAAAACATTTCCTCAGTTGGCTTGCTTTATGTTCAAATTTCATGTTCTCATGTATTTGGGAGATGAGTCCCTCCATTTTCATCTAGAACCTTTGGTTGGAAAGAAATAATCATATATTCAGGAAAAAAAGCATTGGATCTAAATCAAGTGATTTAGAAAATTGAACTACCTATCTCAAAAGTTACAATGGAAAGAATTTATAGAAACACAAATTCAAAAAAAACATTTTTCTTCTTGGGAATCCTTTATTCTAAAAAAATGGCCCCTCCTCAAACTTCCTAAGTTTGGATCTGTGCAGAATAATGGTTCTCACGTAGACAAGAATATTTTGAAATGGTCATTGCCTCCATGGGATATCATAAAATTGAATTTTGATGGGGCCTCTAGAGGCAATCCTAGAAAATTAGGCACACTTGCAATTTTGAGAGATTGGTAGGGTTACTTTATAGGTGTGGCTTGTGAATTATTAGCAGATGGAATAAATAATGTTGCAAAATTTAATGCTTTAAGGATAGGTATTGAATTGGCCACAAGATTGTCCATTCATCAAATTGATATAGAAGTGGATTCAATGGTGGTAATCTCAGCTCTCTCAAACAAAAAATCAGAATCATGACATTTAAATTATCTTTTGTCACACATTCAACTTCTGATAAAAAAAATCTCACTTCCAAATAATGCACTGTTATAGAGAAGCTAACACACTTGTTGATTTGTTGTCAAATAGGGCTATTGATGATTTTATTGGCTATAAGGAATTTTTTGGGCATAAATGTGCTCTCTTATTCTCATGCTAACAACTTTGTTTTTTACTCTCTATTATTAAGGATGTTTTGCCAGACCTTACAGGTGTATCGATTTATTCATTATTCTGGAGAAGGATATTGATGAGACCATAAATTGTCTCATATTTTATCAAAGAGAATCATCTATTTCTTCTTAATGCATTAGTGTTAAAGTGGATTTGAGTAATGATTGAGATTTCTTTAGCTTGTTTAAAGTAGAATATAAAGAAAATGTTTGATTTATTTTTGGTAATTAAATGTTATCCAAATTGCCTCTAATATGTCTCCATGAAGTGTTTAAGATGATATAATGGAGATAAATGAGTTATTAAATAACTCATGGTAAGAAGGAGCTTCATAGACACTTGTAGCAGAGAGCTCTAGACACTTGAAGCAGTTAACTCCTGAAAGATTTAGAAGGCTTTGAATAAATAATGAGAAGATAGAGAAGAATCCCAACACACTCCTACATTCATGAAAAATCATGGAGCATCAGTCATTCCTAAATTAATGGGATGAGTATTTGTTTCATGTTGAGTTCAAAGATCTCTCATAGTTATTAGATTTCATGCTTCCTTCTTCCACCAAAGATAACTCAAGTTACCACATCACTCAAATGTTGTTGCATGATTATAGCATGTTATTCATGCTAAGGATAAATTATTTGGTTGAGTGAACTGAAGAAGAATCCATTCATTCATGTGGAGAACTGAAGATTCCCTAAAAATTAGGCACCCAAAAATTGTGAAAAATGCAGTCTCAGTAAAAAAGCGATATATCCCTCGTTTCTCAACAAAATTCAAAAATTCAAAATGATCTGGAAATTAGATTTGAAAATATAAAAACCATTTTGAGAATTTGGCATGATTTGTAGTAGGGAAGGAGCATTATGCATTAGAAAATGACTAAGACAAAGTGGCGTGATGGAGGACAACAACTTCAATTTTCTTGAAGTTTTGTAAACGACCCCTCAAAAATAGGATCTTAGATCCACATTCTTAGTGGATTGGTTGGATAGATTTAGCATATTAATTCTATAAATACAATGTAATAATTTGATCAAAGGGAGGGGATTAGAAAGGCTTGTTTCAACCTAACGAAATAGGATAGATCTAGTTTCATTTTCCAGCAATGTAATTCTAGATTAAATTTGAATCCAAGAAAGCTTTTCATTTCCAGCAATTGTGAAGTAGTTTAGTATTTTCAATTCATGCAAGTGTGCCTTAGATTAGTTCCCTTTCATGCAAATTTCCTTTCATGCAAATTCCCTTTCATGCAAATATGATTTATTTCTACGAGTAGAATAGACTATCAAGCAAGTTTTCTACTTTCTCTCTTGCATACAACCATGGACACCGCCTTGGATTGATAAATTAAATGACCAGGATTACAATGACCCCATCAGATATAAAGGAAATAAATTTAATAGTCATGCCCATAAATCATATTTATTTTGATTTTATGCCCCTCATCAGCTCTATTTTCCCATGTGAGGTTGTCTCCCGTGGATGGATGAAGCTGATTGGAATGGTAATGACAACTTATGGAGTATTTAATGGAATAAATACAAATCAATCACTTTGGACGGTCCTCATGGAGTCCTCTCGTATTGAAATTTGGATTTCCCATGACATGCATTGGTTAAATTGGAAAATTTGTAGATATTTGGTGTTTATTTAAAAAAAAAGTCTCACTTCCATCTGCCCATGTGAGGTTATCTCATACAAATAGATGTTGGTGAAGATATATTTGGAAACTCCTCTAACTATGGGTATTGATTCTTAAAAATGTATGAAATGACATTCAATTTTATTTGGAAATGCTTTGGTTGTGGTGGCTCTCCTCATTTGTGGAATCTAGATGCCTTTCTTGGAGATTGGTACTTCTTTGGGTTTACTTAATCTAGGCTTTTTTCCACTCATTTCATTTGACAATACAATTACATGCAATTTTTATGTTGGATTTCAGATTTATTAAATTTACTTGTACGGCTGCTCCCCGCATGTTTTATGGGAATTTTGGGGTTCTATTAATAACACCTTTTGGGGTGTATTTTAAACATGGTGTTTTTCTCTATCATGGTAATGGAGGCTACTTTCACAATTTTCATACCTGCCAGGTGTCATGAGGTCAACTCTGCGTTTTTCGGTTGATAAGCTGAAGAGGACATTTGCTATAAAATGTAATTAGGTGGCAGATATTATTTTCATGGTGCTTGGTTAGGACTAGTTGGATTTTCATCTGTGTGATCAATTTTTATGTGTGTTAAATATATAAAAACAAATGAATCAAACACACCAATAAGACATTATATCAAAAAAAAATATTAAAATAATAGAGATGCAAACTCAGTATCCTGTTATTGATGTCGTCCTATCGTCCTCTATCTCTAGTGTTTTGTCGATTCCAATTGGCTCTCAGATCTTTAGCTAGGCTCAACAAATGGTCTTCCTAGAGAACGCGATTGAATATGAATGCATGCAATGCTATGCTAAGACATGATTATTCTAATGCTAAACATGATTGCTAAAATGAAATATTACGATAATGTTATGAATAATAAAGCTATAATGATAATGCTAGAATGCAATTAATTTCTAATTCATCTGTTGTGTGTTGTAACCATTGCTTGGATTTGCAGTGCTATTTATAGAGTTTTTGAAAGCTTTTGATTAGCTGATATGATCAACAAATGTGAAAATTCTTGGCAGATCAAACGGTTGAAGATGGATAAGACTAAAGAAAAACAGAAGAAAACATAAAGCAAGATTTGTTTTCTTTTCTATAAAATAGGTAAGATAAGATGATAAAGATGAATTGTAAAAAATCATCTTTTTTGTGAGATTATGGAAAGATTTTGAAAAAGATAAATAATGAATTATTAAATTCAATTATTCATTTATAGGTGACATGGAGATTTTTCTTAAAATAGAATATTTACCCCAAATTTGAAGAATAATGGAAGATTTCATAATTAAATAAAATATTTAATTATGATTTTGAAAAGATATGGAAGATATTTAATTAAATAAAGATATTTAATTAAATTTTTTAAGAAATGACATGTAAAATTAAATTAATTAAATAAGATATTTAATTAATTAGAAGAAAGATTTGAAAAGAAATATTTAAACTTAATTAAATAAAAAAGAATTAATTAAATTCAAAAAGTGATAATTAATTAAAATAAATAAAGTGTATTTATTTAATTAATCAAGTGGACATATGAATGTGAAATAATTAAATAAAAATCGATTTATTTAATCATGATAGAAGAATAAATTGAATGAACAATATAATTAAATTAATTAAATTTAATCATATGTAGAAGACTTTAAGAGAAATTATTTAAATAATAAATATTTAATTAAATGCTATGATTAATCAGACATGACCAATTTTATGCATATACATTTTGCCCCTCTTTGAAGTGATGTGTGAAACGCATTGCTTCAAAGAAAATATTCCTGCTTTTGAAATTTGCTGTGTTTGATTTTTTCCCCTTGATCGAATTTTTTTTAACTGATATGCCCCTGATCTAGTTCTGATATGTTTGTGATTGAAAGATGTTGATGGTATTAATGATGCCTCCTCGGGAGATAAATCACTAATGATGATATGAGTTGTTGAGAACGTTTGAAAAATTTGATGTGATGATGAGATTTTGATTGTGATGTGAATTCAGTGATTTAGCTCTCGAAAAATGATGTATAAGGATGCCCTAGTTTGAAAATGAGGTCAAAGGAAGATAAAAAGATAAAATAAAATAACCTGTCACAAAAACCCACCTTTATTTGACCTTTAAAAGGTAAAAGGGAAGAAAAAGGACAAGTCATTTTCACCTTTTGACTTTGAGAAACCTTGTGCTCTGATAATGACCTGGCGAGATGGAGATTTTGTATGACAGACATAGATTCGGGCGGGCTCACCGATACCAAAGACCAATTGCATATGGACCACCGGTGAGTCGATCCAACCCCTTTTGGCTTTGAAATTTTATGTTTTGAGTCAAATTTTCATGCATTTTGGCACGTATTTATGCGTAAACAATCTGTTTTAGCGCTTAGAGTAGGTGTTTTAGCGCTTTTGATATTTGTTTTAGCGCATTTAGGATTCAATTTTGAATTTTCGATAAAAAGCTAGTTTAGCGCATTCGATAGATAAAGTAGCACTTATAGGATGCCGTAGGAAAAGTAGGACTTGAGCGCATCTAGTAAATAGTGTAGCGCTTTTAGGATTGTGGCGCATCCAGTGAATAAAATGACGCTTTCGGTTAGAGTTTTAGCGGTTTTAGGGAAATAGCGCATAGAGGAAATGAGTGAGCGCATCTAGGGCACAAAATGGCGCATCTGAGTTTGAGCACATCCAGGGAAAACTTCAGCACATACAGGGTTTTAGCGCATATGGGGAAAACTTCAGCGCATACAGGGTTTTAGTGCATAGAGGCCGCAAATTAGCGCTTTTAGGAAATGTGTTTGTTTGATAAAAATGATGATGTTTTTATTGCTTTTTTGGTCAATAGATATAAAAATGGGTATGTCATCATGTTGATATGGATAGAAAATATGATAAAGAGTTGATAACTTTGTTTCCAGAAATAGAAATCAAAGAGTAGATAGCTGATAACTTTGTCTCCCCTGAACGAAAAATAAAGAGTAGATGATTGATATGACTTCTGATAAATTTTCTTTTTGCGATAGAAAACAAATAGTAGATGATTGATTGAGAACATATTTGCATTCATGATGAAAATACAAATAAGATGATGTTTTGATTGTTGATAAATTTACATTCTTGAAAAAGAAAACAAATAGTAATTAATGATAGAGCAGATTGATGTGATATTTAGATAGATAGACTGTGCATTGATTGCATGATATGAGTCACTTAGATAGAATACTTGATATGGGTTCACTAATATGGATCACTGATATGGGTCATTGATAGATAAACATGAGTCAGATTGATTTGCGTGATTGAGATTGAATTATTGATATGATGTTGATTGATTGTCCTTGTGATAACTGGAAATAGGAGGTTTTCAAAAACCTCCAGATTAGGGAGCATCACTCGGCGGGGTGGGATTGGATACCAGAGCTGACACCTGATGATATTGAGCTGATAGTGGTATGTGGATTGGGATCTTTGTTTTCCATGCCTCTGATTCGAGTCAACAGGGGACTATTGACCGCATTAGCAAAGAGGTGGCATTTAGAGCATAACACCTTTCATTTGCCGACGGGTGAGTTGATTGTGACTCTTGAGGATGTTTACAGGATTCTGGGGATTCCAGTGGTAGGCGCCCTTGTGTCCTATGATCACAAGGAGCTAGGTGGGACAAATGCACTGAGGAGATTATATGGTTATGTAGATAGAGCAGGGTATTTGGTGCGATGGGCAGATTTCAGGGGATTTTCGGCCTTACTTGCAATTTTGGGTGCATTCATTGGAGGTATCCTTTGTCCGGATCGCCGGTCAAAGGGACTATTAGTGGGATGGGGGAGGATCCTTGAGTAGATGCTGATACAACCACAAAGATATGCCTAGGGGAGCTGCATGTTGGCTTACTTATATCATGACTTACATCAGGTGATAAGTCCTTCAGATTAATTTTGTTCGTTGTCCTATGGTACAGGCTATGATTGAATGAGAATGATCCTGAGAGAACTGTTATTGAACATGATAATGGATTTACCATGGTTAATACAAGGTTGATTGAGCGAGCTAGAAATGAGCCCTATGTGCTTCCAAGCCAATGTGAGCAGGTATTTTACTCAGAGGTTCCAGGTAAACCAGGTTGGTCATTTGTTGTTAGACATGATCCAAGAGGAAGGCCAGTAAATTATAATGTGGTGGAAGAAGAAGATACCGAAGAACTAGAAGATGATGTAGATGATGATTAGGATCAACAGTTAGTTGATGATGTCCCTGACGAAGATGTCAAAGAGGAGGAACTAGATCATGATGATGTAGGAGTTAATGTTCATGAAGATGATATCTGTGTGGATGATGAAATTATCAAAACTAATATTGATGACGATGATGATGATATGACCAATCCTTACAGTGTCAAATCTAGATCGGATGATACAGACAAAGAGTTGGATGAAGAAGAAGATCAATGAAATTGAAATGTATAAGTTATGCGATTATATTATCTATGTGATATTAATTTCTTGATAGAATTATATTTGACTTATGTGGTTACATAATTAATTCATGATGTTTTTAATTTTTATGCCATTACATAATTAATTTAATGATGTACTTTTTAATGTTTGAAAGGTCAAAAAATTAAAACATTTCAATAGTGATGTTAACAACCTTGAAATTAGTGTGTTTTATGTTTCATGTGATCATACAAGATTAAAAAGTTAGTTGTAGAGGTGGTTGTTCAGTGGTTGACGTGTATGTTGGTTCTTTTTACAATGTAACTAGGTTTGTCTTCTAATCTACCTATGGAATTGCCAATTCCAATCAAGGCAGCTCAAAGGACCTGGACCAACTAACAAGGACTTTAAAAGCCTCCTACACTTCGGCTCGCAAGACCCGAGGGTGATCCCTTAATGTGTTTACAACCTCTGCACCATTATTATAAACAACATTAACAATATCAGATGATCTCACTTAATAGCTCAACGATAAGATAATATCAACTATCTAGAGTGTGAGATAACTAAACACAATCCATTGTATAAGATAGTCAATGATTTGCAATTTGTAGCAAGCTCTAGGAAAAGACAAACAAATACTGAACTACACTAATAATTACAACTTAGATCAGTGCCATATATCCATTGCAGGAGTCAAATTCATAAGCATCTAGAGGTTTATAACATATTTAATACATCACATATAAGATCCCTGACAATATTGCATTACAATTTCATCAGTATGCATTCTAACCCAGGACTACTTATGAAATCCTTATACAACACATATCCGCCTATAATCCCATTCAAGCATTTTGATTAATTCCTTGAATTAAAGCTAAAATAGAATCATACACACCACAACAGTGAGATGGATAAAACAACCCTTAGTTATTTCATTCAAAGTTTAGATATGCATGTACAATGGAGAGACATGAGCTCGAATTTTCATTTCAACTCAAATGCTAGTACTGTGAATTATCATTGAAGCTCTCTTTATTATCAATCCTCCCTTGAAATTTGGATTAATATCAGAAACATCTGGTTTTCTCCCTTGTGGGGCCAATGCCCAAATTGCCAGAGTTTCATATTCCTCACTGAAAGCAGAGTTTTGCAATGCTACCTTGACCTCTTCTTCAGAATCTTGAAAGGGATTCTTAGACTTCATAATAGCATTAAAGGCTACTGCATCTGCAATGTCCCATTTAGGCAAAATTAATACACCAGCCCGACTCACCAGTTTTCTTCCTTCTTCAGGAGTGATGTTCTTGAATTCTTCCATTAATTCAACTTTTACCTCCTCATCATTCTCCTAGTCTGACCTGTCGGGCCTTAGTTCTCTTCTCTGCCTACATTTATCTTGATACTCTTCAAACTTCATCCTCCATACCAATTGCAATAATACATGAGTTTTTACAAATGTATTGTCATCTAGAAACTCCTTGCATGCCTCCATTCTTGCATCTTGTACACTTTTACCTTTCATATCTAAATCAGATAAAACTAATTCAGTTGGCCTAGGAGGGGAAGGCATACCAACTTCCATATCTTGATTAGTAACAATAATCTCATCCATCAGATCCTCCTGTGGTTGATCAATTCTTTGCCTCTTAGGGCTTGACTCAGATGGTGGTGATGAGGGATTGTCTTCTGGTGATGATTCTAAATCAATAATTTTGACTACCCCAGGCACTTTGAATTTTGGACTTGGTTGTGGAGGCACTTTCATAAATTTTTTTCCTTTTCTGTCCACTTCTTCTTCATCACTGCTACTATCATTTTTCCTCATATAAATGGGCCACCTTTTTGTAGGCTGGTATGCTGGCCTTGTTTCAATTGGTCTGGCACCTTACTCTTGTACGCCCAGACTCAATTCTAAATTTATCTTTTTTGTCCTCAATGTGCCCATAATTTCCTTGAAGTTTCCCATTAGAAAATCAATTTTCTTATGGTGGGGACTGAACTCCAACAGTGGATCATATTTCGGATCCATTTTGTGCACAACATATAGTAGCTTACCATAAGCTATCCATTTCTCCTTATTCAACTCCTGTCTATTCAAATCAAATTCATTTCTAATCAAGTCTTTAGGGAAATTGAACTCATGCATAAATTTTCCAGCTTTTATTCTTTTTCTGAAAAGAGCAAAGAAACCCTTAGGATCATGCTGCTGCTTTGGTCCACACCTCAAATGGTAATCATTAAATAAATTATCAAAATGCGTCCAGCCTCCCTTTGAAAATACAAAATCAGACACCACTGTATAATTTGGGAAAAATGTTCCCTTACCCCTTCCAGTGAGTTTGTCCTCATGAATACAACCTATCTTCCACATAACTTCTACAAATCCCACTCTTGGTGGCACATTGTATGGCAGTATATGAGGGGCTCCCTGAAAACCATATACTCTCAAGACAGTGCTGATTGGATATGGGATAATGTCACCCCAGTTATGGTAAACCTTCAATTCTGGCTTCCTCTCCTTTGGCCTGAGGAAATTATGTAATTCCTCAGGGATCCTAGGTATATTCACCATTAATCTAGCCCTTAATCTGGAAGCAAAACAATTATCAAATTGCACATAACTAGTGCTTTCCTTATTACAAGATAAATCTGCAACCCATATCTGTACTGACAATCTTTCTCCATCAACTGATTGCCTTAATTTCATCCTCTCAGAGAAAAATTCAGCATTCTTAAACAAAAACATATGCATTAGCATAGAATACCAAAATAATTGAGTGTCGATATCATTGTTTTGCAACTTTGACAACCCTTCATGCATCCTCTCAGCCAATAAAGAAACGAAGTCATAGGTCACAAAGAAGTTAGGGTGTTGTATTTGCACCCCCATGAACATATAAGCAATGGGCATTACCGTACTAGGACTGAAACCCAAAATCTCACATAAAGAATAGAAAGTGGCTAGGAAATGGTTTGCAAAATAATTTAATTTGAAAGGTTCCTGGTCACTGGGGCTGATATGAAATTTTGAACCTCCTGCCCTAGCTAGATGAGGTGGAAGCAACCTTGCTCTAAGAAGAGATTTCAGCTTTGCATACTCCTGCTTCATTTCCTCAAGGTTGATAGGAACCAAGTCTTCACTCGATTCACTCAAGTCAAAAATATGTTGGACCTCTTCTCTATTAATGCTCAATAGAACCTTTCCATCATTATCCCTGATTATCCGTGTAACAGGGTCATATCTTGCAGCCACTGTCCTAAGCAGGTCTACATCAGGGAATACATTTGGTACCACCAGCTACCCCATATCATACATCCATCCATTTGAGAAAGGGTGAGGAAAATTCCTTTGTCCA
>VDFB02000017.1:281518636-281629681 GCA_007258455.2 Sequoia sempervirens
GGAGGTGACAAACCCTAAAAATAGGATCTGAGCCCCAAAAAGATAGGGCGCCTATTTTAGAATGTGCTCCCTTCTCCAGAGATAGAAAATTTTGATGTTTTTCGTTCAGATTTTCATTTTTCTAAAATCTCTTCAGTAACAGACTGACATAGTACTGACACCAACTCCATATTTGAAAACCCCAAAAATGACCTTTTGACAACACTTTAACAAGATTAAGACTCAATTAAGCAAAATGCCTTAGTGAAGCAAAAATTTTGGTTTTGGGTACAACATTATTATAGCAGGTCGTGGTTGGAAGTGGTCATCCAGACGCTGCAACATCAACAAAAACAACTTTCAGAACTAGGTACAGTCATTATGAATTCACAGTCTTGCCATTTAGTCTCACCAATGCCCCAGCTGCGTTTATGAACCTAATGAACAGTATTTTCCATTATTGTTTGGATAAATTTGTGTTGGTATTCCTTGATGACATTCTTATTTATTCCAAAAACGAGGATGAGCATCTTCAGGTGGTCCTTCAACGATTGAGAGAACATAAACTTCATGGAAAATTATCAAAGTGCACCTTCTTCCAGAAAGAGGTACAATACTTGGGGCATATAATATCAGCTAGAGGAATAGCAGTGGATCCAACAAAGATAAAAGCTATAGTGGAATGGCCAGTACCAAAAAATGTGCATGAGGTTAGAAGTTTCATGGGATTGGTTGGGTATTACCAAAGGTTTGTAAGAAATTTCTCTAGGATCGCCCACCCCATTACCTCCCTTCAAAGAAAAGGAAAAAGATTCGAATGGTCAAAGAAATGTCAAGAAGCATTTAACACATTTTAGGAGAAATTAAGGACTGCACCAATTTTGGTAGTACTAGACCCTAATGGTCATTTTGTAGTTATAACAGATGCATCTAGTGAAGGTTTGGGCGGAGTATTAATATAGGATGGGAAGGTAGTGGCTTATGAATATCGAAAGTTGAAGCAATATGAGCAGAACTATGCACCCCACGATCTGGAGTTAGCAGCTATTGTGCATGCCCTGCAAATGTGGCGACATTACTTGTTGGGGAAGACTTCTGAACTCAAATTGGATCATCAAGGTTTAAAGTATATATTCACCTAGCCCAATTTAAATGCTCGCCAAAGAAGGTGGATGGAGTTAATTTCAGACTATGACTTTGAGGTCAGTTATATCAAGGGCAAGGAGAACAGAGTAGCCGATGCTCTGAGCCGATGGAAACATATAACCTCCCTGGTGTCAGTCAATACAAATTTTAGAGCTCAGGTACTACAAAAATTGAACAAAGATGAATTCTACCTGCAAGTTTGTGAAGCTCTATAGGCAAACTCACAAGAGCCTAAATATGAGGGTTTTCAGATTGAAGTAGATGGACTTCTGAGATATAAGGGCAGGATGTATGTACCAAACTCAACATAACTAAGGAAGTTGGTATGGAAGGAGGTTCACACAACACCATACTCAAGTCATCCAGGGGTAACCAAAATGTTGGCCGATGTCAAAACTTTATATTTTTGGAAGGGAATGAAAAAGGATGCAGCCAGATTCGTTGCAGGATGTATTGAATGTCAGAAGGTTAAGGTGGAGCAACAGCACCTGGAAAGATTGTTACAACCTCACAGTGTACCAGATTGGAAATGGCAAATCATCAGTATGGATTTTGTACAAGGTTTACCGATGACTAGTAGACATAATGCAATACTGGTAGTAGTAG
Source organism: Sequoia sempervirens (assembly GCA_007258455.2). Classification (NCBI taxonomy): domain Eukaryota; kingdom Viridiplantae; phylum Streptophyta; class Pinopsida; order Cupressales; family Cupressaceae; genus Sequoia; species Sequoia sempervirens. Next base: position 281,520,368 of record VDFB02000017.1, read on the forward strand.
ATAGACTCACCAAAGTAGCACACTTCATACCCAGAAATTTGACAGATGGGGCTTTTGTGATTGCTTGAAAGTTTGTACAAGAAATTTTTTGTCTTCATGGAGTTCCAGAAAATATTATTTATGACAGGGATGCTAGGATGACATCCAGGTTTTGGCAAACCCTATTTTTTGCCTTGGGAACTCAGCTAAATATCAATACAGCTTATCATCCTAAAACAGATGGACAAACGGAAAGAGTAAATCAGATCTTGGAAGACCTGCTAAGAATGTACTGCATGGATCAGCAATATAAGTGGGAAGAATATTTACCATTGGTAGAATTTGCTTATAACAATTCGTATCAATCAACTATCAAAATGGCACCCTTTGAAGCACTCTACGGCAAGAAGTGCACAAAACCTATCAGTTGGAACAGGATGGAGGATAGGATCATTTTAGGAACCGAGATGCTTCAGGAAATGGAGGAGCAAGTTAAGTTAATTAGACAGAGATTGAAGGAAGCTAATGACCAGCAAAAGAACTACACAAATGCAAAACGAACCCCCAAGCAGTTTGTGGTTTGTGAGAAAGTTCTCTTGCGAGTTAAACCTCAGAAGAGCTCTATCAAATTTGGAAAAACCTCTAAACTAGCCCCGAGATATTTAGGACATTTTGAAGTCCTAGAAGTTATCAACCCGGTTGCATACAAAATTGCTCTACCTCCGGCTCTCGCCAGATTGCATGATGTATTTCATTTCTCCTATCTTAAGAAGTACTATACAGAATTTGACCATATGATTCACTGGAATTCCTTGCAGGTGCGGGATCCTGGAGTGATCACAATCGAGCCACTCAAAGTGCTCAAGGTACGTAAGCTACAATTATGTAACTGCGAGGTGATACAATGCAAGGTCCAGTGGGACCAGTATTCAGAAGAAAATGCTACATGGGAGGATTATGATGAAAACCTTCGATAGTTTCCTTATCTTTTTATGAACAATTAAGAACTCTATATATATATTTATGATTTTAGACCTAAACCTTTAAATAAATAATCATCAAGGACGATGATTCTTAAGGGGAGAAGTATGTTACATCCCTTTTGTTTTGAACAAGATTATGGCAATAATAATATGGTCATTATGTTAGTTGTAATCAACTACCTTTCATGAGAATGTGAAAAGTGGGAAAAGAATTTTTAATTTACTTGATATAACTGCAATTATGAATGATTTCTTTATACATATATGTGTGTGTGTGTGTGTGTGTGTGTGTGAATGTGTTGATGTGTTTTTATTTTGAAAAGGAAACAGAGAACGGTCTAACCCTATTTTTTTACCAAGTGGATGCAGGATTGACAACAACTCAAAGGGAAAGGGAAATATCATCAAGGAGAGGCCACAGTCTATAAAGGAACCAAATTACTATCAAGTCACGAGTTTGGTGCAAGGTTGCTAACATGGTAGTTGTAACCTTGGGATATTTTCACACTTAATTAAATAATTATAAAAACAAGTGACTTCAACTTTGGTGTAAGAGCAAAACAAGTCAACTTTAATCATGCATCATCGTTCTCTTATTTAAGTCATGTATATAACTCTAAGAGCACACCTTAGTATAAGAATGGAATCAAATAATTTTGGCAATAATAATATAACCTTAAGGTCGTGATTTGGAATGAAGTGTCAGGGAAAAGGAGGCTTTCTTCTATTTTGGGTTGGAGCGGCGATAACACCCCACCACCCTTCTTCATCGTGTCTGGGAGAAATGTCAAAGATGGATGCATGCAGGCAAACGTTTTTCTTTGGTTCTTGGTTCGTTTGGAGTTTGAGGCGGGCATTCTTATTATTTCACTCTCTCACTCATTTCTCTCTTCCATTCGGTCAGCATTCTTCTTTATTTCGTTGGCTCTCGCTCTTCTCTCTCTCTCATTGGCATCGGCTTTCATTAGTTTTTCTTTCTCTTTTTGGTTATCATGGACAAGCGCCATCCTCATTCATTTGCCTCTTAATTCTCAAGGGTGGGCGGTCTATGTTTCTTTTATTTTCCATCAAGCTTTGCATGGTCAAGCGCCATTGTCATTTGTTTGTCACACTAGTTTTAGGGGAGGGAAGAATATTTTGAACTCTTGAGTAATCCGTCACTGTAATACCTTTCTGGACAGTCAAGAATCACGAAAGATTGTTACCATCATCTAGTTCGTGGGAAGGAGACGCCATGAGTATCATCGAGCTTCTATTCCGCGTATCCAGGCACATTTAATGAGTAATTTCTAGTTTGCTAAATCATAATTATTAAATAGTCCTTTACATCATTTGAGAAATCGATGTGAAATGTTAGTGCAATCTTTTGTATCACGTCCTGCTTGATGTTATATATTATTGAATCCATGCTAATCTCAGTGCCTTGGCTAGTCAATATATTTCTTCCTTATTGGTTTGAACTAGCCTTGATCACCCAATTCCTTGCAATCGAAATGCTCTGAGTTTTCTTCCATTAATGCTTAACTTGAAGTCAACACCTTACTCTGTTCTTTAGCCTCGAATCTAGATAGATCATTAATCTCTTTTCCCTCATAAATAAATGGAATTTAATATAATTGAACAATTCTTTTCAATACCATCATAAGACTTTCATTCTCTCCACTTGTAAGTCAAAAATAAGCTTCTACTCCTGATTGTAAAGGAACGAATTAAGATTTGAGTCTCTGATAATATAAACTCTAAGGGTTAAGTATTTTAATGCCAAGTAAGGGTGAGAATGCTGATGGCATGAGAAATGTTACATCCCTTACATTGAGAATATGTTTTTGGTTATGTATTTTGAATGCAATGTTAGTTGCAAGTAACTGCTTTCATGTGAACATGAAATTGAGAATAAAATAGTTGATTTATTTATCGTAACTGTAATGTTAACAATCTTTTTATTTGCAAGTGAATTTCTTGTTCACGTGAAATTGAATGTGTTCAGGAGATTATATTTAAATGCATATTTGCATAGCCATTGAGAACGATCTAACCATAATACTTGTCAGTGGATGCAAGAATGTCGACGCCACGACACAAAAGGAAATGTCATCAAGGAGAGGATGTGGCAACAAGAATCTAATTTATCATCAATCTCGAAGTGGTGTATGACAGAGTATCGAAGTCATAACTTGGCCATAAATAATTCAATATAATTATTTATTCAGTAAGCCAATTTAAATTTATAAATCTATAATCATTATTAAAAGAGTTTGCAATTGGCTAATAAAAGATATAATTAAAATATTATTTTCCTTTAGGAGTGGAGCAAATCAATTCTTAGTAAATATATATTTTTGCAAGTGATTATTGAATATCGAATTAACATTGAAAAATATTAATTTAATGGCATCGATTTGAAGTGGAAATCATCGAATGGTTTTCATAAAAAATTAAAAGAAGAGGAAATTGGAGTCAGTGCTTTTGAAGTGGAAACTCCCGGCAGCTTGCCACCTGGGGATGATGAAATGCCCAAGATTGGGCAGATGAAGGGATTTGAGTTCCCCTTGGGGAGTTAATCAATCACCCTCCTTTCATTTTGGGGGAGCTCTTCATTCTTGGATTCATTCGTTTTTGGGGTTCTCGCGTTTTTAGTGGGGGTCAAACATATTGGGTATTTCTCAAATATCTGCATTCTGGTTTTTGGCAGTCATGAAATTGCTTTAGTTCTAATTTCCTATTACCATCTTTCCCATCCGTCATAGTTCATAATCTTTTATCTTCATTATTGGGGACTCTATGTGTTAACGCATTCTTCAGCCGAGCTCATTCCATTTACTCCCGTCTCTTCTCCTTTTCATTGGCGACTTCCTCAATTGTCTTTTTGGAAATCAATTGTGGGAGCTAGGCATGGCTGAGTTCAATAAGCAACTCGCATCTCACTTGAGAGGTGGTGAATCCAGTACCTGAAATCGCATTTTCCTTCTCTTGTCTGAAAATATCAGTGGCTGTGGTCGATGGGTCATTCGGAGTAAAAGAGTTGGAGCGTCATTGTTTAGAATCATCTTTCAAGCAAGTTTTGCGTAACTACTTCTAAGAATGTTTTTGCAACGATGAAACCAGTATTGTGAACTATTTTCGAAAGAAATATAATTTATGAAATTCTTGCCAGATCGAACTAGAAAAGAGAATCGGCTCTGTAGATGAATGCTTCATAAAAAGGAATGAATAGATAAATTGAATCTTATCTTCTTTGTAACCATTATTAGTCGAGCTTCTTTGCAATTGCTCTGGCTCTGTTTCTCAACTCAATACCGAATCTAAGCTTTAATCTTTCCACTTCTTTCAAATTGACTTCAATCAAATTGTGGAGAGCAGATTTAAATTTCTCTTTTTCCTAATTTTGCAACCTAGGCAATCCCCTTGGAACCCGAATTTGACCCTGCATGTTAATATTTTCTTTGACTGATGAAGGGTAATTTCAAACTAAGAAAACTTGGGCAGAGAATAGTAAATGTGCTCTTTCTTGCTATAAGAAGGATTAAGCTTATGTTTCTGGAGAGAAAAGTTTGGGTCTAAACCTATTAATCTCCTTCACAACTCTGTAAATCTGATTGAATTTATTACCCTGATTGGGGACACATGTTGCTAGAAGAGTCTTGAAAATATTAATTAAAATAAATAAAGAAAATGAAAATCAAACCGACATTATAATTTAAATGTTGTGACAAACGTAATCATGTCGAGCAAGGGTGAGAGTGCTAATGGCACAGGAGTGCCAATAATGAAATGAAATCCTTGGCCAAGGTACGATGCTAGATTCAGCATCTGTCGACCATCAAGTACCAGATGTATCACTGATTAGAGTAGTCTTCTAGTTGGGAGGTACCCATAGTGAAGATTCGATTAGGAGATACAGATCCTTGACACCAAGCTCAGAGGCATGATGATAGAATGATCCTTGTTGATTACTCTCGTGAAGGGATGGGTTTCTTCAGTAGAAGAAACACGGGAGGCCAGTAGGTCTTCGAATGGGCGGTAAAACCCTCGATGATATCTCCTTTTCCCAGGATGACAGAGTCAAGTTCAAATGCTTCAGCTTCTTAACTATATACTCTTGAAACCTTTCTCTCTCTTTAAATTTTTTGAAATAGTTATTTAGGTTATAAATTGTTTAGCAGTAATTAATGATCTTGTTTTTCAGAAGAAATGGAAAGTTAGTTAAAGTTCATTTGTACTTTTTGTTATTGGAAATCAGTTAGATGTTCCTTTTCAGCTGAAACTGTAAATTGAAAGTTAGTTGAAGAATTGAATGTTATGTATTTACTTTAAATGGAAAAAATTCTTTTTCGTTTAGAATGCAAAGGAAATCCTAGTTGGAACAAGTTAGTTGCATCTTTAGCTGAAAGTTGTTAGTTAGTTTCCTTTCTTAACTATAGGACAGATAGAGTATTACATATGGTATCGAGCTACTGAATGTCCCCTTTCTAAGCTTGGATTCAGGACCGTTGGCCTTTCGTTGGGAACCCGGAGGCTAGTCGGAAGTTAAAATTAGGGTTTCCTAATTTTGAGGAGAGGTCATTGCTCGGAGATGAAATTTTTAATGGCGGATTCCTTCTGGGTTTTCAGAGGGCTTCGCAGTGGTATGTTCGTCTCAGCATTCAGAGTACTTTTTGGAATTTACTATTTTTAGTAAATTCTATTTTTGGCAGTTTTCGGATGAGCTCAGGTTGGTTGACTTCCGAGTTCAGATTGATCAGTTGACTTCATCAGTATTGGCTTCAGGGCATTTGCAGAGAAATGAGTTAAGTCATTTAAATTAAAAATAGTCACGTTAAAATGTTATATTTTAATGTTGACCCTTGGCTTAGGCTTAATGACTTAATGTCGTTTTAAAAAGGTGGTCATTGAGGGTGGCGCCCTCATTAAAGAACATTTTAATATTCCCTAAGTCAAAGCAAGATTATGTTTGGCGCATATTTCAAAGTTGAATATTTAAATGAAATATTAAATCAAGAGCTTGAAGGCAAAAGTACGCCATCATTGAGGAAAGGGGATTTTGACCTAAAATCAGATTCTAGGGTTTCGTGAAGTCAAGCGAAGATTATAAAAAGGGAGTCTTGTGCATCATTTTGGGGATCTTGGAAAATACACCGTTATGCTGCCGGATTGAATCTGGATCACTTCGAGGGATGAAGACCTCCTAACCACTGGGCATCTCTTCTCGTTTGTAAGACAACGACTAGTGATGAATTTAGTCTAGTTGCGAATTCATTGTATTCCGTGCATTGTAATCTGCATTAGTATTGTTAGTTTCAGATCTTGCATGTTAGAGGTTTCCTGATTTTAGCATTTAGCTACAGCAGACTCAGTATTTCATTCATATTTCAAAAAAGACAAAATATTTCTTTGTGGGTATTGCATAAATCAATTGGTATGAGTTAGGCGCCATTGTATGTCAATTTGTGGAATTTTCATTGTAGTATTTGATTTTATAAAGCAAATCGCCTTCTCAGCTGTGGCCGTACTGTTTCAGCATCTTGGGATTCGTGTATTTAATATCAGTAACATTTCAAGTCTGTTTAAGGTTCTGTTCTTGGTCGCCCCTATTCCACTTGAGTCTTGCAATTGATATATATCATTTTGGAGGAGTATATAGAAAGATTTGAGCATTTCATGGTTTCCTATGCTGCTGGTAATGCGTTGAAAAGTGCAGGACTGTCACAGCAGATTGGATAAATCTGCATATTGATTGTTGATTGGTGTGGATAGTTCTTTCAAGCCACGTGAAGACAACAAGGAAGATTACCAAGCTGGAAGAATAAGGTTGGATCTATAATCTGCTGTTTCTCTGATCTTTACCTTATGCAATAAGTTCCGAATTTCGTGTAATTCTCTTATAAGTTGATCTTTTATTGATAGCAAGATCTCATTCTTAAATTGTATACTGGCAGTAGTACTGTCGATCTTAGATTCTTGCTCAGTCAGATTGTAATGTTCTCTCTTTCAGCATTTTGATAATTGAATGTAATCCATCTCCGCCCTATGGTCGCTACTATCCCATACTGGGTTAGAAAGCACATTCTGGGTGTTGAGAGTCTTTGGCTTTCAGCATTTTCTTTCAAGCAATAGTTTGTTTTCACTCCGTCATATGGTCGCCCCTCACTCCGTATTGGATTGGGTAGCACATACTTGACGTTGAGTTCTTTCCTGCAAGTAGAATAGAAGATCCTCTGACCAATGCTCGCCATCATCGGCGCCATTCTGGTTAGAGTTGCTTTCTTGCACGTTTTGGGTTTCTTCCCTAACCTTAACGGGTGCACTGCTTGTAATTTGTAATTTGAAAACGAAAAAATTTGGCTCGGAATATTTCAGCTACTAGGTTCGACACTGAACCTCGGGGCTCATCATGCAACTCAGAAAACTGAAACCAGCACTGGGAACCTATCACAAATAGTGACAATGATGCTTAACCAGTTTTGTATTAAAATCTATCACAGGAAGTGATAGTCACTTGTAAACCTTTTGCATTGAATCTATCACAGGAAGTGGTAGTTATTTTGTATTAAAATCTATCACAAGAAGTGATAGTTATTTTTGTAAACATCTTTGCATTGGATCTATCACAGGAAGTGATAGTTATTGTAAACAATTATGTAATTGAGTCTATCACAGGAAGTAATAGCCAATTTTGTAAACAAATCTTGTACTGAGCCTATCACAGGGAGTGATAGCCTTTTCGTAACCATTTTGTATTGAATCTATCACAGGGAGTGATAATATTTTTGTAAACAATTTTACTTGTAATCGTTAAAGGCTCTTAGAAGTAATTTGAGTTATCAAGTATTTATGAAACCATTCTATCTAGTTAAGGCAAGGTATGCCTAAGGTACAAAGATTGTGATCAAAACCTATATAATAGTTATTTTGAAATTGTGGACTTAAGGATGGGAAGATCCAGAAGCAATCAACTAGGTGCAGGGGCATCTGAGTGTTGAAAATCCTTGAAATTATATCACTGACACATAGATAAGATTGGTTCTAGCTTAACTTCTAGATGGCTAGGAAGGAGCCAAGGGGAATAAAAAGGATCAAAAGGGCAAGCGGTGATACATTGGTATGGGATGTTGAGAAAAATGGTAAAGGACCTGGAAGTACTTTTGTTCACCAAGATTCGTGTGGAAATTAGTTGACATAGGCAAAACAATTATGCATAAGTAAAGGCGAAAACGAGAATCCTTAATACCTCCTGAAGCCTTTTGGAAAAGATGTTAATATGTGAAAGAGGACAAATTAAAGGGGATCATATCAAGCCCTATTTTGATGAAAAGATCAGGATTAGAATCATTCTTAAAAAACTTGTTAAGAATCTACTTGGAGAATGCAAGATAAATCATAACAGTTGTACGGAGAAGATATCAATTATTCTCATGGCATTTCGGCCAAATGGTTGTGAACCCTGAATTTTTCCGTTTGGAGGAGTTAGAAAGCTCAATTGCAACAGTGAATGGAGTCATCACCGAGGTACTTAGCTAAAGTGGTTTAAGTTTTGAGCAGGTAACTTATTCAGTGAAATAAGGAATAGAGTTTTGTAAAGTGGAACGAAGGAAAGAAGTTTATGATCCAAATATAAATTTTGTGTGTTACTATGGCACAATCCTAAAATATCATCTTATCCATGAATGATAAATACTCCAAAAAATAGGAGTGAATGTGTTATAACCCTTTTCAAGTGCACATTTTTGAGCATAATGAAAGTCTCAAGGGACTTATTTTTTTGAAGCGCTTGTAACACAATCTCTAACCCATTGTAAGTTTTTGGGAAGACTGAATACAGTGCAGTAATCTACTCTCTTGTTAGTGACTTAGTCAAGTCACGTAGTGCATAAGGAGTGTTCCTCTAGATTATGGCACTTCTTTGGATTTTGGTAAAATTCCTTTTTAGTATGGGCAAGGAATGTCGTCGTTTTATTTCTTTAATTTGAAATGGTTTAACCATCGAATTTTGAAGATTGTTTATTTTATGGCCAGTTGGTCAAAATTTGACTAAGTATCGGAAATGAGATCATTCTTTTGGTTATTGCTGAAATTAAAGTTGTTTATATTTTGTTATAGAGCTAAGTATTGTGGGGGTTACCCAAGAATATTTTGGTTGTTCACCATGTTTGATGTAATGATCATCTCTATCATGTTCGGGATGGGCCTCTGATGGATTGTGTAAGGGAGTAATGGTAGGAAAATATATTTGATATGTCCTTAACCTTGCAAAAGAAAGAAACCTTGTGTTATGGTATGTGGGCGGACAGGAAGTCCAGTAAGCCCGGGTGAATAGTCTCTCCAAGTCGAGCAGGGTGGTGAACTTTATACTCCAAACACTTAGCTAACCAGAGTTGTCGTACTTAGTAGGAGGGTATCCTTAGTAGTGCGACAGAGTCAGTTAAGTGGGGTACACACCAGAGCTTAGATGGCAACTGAGAAGGATTCCCTCTTATTAGTGGCATGCCGAGTCTTGGAGGACAGTTGAATTAGAAAAGAAATTTTGATCCTTTCTCTTGTAATTACTTATCAGCTTATTTAAATGATGCATGAGATAAATGAAATTGGTACCTAATGAATAACCTTTTCAGCTAGAAAAGTGAAGGTTGTTAACCTTTAGTGAAATTCTCTTGGTAAACCAGTATTAAAAATAATTGATTGCTTTACATAGGAAGAGTACCCACCTTTATAGTGTTTGTTATAACAACTTCTATAATCTCGCTGTCAAGATGATTCCATTTGAAACATTGGACAGAAGAAGATGCTGAATTCCTGTAAGCTGGGTAAGCTAGAAGACTGGATTAGCATTAGTCCGGAAATGTTGTCAGAAATGGATAAGCAAAACAAACCGATCAAGAAAGATTGGTGGAAGCTAATAATAGATAGAAAAGCTAAGTAAATGTCTACTGTACTTTAACACAATTCTCAGCTTGAGAAGAAAAGATTCATAAGGTAAGGAAGGTATACCAAACCAGATTTCAGAACTAGGCGCAGTCATTACGAATTCACAGAGTTGCCATTTGATCTCTCCAATGCCCAGTTGCGGTTATGAATTTAATGAACAATATTCTTCAAGATTGCTTGGACAAGTTTGAGTTGGTCTTGCTTGATGACATTCTTATTTATTCCAAGAATGAGGAAGAACATCTTCGACATCTTTGGATAGTCCAACGTTTAAGGGGACACCAACTTTATGGTAATTTGTCAAAATGCATTTTCTTCCAGAAGGAGGTATAGTAATTGGGTCATAACATATCAGCTAAGGGAATAGCAATAGATCCTACAAAAATAAAAGCTATAGTAGAATGGTCGGTACCTAAGAACGTACACGAGGATAGGAACTTCATGGGTCTAGTTGGGTATTATAGAAGGGTTGTGAAAAACTTTTCTAAAATTGCTCACCCCATCACCTCCCTTCAGAGAAAGGGGAAGAGATTTGAATGGACTGCAAAATGTTAGGAATCTTTTGATACATTGAAGGAGAAGTTAACTACAGCACCCATTTTGGTTGTACCAGACCCTAACGACTGTTTTGTAGTAATCACAAATGCGTCTAGTGAAGGATTAGGTGGAGTATTGATGCAAGATGAGAAGATGGTGGCTACGAATCCCGGAAATTGAAACAATATGAGCAGAATTATGCACCACATGATCTGGAATTAGCAGCCATCGTTCATGCCTTACAAATGTGGTGACATTACCTGTTGGGAAAAACATTTGAACTCAAGTCAGATCACCAAAGGTTAAAGTACTTATTTACTCAACCTAACTTAAATGCCCAACAAAGAAGGTGGATGGAGTTAATATGTGATTATAATTTTGAGATCAATTACATCAAAGGAAAAGGAAAATAGGGTAGCCGACGCTTTGAGCCGACGGAGGCAAATAACTTCTATGATGTCAGTCAACACAAATTTTAGAACTCAGGTGTTGGAGAAAATGTGTGAAGATGAATTTTACCTTCAAGTGCGGGAGGCTCTTTAGGCAAATCCACAAGATCCTAAATATGAAGGTTATCAAATTGAGGCTGATGGGCTATTAAGGTACAAGGGCAGAATGTACATACCCGATTCTCCAAAGTTAAGGAAGGTAATATGGCAAGAGGCTCACTCAGCACCCTATTCAGGACACCCTGGGGTAACAAAAATGTTGGCCGATGTCAAATCACTGTATTTTTGGAAAGGAATGAAAAAGGATGCAGCCAGATTCGTTGCAAGTTGTTTTGAATGTCAGAAGGTTAAGGTAGGGCATCAGCACCCAGCAGGGTTACTACAACCTCACAGTGTACCCGAATGGAAATGGCAAGTCATTAGTATGGATTTCGTCCAGGGATTACCGATGACCAGGAATCGGCACAATGCAATACTGGTTGTGGTGGACAAACTCACCAAGACAACACATTTTATACCAGGAAATTTGATAGATGGAGCTTCAATGGTTGCTCGGAAGTTTGTATAGGAAATTTTTCAATTGCATGGAATTTCGAAGAAGATTATCTCCAACAAAGATGCTAGGATGACTTCCAGATTTTGGAGGACTCTATTTTCTGCTCTGGGAACTCAGTTAAATACTGACACAGCTTATCACCCGGAAACCGATGGTCAAACGGAAAGGGTAAATCAGATTTTGGAAGATCTACTCAGAATGTACTGCATGGATCAGCAATATAAATGGGAGGAATATTTACCATTGGTAGAGTTCGCCTATAATAACTCCTATATGCAGCTATCAAAATGGCACCATTTGAAGCCTTATACGACAAAAAGTGCAGAACACCTATTACTTGGGACAAAATGGAGGACAGGACCGTCCTCGGGCTCGAAATGCTCTTAGAAATGGAAGAACAGCAAATTAAGTTGATCAAGCAGAGGTTAAAAGAAGCCAATGACCAACAGAAGAGCTACACGGATGCAAAAAGAACCCCCAGGCAGTTTGCAGTTGGGGATAAAGTTCTCTTACAGGTAAAACTCCAAAAAAGCTCAATCAAATTCGGAAAAGCCTCAAAGCTAGCTCCGAGATATGTGGGACCAATTGAAGTCCTGGAAGTTATTAACCCAGTAGCTTACAGAATTGCCCTACCACCAGCTCTCACCAGATTACACAATGTATTTCATGTTTCCTATCTTAAGAAATATTATGCAAGATTTGATCACCAGATTGATTGGAATTCTTCGCAAGTGTGGGATCCAGGGGTGATCACAGTCGAGCCACTTAGAGTGCTCGAGGTGCGCAAGATGCGCTTACGTAACCGCGAGGTTATGCAATGCAAGGTCCAGTGGGACCAGTACTCTGAAGAAAATGCCACTTGGGAGGATTATGAAGAAATCCTTCAGAAATTTCCTTATCTTTTGATGAACAATTGAAAACACTATATTTATGCTTATGTTTAAATTTGAAACTTTGAATAAACAATCATCGAGGACGATGATTCTTAAGGGGAGGAGTATGTTACATCCCTTACATTGAGAATGTGTTTGGTTATGTATTTCGAATGCAATGTTAGTTGCAAGTAACTACTTTCATGTGAACGTGAAATTGAGAATAAAATAGTTGACTTATTTATCGTAACTATAATGTTGATCTTTTTATTTGCAAGTGAAATTGTTTTCACATGAAATTGAATGTGTTCAGAAGATTATATTTAAATGCATATTTGCATAGCTATTGAGAACGATCTAACCATAATACTTGTCAATGGATGCAGGACTGTCGACGCCACGACGAAAAAGGAAATGTCATCAAGGGGAGGATGTGGCAACAAGGATCTAATTTATCGTCAATCTCGAGTTGGTGTATGACAGAGTATCGAAGTCGTAACTTGGACATAAATAATTCAATATAATTATTTATTCAATAAGCCAATTTAAATTTATAAATCTATAATCATTAATAAAAGAGTTTGCAATTGGCTAATAAAAGATATAATTAAAATATTATTTTCCTTTAGGAGTGGAGCGAACAATTCTTAGTAAATATATATTTTTGCAAGTGATTATTGAATATCGAATTAACATTGAAAAATATTAATTTAATGGCATCGATTTGAAGTGGAAATCATCAAATGGTTTTCATAAAAAATTAAAAGAAGAGGAAATTGGAGTCGGTGCTTTTGAAGTGGAAACTCCCGACAGCTCGCCACCTGCGGATGATGAAACACCCAATATTGGGCAGATGAAGGGATTTGAGTTTCCTTTGGGGAGTTAATCAATCACCCTCCTTTCATTTTGGGGGAGCTCTTCATTCTTGGATTCATTCATTTTTGGGGTTCTCACGTTTTTGGTGGGGGTCAAACATATTGGGTATTTCTCGGATATCTACATTATGGTTTTTGGCAGTCATGAAATTGCTTTAGTTCTAATTTCCTATTACCATCTTGCCCATCCATCATAGTTCATAATCTTTTATCTTCACTATTGGGGACTCTCTTTGTTAACACATTCTTCAGTCGAGCTCATTCCATTTACTCCTGTCTCTTCTCCTTTTCATTGGCGACTTCCTCAATTGTCTTTTTGGAAATCAACTGTGGGAGTTGGGCGTGGCTGAGTTCGATAAGCAACTTGCATCTCACTTGAGAGGTGGTGAATCCAGTACCTAAAATCGCATTTTCCTTCTCTTGTCTAGAAATATCAGTGGTTGTGGTCGATGGGTCATTTGGAGTAAAAGAGTTGGAGCATCATTGTTTAGAATCATCTTTCAGGCAAGTTTTGCGTAACTACTTCTAAGAATGTTTTTGCAACGATGAAACCAATATTGTGAACTATTTTCGAAAGAAATGTAATTTATGAAATTCTTGCCAAATCGAACTAGAAAAGAGAATCGGCTCTGTAGATGAATGCTTCATAAAAAGGAATGAATAGATAAATTGAATCTTATCCTCTTTGTAACCATTATTAGTTGAGCTTCTTTGCAATTGCTCTGGCTCTGTTTCTTAACTCAAAACCGAGTCTAAGCTTTAATCTTTCCACTTCTTTCAAACTGACCTCAGTCAAATTGTGGAGAGCAGATTTCAATTTCTCTTTTTCCTAATTCTGCAACCTAGGCAATCCCCTTGGAACCCGAATTTGACCCTGCATGTTAATATTTTCTTTGACTGATGAAGGGTAATTTCAAACTAAGAAAACTTGGGCAGAGAATAGTAAATGTGCTCTTTCTTGCTATAAGAAGGATTAAGCTTATGTTTCTGGAGAGAAAAGTTTGGGTCTGAACCTATTAATCTCCTTCACAACTCTGTAAATCTGATTGAATTTATTACCCTGATTGGGGACCCATGTTGCTAGAAGAGTCTTGAAAATATTAATTAAAATAAATAAAGAAAATGAAAATCAAACCGACATTATAATTTAAATGTTGTGACAAACGTAATCATGTCGAGCAAGGGTGAGAGTGTTGGCGGCACAAGAGTGCCAATAATGAAATGAAATCCTTGGCCAAGGTACGATGCTAGATTCAGCATCTGTCAGCCATCAAGTACCAAATGTATCACTGATCAGAGTAGTCTTCTAGTTGGGAGGTACCCATAGTGAAGATTCAATTAGGAGATACAAATCCTTGACACCAGGCTCAGAGGCATGATGATAGAATGATCCTTGTTGATTACCCTCGTGAAGGGACGGGTTTCTTCAATAGAAGAAACACGGGAGGCCAGTAGGTCTTCGGATGGGCAGTAAAGCCCTCGATGATATCTCCTTTTCCTAGGATATACAGTCAAGTTCAAATGCTTCAGCTTCTTAACTGTATACTCTTGAAACCTTTCTCTCTCTTTAAATTTTTTGAAATAGTTATTTAGGTTATAAATTGTTTAGCAGTAATTAATGATCTTGTTTTTCAGAAGAAATGAAAAGTTAGTTAAAGTTCATTTGTACTTTATGTTATTGGAAATCAGTTAGATGTTCCTTTTCAGCTGAAACTATAAATTGAAAGTTAGTTGAAGAATTGAATGTTATGTATTTACTTTAAATGGAAAAAATTCTTTTTCGTTTAGAATGCAAAGGAAACCCTAGTTGGAACAAGTTAGTTGCATCTTCAGCTAAAAGTTGTTAGTTAGTTTCCTTTCTTAACTATAGGACAGATAGAGTATTACAGGAAATGTGCTCAAAATCTTTAAATCCTTGGCCAAGGTTATGATGCTTAGAATAAGCAACAATCAGCCATCAAGAATCAGATATACACCCCTGGTCAGGACAGTCATTCTAGTTAGTAGAACCTATAGTGAAAGACCGACCAGGGTAGTATAGATTCTTGACACCAAACTCAGATGGTAAGATGGTAATTTGGAAATCCTTTATAGTCTACACCTCGTGAAGGGTCGGGTTTCTTTAGTTAAAGAAATGGGGAGACCAGTAGGTCTTTGGTTGGGCGGAAAAGCCCTTGATGATGTTTCTTTTTCCCTCAAAGACTGAGTCTTGTTCAAGCATTCCAACAGGAAGCCTTCAGACTGTACTTTCTCTTAACTCTCTCTCTCTTTACTTCAAAATATATTACTTTATATTGTTAATTTCACTGTAGTTATTCTATGTTCTATTCATCTCTCAATTAATGGAATAGTTTGTTCATAACCAACTGTAGTTTGCTGTTATATAAACCGTTAATTGTTCCATTTCAGCTAAAATTGAAAAGCTAGAAGTTAGTTATTGAATGTTAGAGTAGTTAATGCTCAGATTATTTATCTTTCCTGTTTGTTATTTGTGTTGAAACTCTCGTAAGGAAAATTAGTTAGTTACACTTCAGCTGAATCTAGTAGTTAGTTACCGTTCTTAAACTGTAGATAGTTAGCATGTTACAATAAACTTTGTCTTTGGGAGTTAAATGCAAAGTTTGGCCTATCAAGGACTACAACTGTCAAGAATATTCTACCATTGCTTATGATAGTTGCCTTCTTTGACTAGGAGAATATCAAAGTCTCCACGTTCTTAACAGACTCTCTTGTTTTCTTGATTATCATAGATTTACTCGTTTCCCTCGTGACAGCAGTGCTAGCATTGTTCACTACATTCTCACTAGCATATCTTCCACCTCTCATATTTAGGACCTTTGCCTATCACATCTACTTCTTCCCCCTAGTGGACCATGTCATTTTGTCCTTCACCCTCCATGCTCCTCCCCCTTGCTTGCCCACCTCCCCTTCCTTGCTCTATATCATCAATACTTGTTGCACCATGATCCACTTTGATGATGATTACTCCCTTGACCGTGCTTCTCAACTTTCCCAACTTATGTTCAACTTCTACTCCTTTCCACCCTCCACTATTGCTGCCTTGAAAGAGTTTCCTTTTAATATTCTTTGGGAGGTTGTCCTTGATTCTTTCCCCCACACAATCTATCATTCTACTCCACCCTATCCTCATGGTATTTTCCCTATGAATCGTTGGTTTGACGATGAGTGCAAAGTCATGCATCAAAAATTTGCCTTATCCTTATCCATGGCCCTCCCTCAATTTTTAACACTAATAAGGACTATCATCATCTCCTTCAATGTAAGAAACACGAGTTTTTACATTGGAGGGAACAAGCTCTTTGTTGCCCTCCATCACTCCCCTAAGATATTTTGACATACCCTCCTCCCAAGGAACTCCCCCACTATTTGCTTGGGTCTCATATGCTAAACTCTCTTATGACATCCTTGATCAGCCTACCACTAGATTCCTCCTTCCCCCCTCCCTGTCCCATGCTTTCTACAAGTCACATCTAGAGAGCTATTTTGAAGCTTTGCTCTGACAAAGTGCTGATTGTGAGGGGCTCCAAGCTAAGTTTCTCAATTATGGTGTGGATTCACTTGCTTACCCCATTTCACAACTACTCAATGAGGTTGTTCATTCACCCCATTCACAAATTTGGGGATTGTTCCAAATCAAGTAATTACAAGACAATCATGATTCAACATACGTTTGCAAAACTCTATGCCACAATATTGGACTAATTGCTTTCTAAGGTAATGGAGGGTAGAAATCATATGGCTAAGGGTCAAGCCAACTTCAAGAGGGATTTCCAAACTACTAACCACTCATACCATATGCTATCATTGAATAGGCTTGTCATTGGTCTTCTAAAGTGTTTTGTTTTTCGGTGGACTTGAAGAAGGCCTTTAACTCCATCCAACATCTATGTTCTAGAAACTGCGGGGCATCAGTGTTTCTAATACTCCCATTGTTGCCATAATGCAACTCTATGAGACAATAATTGGGCATTTCTAAACTCTTATGACTTTTCTAACTTTGTCTAGAATACCATTGGAGTTAAGTAAGGTTTCCCTCTCTCACCAACCCTCTTTGCTATCTATATTGATTGGCTTGAGGATTTTCTTAAATTGCATACCTATGTAGATGATGGTTGTTTGGTTCACCATGTTGTGATTGCTATTTTAATCTTTGTTGCTGATGTGATCCTTCTCTCTTATTCTCCCAACAGCTTGCAAAGATAGATTGATGCACTTTTTGAGTTTTGTGATCTTAATCAACTTGTGGTTAACCTTAGTAAAATTATGGTCTTGGTCTTTAACACCACCAAGGATGTCTTTCTAGGTTTCATTTCTTCTACAATGAGGACCCTATGGAGATAACCACTAATTATATTTATCTAGGAATTCAATTTATGGGTCCTCTCTCCTTTTGGCCTACCTCTCAAACTCAAGGTTTGCAAGGGCTACACCTCACTCTTTGTTCTTGAGAGCCAATGTTTTCAGGTGCGCTTCTAGGATATCCCATCAAAGATGCTCTCTACTTTGATGCAATGACTAAACCTATAGTGCTTTATGTTTCTAAGGTTTGGAGCCCTAGCTTAGGTTTTTGTGACTAGGCTCAAGTTGAGAGGATTCAAACATTTATACAACATATGATCTGATGCAAATGAATAATTCCTCAATGTACTGTACGAGCCGAATTTGCTGCCCAACACCTTTGTCTTGGGCGCATCTTCAAACTCACTTGTATTATACAGAAGCTAAAATCCATGGGTGGCTTTGCTTCATTCAATGGTAGATACCCTTTTTGGCACTCTATTCCTTAGAGGAGATTGCCTCTTTGGGTTCCCTGAAATGTCAACATTTTTTGGTTCTCCTAAGTCCATTTTCTCTTTGAGTATATCGACATTTCTTTGGATCGGCTTCCTTCCTTTAGGTACTCCTTATGTGCTCCTTGTCACCTTCTTCTAGGGAAAGAGATAATCAATCCATCAATGAGGAGATATAAAATTAGTATATCCAAGTTACTTTGATCTACCCTTTGAATTCTCTCAACCACAAACTAGTTTTCTATGTTGAGCATTTCTTATAGGTTGTTGGTGGGACCTTCATTCAACCCACCTATCTTCAACATCATTGGCATCATGGTTTGAGGTTTCCCCCTGGTTAGTTGTAATTGTGGTCACATCAACTTCGTGTTGAGAGTTGAGACAACTCACCATATTTTACAAAATGAAAGAAGTTGTCACCTTTGTTCTCTCCACAAGGTGGAGTCTGAGAAGCATTTTATTTTTCGATGCTCAATCTACCATGAAATTCGTGAAAGGTGCTATTGTTTATGCAAAGTTTATGGTGGTTCTCTATCCATTTCTTCTACTAGCTTGATTAGAGATGCTTGGCCCTTCTTCATGAGGTCACTAGGTTCAATCATAAATCTCTTTGCGGCAGTCTCAAGTCTACCAAATTGATCACTTCTTTCAACCAGTCACAAATGCTAGAGGCATTAAACGTCCTTTGGATACCATTGATTGATGTCAAATATAGACACATTGGTGAGGCATAAATCTCTTCATGGTGGCCCCAAGTCTACCAAATTGATTACTTCTTTCAACTCATCACAAAGTTGGAGGTATTAAGCACCCTTTGGATACTATTGATTCACGTAAAAACAAAGACGAATTGGTGAGGTATTGCTCATCCTTGTGGTCTATTATGCGTAAGGCTCCTCAGCACTTTAATTCTCATTCTAATGGGAGTGGATCTATCTATTCTCAATGTTGAGGATCCTCTCACACCCCTCTTCCATGGCACAAACTTCAAGGGAAAGCTCACGCTGCCAATTTTTTTCCTATTACCACCAATTCTTTGGCTTTGAATGTTGGGAGAGATTCTATGTAAAATAGACTACCTCCTAGGATTTTCTAACACAACCCCCTTAACCCTAGACTTTCCCCAATGAGAAATTTCAAACCCTACATTGGTACTCCTACAATGATTGATGATAATATCATTGACTCCTCCAACACATCATCTAGGGATTTTGGTTCCCTACCTAGTTGGTTTTCTCTTGTTTCTACTCTTTTGCACAGTCTTTGCCCCTGCATATCTATTTAGATTTGTGTTTGGGGGGTTACTCTTTTTTTAGGTTAATCATATATATATTCCGTCCTTTTTTACTTATTTGTATTTACCATGTGTAGGGATGCCTATGCCCTAATCCTTTGCTATTGTACCTAGTGTACACTCCAATCCCTTAGATCTATTCTTGGTCATTCATGGACATTAATATAAATTATTTCTTTCTTTCTTTCTTTTTGAAATAGAGAGACGTTTAATCTTGGGTGGATTATAAATTTTGAGATGGGGAGACACACAAGAGATGTCCTCCGTGCTTTTTTTACTTATTTGTATTTACCATGTGTAGGGATGCCTATGCCCTAATCCTTTGCTATTGTACCTAGTGTACACTCCAGTCCCTTAGATCTATTCTTGGTCATTCATGGACATTAATATAAATTATTTCTTTCTTTCTTTCTTTCTGAAATAGAGAGACATTTAATCTAGGGTAGATTATAAATTTTGAGATGGGGAGACACACAAGAGATGTCCTCCTACCACAAGAGATGTCTTTTAGAGACAAGATGCCCCTAGATGTCTCACAGGATATTTCCTGCCCTGAAAAACGCAAAGACAGTAAAAGAAGAAAATAATAACACTGAGCCTTAAAAGGTCAAAAGATTCAATCCAAGTTGTCATTTCTCTCTCCAATACAGAAGACATTTAATCTAGGGTAGATTATAAATTTGAGATAGGGAGACACACAAGAGATGTCCTCCTACCACAAGAGATGTCTTTTAGAGACAAGATGCCCCTAGATGTCTCATAGGATATTTCCTGCCCTGAAAAACGCAAAGACAGTAAAAGAAGAAAATAATAACACTGAGCCTTAAAAGGTCAAAAGATTCAATCCAAGTTGTCATTTCTCTCTCCAATACAGAAATTACAGTAAAAGAAGAAAATAATAACACTGAGCCTTAAAAGGTCAAAAGATTCAATCCAAGTTGTCATTTCTCTCTCCAATACAGAAATGAGAATGAAACTTATTGAACATTGAAAACGCATCAGCTGGATATTAAAAAGAAAAAAGAATGAGAAAACAGAAGCACAATTGGGCAGTGTACATTTGCAAGGAAGATTATGACACAAGAAAGGCTAGTTCAGAGACACAACCTGAGCGTCATTTTTTTTCAATTATATCATTATGCAATTTATTCTTTAATATTTCTGAAATTTTTGTATGATTATATGTCTATAAATATTTGTGTTTATCCATCTACTACATCATGGGTATCCATATACAATGTACCCCAATTTGGAAAATAATTGTATTGTACCTGTACTTATCCCCATTCCCAAAGACACCTGTACCCATATTTCCAGGTAACTAAGGTTCACAATTTTAACTACATTAAACTCACTTGCGACAATGCCAACAAATCTCAACCTCGTTTTTATACCTTGAGGCTTGTACCATGTCAATAGAATGGGCATCTTCTATCTATTGGATGTATCTCTATTCTTATAGCGCTAAAATTTCAACCATGCTTGGGATAGCTGACGATAATCAATAGTAACAAGGTTAGAAAGTTCAGTAGCATTATGAAGCTGAAAGGTTTGCTAAATTTCAGAATTTGAAAAAGCTTAGAAGCTATATAAAATACAAAATGATCCATACTTACAGAAATAGAATATGATAATGATATAAGATATATTTTAATACCCAAAGTTTTTTTTTTTTTCAAAATTTCATATATCACACAATATTTAGAGAGTGGCATTCATTCTTGAGTCTACATGGGCTAGTTTCTAGGGCCTCCTGATTCTAAAATAAATTAAAAATTTCTACATGATCTAGTTCATGACCATTAATACAATTATTGCCAACCTCCTGAACTAGTGCATTTGCTATACCTTTACAATAATTACTATGTCCATCATTTTTTTGAAAGCATGCAGACTGGAAAATAGAGTTTAGCCTTAGGCAATGTCACGGCCAAAATCTTGACGTGTATTGACAGATTTGGTCCAATAGATTTGGTGCTCTTAATAGATTTGAGGTTCAGTGAAAGGTCTTGAGGTTTGATTCAACCTTGTTATTGTTCTCTTATATTAGGAATGTTGTGTCCCCTTTTTCAATCTGCGGATTTTTACTGAATGGACTGGCAGTGTAGGATTAGCAATTAGATAAGTTGGTAGTTACTTTGAGCTTTTAGTTAGAAATATATGCTGCATTTTAGGAATAAAGCTGCTAAGTCTTGTGTTCTCCAGTTGACCAGCAGCTGAATATTTGTCTTCCAGTTAAGCAGCGGCTGAATCTTCAGTGCCTATCAGCCTATTAGTTCACATCGCTGATTGATGGGTGGACTGCCCAGTTAACTGCCATCAATTTAGGAGTAGTTGCCTATGATTGTGGATTGACAGTTTTGAGGGACTGTTGTTCAGTTAGCTGCCTACGTTTAAGGAAATAAATTGTCAGTTAGTTGCCACCATTTATGGACTGACTTCCCGTGATTGAGGATTATTTGGAGCTGGGTCTATAAAACAGAGCATAACAAAGAATAGAAGGGACTTTTGGGAAAAGTAACAAACATTCAACTCTCATTTCAGTGAGTGGCATTGCCACAGCAGCTGAGTGCATTGGAGACAAAACCTTAAGTGCGAACCTATCATCTTGGGGATGGAAACCCTCAGAGGCAGTACATATCAGTTAGTATAGAGTTTGTAAGCTGGGAGTTCCCAGTAAATTGTATTAGATTGGTAGACTTCCCTTTGAATGTATGTTGTTAGCAGAAAATTATAAAAAATATTGAAAAGTATAATTGTTGCTTTGTGTGTCTGTTATTTGTGCATTTAGTTGGGGGTACTACAAGGAAATACATTTAATATGCAATATTTACCAACATTAGAGTGAATAAGGTGCACTCACGCTATTGGCTCTGAAAATATGGGCTTGAGATAGAGCACATTCGCCCTGACTGGAGGATCTGCTACCTGAAAATAAAGTCACCAACAAAAGTGCTAGCGATAAGTTTGATTCCTTTCTAACTCCAGCCGTGGAGTAGATCTAGAAGCATATTGCAAAAAATAGCCACAAGTTAAATTCCAGTGGAGTCATAAGCATGCATACCCATAAAATATATCACAAAACCTATACCAACAAGAAACGAACAATCATGTACTTAAGCCACAGTGACTTCCCTGGTTTACCAGCTCACACACATAGACAAATGTGTTCAGTGATTCAGACCCCAAATAGTATTTTACTTAGAAGCTCAAACCCATATAAACCCAAGTTTGAAATTCCCTTAAGCGTCCAATGCTTTTGAATCAACAATTGCTCGAGTATGAAATATATGAGCAATGATTTTGCATACACGTTTGCTTGAATATGACTCAAGGGCAGCAACTGTGACCGATAGAACATCTGGGTTTACATGCGTATAAGCTAATAACAACCAAAGGGGCAGCTTTTTATAATTTTCTTCAAAATCAATCTACAATGCAACCACCAGTGATATCCATATATAACGATTAAAGAAACTGACCCTGAGAACAGGAGTAACAGTGCCATCCTTTAGTGTAAAAAGTTCTGAAAGTGAGAGAGACTGAGAAGTTTCTCCACCAGCAAGAAAAGCCGCACCGTGCTCATAGAGATCCCTTGACATTTTCTCATACAGTTCGGTCCTTTGCTTATTATAATCCGATAAAGGCTCTACAAAACAGCAAATGAGGCACCGTAAAGATAAATTCTTTGCGGTTTTAAGTTCATTTCAACAAATTACAGAGAAAATTCTAACGTTTTATTTACCCAGAACATTTGGGATTGTGTTATCACCGTCCTTGGACATGTTTGTGGATGCCATTTTTAAGAAAATCAATAGCAGGAGTGATGAAGAAAGCCAAATGAAGATTGTGAAATATCTTGCTGACCACCATTTCTTAACCCTCACCATTGATGTCTCAGTTTGTCAGCTACTTTGAATTGTCTTCTTAAAATGTTGGTCAGCTTGAAAGTACAAGCAATATCTGACAACACAACGCTTGTTCGCGGATCCTAATTGTATCGTCGTCGATCTCCAACTGTCCACGCATCGAAGCATCGTGGGCAGGTGAATGAATCAATTAAGATTTTAGTCTAAGGGATTAAAATCAATAATAAAGGAACAGCACGTCTGGAAACGAGTGATTTATGAAAGCTTGAAGTAATTTTTAAGGTTTTTTTTTTCATATCGGATTTTTTCTTATACATAAAGATATTTTGTCTAGTCTTGTTTAGTCAAATAAGATGTTTAGATTGTCTACTTTCAAGTTATTTTTGAACTTTATGTGACTAAAAAACAAGCAATATATATGGTTTAAAAATATTTAAGAATATCAAGGACATTAGAATTGTAGTATGTTACTTTGTCCTTCAAGAATCAAAAAAATTAAAAATGGATTAGATAGTAAGGATTCTTATATAGCTCTAAAAAAAATTGTCTTTTTCACAGTAGGGAGAAGTTCTTTTAGTGGGTGTCAGTATTGGCATGGTGTGATGGTTTAAAGTTGGCATTGTTGTTCTTGCCACCAAGGTTCAAACCCCATTGGGGTGGTATTGTTGAATGGATGTATTCCGGTTCATAGCTCCGGTCAAAAGCGTTTACCCCTTGAATTAAAAAAAAAAAGTTATTTTAGTGGGTGACTTCAATGCAAGGGCAATTAATGAATAAACGGGTAACTTATGCAGCAAGGAGGATAACAATCCTCTATGACTTATAGAAGAGGAAAATCAACAATGGGCAAGGTGTTCAATGAATAACAGGGATATCAATCATTTTGGTGAAGAGTTACTTGTCTTATGTGGTATTTTTTATTTGGTTATTTGCAATGGCGTGGGAAAATGGAAGAGGTCTACGAATTTCACATGCAAGACTATAATGGGCAAGTGTTGTTGATTATGTTATTTGCTCACAAAGTCTTCTTGACAAAATAATAGAGGTTGTGATTAAAGGATTATTGGGTGTTTTAAAATATGATCATAATTCAATTCAACTTTTGCTATCTTGGCTAAAAAATTACCAACTTATGATATAGGAATGGTCTACTTATCAACCTACAAAGGGAAAATTTCTCTTAACCCAAGAAAACTATAATATCTTTAAGGAAACTTTAGGGTAGCTAATGCAAAATGAAAAGAAACAATAGCAGTGTCTAAAATTTCATGAGATGACAAGCATAATTCAAGAAGCACTTAATGGCTACAAAAGGACAAAGAATAAGAAGAAAATAAGTCAAATCCCAGCAAATGTGTGGTTTGATGAGGAGTGTAAAGCTCCAAGTAAAGGTAGCAAGCAACTAGGTAAAGAAAAGGAGAACACAAAGTTATACAAGCCTATTGTAAAAGTAAAAAAAAGGTGTTCATAAACAATAGGAGAGAAAAACTAATATACCAAGGGAAGAATAACCCAAAGATTTTTTGGATGGAACTTCAATCAAGAAAAGAGAAAACATAAAATAGCATTATGGCTACTCAATGGTTTGAGTATGAAAAACAATTGTATGAGCAAGATTCAAGGATTGAAGTGCTTCTAAGTGTAAACACGACAATGAAACTCTTCACTTTACAAGAGGTTAAGGAAGGTATCAAGAAGTTGGGTGCAGGAAAGGTTAGGGACATGGTTGAGCTTCAATATGAATATCTAAAATGGGGGATGAAAATCCTCACTCCTCAAATTGTTAAAATATTCAACAACATCATCTAACATGGGTTCCCAAAAGATTGGATTGCCACCTTAGCCATACCCCTCTTTTAAGAGTGGGGATGTTAACAATCCCTCAAATTATTGGATCATCTTGATCAATCCTCTATTTGCAAAGATATTTGACAACAAGGTTGAGCATAAAATCAACAAGTGGAAAAAATTAAAACAAAAAAAGCATAAGGGCAAGCATGTTTTAAACCAAAATACTCAATAATTGATCATGGTATCACTTTGAGGCATATCATTGAAAACATTGGGATGAGAAAGAGGAAGCCTATTGTTGTTTGTCAATTTCAAGAATGCTTTTGACAGTTCATAAACACAATTTATTGTGTAGAATGAAGGATCTTCCAGTATCTCAAAGCAATTTAGAGTAGTTGTCCATGGGCTTTATGAAGAGGTTCAAGTAGAAATCATAACTCATGCAAGTACTTCAAAGAGTTTTAGGAGTGATATTGGGGTTAAGCAAGGTTGTCCTTTATCTCCTACTCTCTTTGGCCTTTATATCAACAAAATTAAGGAGTGGTTGAATGTGAGAGGTGGAGACAATGCTCCCTTGGGAGAGTATGTTGTCAGGCTTATCTTGTATGTTGACAATCTTATTTTTTCTAGATTTTCCCAAGGGTTGCAAGCACATTTGGTAGCACTTGAGCACTTTTGTGAAGATGTGGGTATGCAATTTAATACTAACAAGACCAAGATCATGATCTTCTCCAATAAAAGGAAAAAGAAACAATTTGAGTTTTATTTGAAGGTAGTATCCTAAAGGAAGTAATGGAGTATAAATACCTAGGGATTGACTTTAACAATAGATCGGTTGGGAAACTTACAAAAGGAATAGAACTTTGGGTGAATGGAGAGCACTTTTTGCTCTTCAAAATAGATGCAAAGAGGCATAGCTATGGGATTGGAAAACTACTCAAATTCTATTTCGGATATTAGTAACTCTAATGGTGACTTATGGATGCAAAATTTGGGCTAGTAGTACTTCTGATGCCAAATGGTCACAGATAGAGAGAATTCAAAAGCGCGTGATCACAAGCAAATTAAAATTAAACGCATTAATTCCCTATGAGATTCTTCTAGCTGAAATAGATTCAAATCCTCTTGAAGCCATCTCTATGGCGCATTCTTAAGATATCTAAAAAAATTTGAGCAGATGGAAACAAATCATTGGCCCAATGTTGTATATAAATATGCCTTGGGTGAAAGAAAGAAGACATGGATGAGGAAAAATTTTAGGTGGCTAAACAAGTGGCACATTCACTTGAGTGTTTTTCCTAATAATGGTAAAGAAACAAAGGCTTTTTGTTGAGAAATTTTGTAAGGTTATGTGGACAAAGAAAATTGGGAGAAAGAATTATTACCTTGAAGAATTTAACCCCAACATGGACCATCAACAAAAGGCCTAAATAGAGCTCAATATCCCTTGGAGGTCAAATATTCTCATTACCCAATTGAGGACTTACTCACATTATCTTCAATGTGAAACAGGGAGGTGGAAAAGGCCAAAAGAGGTTTGGGAAGAGAGGGTTTGTATCTTATGCATAGCAAGGGATGTGAAAACTAAAAATCACTTTATTTTAGATTTCAAAGTGTACAATGACATCAAGGTTAGCTACATAAGTAATTTAACAATGACTTATTTCAAGATTTATTCAAGGAAGAATGGGCACTGGAGAGAATGGGAGAGCTCATTATTAAACTAAATTGCAAAAAGTTGGCATTGCACAATGCAAAAATAGTAGAGCTTGTTGTCCCATAGGCTATAGTTGGCCATGTGGATGTTAAAATTCTTCTATTCTATTATAATCCATCTTCACTATCCCCTTGGTGCAAAATAATTATAAACAAGTTAATTTTTCCCACTCTTCCTTAGCTATTGTCGACTTTCCAATCTTGCATCTAAGATGGTGGAAACTAGCCCTTAAATGAGCCATTAACATTTTTTCTTTCTATTTGATCTTGCTCCTATGCATATTTTTCCCAATTATCCCATGTGGGGTTGAACTCTTTGATATAGTTGGCTTACTTCCAAACAATTTTCTTTACTAACGTGTTAGTCCTAAATTTTTCATTAACATTATATTTTATCTCTTCATTAGTGTTTAGGAATTCTTGCATATTAATGTCCCATTTATTCTTCCGCTTGACATTTTGTTGCATCGACTTGTTCTTTCTTTTGCTTAGTTCTTCCTCTATAATTGTTCTAGGTTAACAATGATTCTCCATATTTTGATATTTTTATGTTGCTTAATAAACCGGCCATTATTAACGTTTCCAATGGAAAAGTATTTGTTTCAACTAGAAGAATGTTGTATAGAATTGAATTTTTGATTTTGAGATTTTGAGGCTTATTTATAATTAATTATTTTTATTCTTATATCTACCTCCATTTTTTATCTAACATATTGTTGCCCCAAACTTCACACTCATATAGGGTAAAAGTATAAAATTGTGTCACACTTTCAGCCAACTAAATAGTTTCAAGAAACAGTTTTTCCCTAAACAGTTTATGGTGAAACATTTTTTCCCAAAACTATGTGGCCTATACATGACACATAAAGTTTCAAGTGAAACCCTTTCGCCTAAAACAACCAAACAAAAATTTTCCCTCTATCAATTTAAATGTGATTCAATTTGCATGTATATTTTTGACTAAAAGGGTTTTATTTGAAAGTGTTTTAGTTGAAAACTTTTCACCTAAAACTGTCTCTATGACATCCTTGTTGGCAACCACCTCATATTTTTCAGAAATTTCAGAAACTTTCCACTTGAACATGATATTTCTGTAGTCATAATATTTTTTCAAAAAATTAAAAATACCCTTTTGTAGAGCTCAGAGTCAAGAATCCAAATATATGATTTTTTCTATATTTGTATTAGTTTTAATATATTTTTAAAAAAATAATACAAGTAGGTTGTTATAATAAAAAAAGGCTAATTAGAAATAAAAAAAAATACTAAAACATATTTTTAAAAATTGAAAAATATATGGCACACTAGAGGAGAGAATCATCTCCAAAAGGGTATAATTATTTTTTTGAAAATGATAGCAAAAATTAGACAATAGTTGATGTCAAATGAAAACTATCAAATTCTGGTACTTTTGACTTTAACACGTTATTACGAGGAAAATATACATCAAAAATTTTAAAAAAATTTCATGCACTAGATATTGAAGTTATCTATTTGAGGAAAAAATTCAAGGGAAAATAAAATAGTTTTCTATTTTTTTCTTGACGTCAACTCATCACCTTTTCCTAACATTTCCAACAATTCATAATCTCCTCTTAAATTTATAAAAAAAAAAAAATCAAAAACAATTTTTTATTTTTTTGAAAAGTTATAAGAATAAACTTCATCAAGAGTTCTACATTTCATTAGTTTACATCATTTTGGAACTTAAAACATAAATACCACTTTTATGTAGTCGAAGTTGAGAATTTTTGTTTGTGTTGGCCAATTCCTTTATAAAAGTGTGACACAGGTTTGTACTTTTACCCTACAAGACCATAGGACTAACAAACAAATTGAATAGAGGAGACTATAGAGGAGGGCCCCAACTGGGTTGGGGAGGATGTTATAAACCTCCTCTCTTTGAATTGGGAGGGTGCTAGTTAGTCTGTTGCTTTTGTGTCCTGTTTTGTTTGGGTTGTTGTTGGCCAGCTGTCGATCTGTTGTTTGTGTGTCTTATATTTTGGTGGTTTATGTTTTATTGCTCTAGACCTGATTTTTTTTCCCTTTGGGCTCATTGTGTAAAGGGTACAACGCCCTGTAAATGTTGCTTAATATATAAAAAACAAGCAAATTGAATAGGATTTTCTTGGTGTTTTAGTCACACAGCTCTACATCCCTACAAGTATGTTGTAGAGAATATAAATCTTTCTATCCCTCTTGTATTCTTTTTTTATCTCTCCCAATTGATCCTATTGTAAAAATTGAGTCCAAGATACTTACATTCTTCCACTATTTTTAGCAAGTTACCTTATAAAAAAGAAGTTAATATGTTTATTTTTTCTCTATAATGCAAATAACATGACTTTGGTTTTGCTAGTGTTCACTTTCATCCCAACCTCCTAGAAGAAGAGCTTTAGAGTCCTCAAGTGTTCTCTTAATGTTTATTGTTAATTTGAGGAAGGTGTGGTCACTTGGTGTTCATTTAGAAAAATCTAAGATGTCACTATTGATTTTAGTAGCCCATTGGAACTAAAATGGGGACAAATAGAGGGGATTCAAAAGCTTTTGATTATAAGAAATTAAAAAAAATATAGCTTTGTTATGAGGTTTTTTAGTAGAAACAAGTACCCTCCCTATTGAGGTAAGTGTTGTGATTTTTCTCTTACAATATCTAAAAAAATGAGCAAATGGAGTCAAATAAATGGCCTAAAGTAGTTAAAAAACAAGTCTTGGACAAAAGAAAGAAGAGTTGGGTGAAAAAACAATAAATAGATGAACAAATAGAATATCACCTTGAATGCATGTCATGTAATGTTGTAAATTTCATCTTATGCAATTTTGCATTATATATGTCTTCCTCTTTAGATAAATTAAGATAGTTATGATTTTTTTAACTTAAAACCATATCTCGTCATTGGGTATGCCTATTTTCTAGACTGTTGAATCTGATTTTCTCACGGACCTATGTGCATTGTGAAGACGTTTGCAAGTGGCACTTGCGTCCCACAAAAATTCATGACTAAGTTGTTTGTTGAGACGTTACACTTGTCATGTTTTGGTAGTATAATGCCTTTTTCAACTTGCAACCCCATTGAGAATCGCTCAGGTAGGCCATTTTAACCAAAAAGTCCCTCTTTCTTGGGGATTTGAATTCATTCAATCTAGATCTCTTGGGAAAACACACACAACTCTCTTATTTTCTTAGTCTGCACCATTCTACAACACTTCTTGAGCATACACAACATTCTCCATCTCTTCTTTACGCATATCTTTCAATAAACTCTTTTACAGCTTCTAGAGTAAACTCCATTGTTGCAAATACGAGTTCATCTTCCAAAGAGGCCATTATCATCTCAGAGTTTCTCATTACTTCTTCAATACACCAACAAGCTACACAAATTTTGTACTTGGGAGTGGTAACTATTCAAGCCTTTTCATTAAAGCATGTTATCTTTATTTGTTAAACTTATTGTTCTCTTCATCATTTTACATCTATTTATATTCTCTCGTCTAAGGTTGTTCATGGAGGTGGAAACACCAATACGGGGGTTTGATTAAGGAAAAAACCTATACACCCACCCAAACCTTTCTCTTTGGTCTTGTGTGTGTAGGTACAAGTGGAAGAACTACTTAGAGAAAGCTTAGACTTTGTCAAACATTTCTAGTAATATCTTAAACCTCTCCTTGTCATTTTCATCTAATTTTCACTTACCATCTTTATTTTTGTCACATTATATTCATTGTACACTTGCATTTTGTACCCCTTTCACATCTAGAAATTTGTAGAAATTATTTTGTCTCTTCTTGTGACAAATTATAATTTTTGTTCGTATAGGACACCATTGATGTGCACTATCATCCAACAGTCATGCGTTCATCCTTGATAAAGAGATTTTTGAGTTATCTAGAAGACCTTTATACCCTACAATTTCAATCCCTAATGTCTAAAAGGTCTAGATAATTTATGCAATCTATTAAATCTCACATTCCTCCATTTCTAGTTCACTTCAATTGTGTCAATTGAGGTAGTTGAGATATAATTTTCTCCTTGATATTTCATCATCTTGAGGGTAGAAAATTTCCCCTATATTTTGGTGAACCTAACGTGAACTCACCTTCTTGCAGAGTCTTTCCAAGCATCAATTAAAATCTTTATATCCCCTCTTGCATTTTCTTCTCTTGTTTTCTAGATTTTGTAAGGTTGTGACTTGTGAATACTCCTCTATGAGCTTCACAACCCAATCCATTCAACCTATGGATATGCAGTTAGAAAAATTTCGAGAGCTACCATACCTCCAAACCAGTATAGTCCTACTAGACTTGGCTTGATGTTTTCCAAAACTCTTGATCCTTTTGGCCCCCAAGTGATCTTTAGGAACTCTTCTCCTTCAAACTCTAAACTAAATTCTCCTATCAGGTCTTTTTCTTTGGTAGATTATGAAACTACTCTTAGGGTACCCTTTGAGAAAGTCTAGTCTTTGGAAGAGAACCTAAATCATTTAAAAGATTTTCTTAACAATAACAACTTGTTTACTCAAGTTGCTCATATTGTCAATAGTATGAGAAACCTAATCATTACATATCGCAAGGGCCTTGAGTTTCTTCATGCACTAAAAAACATAGTCGAGACTCATGTAACTTCGTACACATCAATCTTGAGTCGACCTCAAGATTCCCAATTGGATATCACTGGAACCTAGTTGAATTGCTTGAGGTTTTTGTGCATATGGTAGATGCCAATCCTACAATGCCCCCTATGTATTCTACTAACATAAATGTTGTGTGGTGTGTCTCTTGTTACTCTTGGGGTTAATGTATCTCAAAATCCTTTGGGGTATCACATCCCTCTATCTAGCTCCACACTTCAAAATTCTATAGTGCAAGTTTCTATTGCAATGGCTAATCCACCTTCCCCACCATCTAATCCCATCTTGAAAATCCTCTTGCAAAATATGGGTCAGATGCAATCTTAGCTCGCCAATCTAACTAATGTTACCACACAATCCACCCTTACTTTGTACTATTATCATAGTCCTCTCGCTTTGAACATCTTGAACTCTCCCATGCCCCAAGGGATCAAGCTACCAAAATTTGATAAGTACAATGGTAAGGGACCATAGACATATGTCAATTCTTTTATCACTTTGTGTAGTGAATTTTCACATCAAGATCATTTGCTAGCAAAATTGTTCTCACAATCCCTTAAGGAGACTATGCTAGAATGGTTCTTCTTGTTGCCTAATAATTCCTTCTTTTTTTCGATCAACTTATGAATTAGTTCTTACAATAGTTCCAGACAAGCATTGGCTCCAAGGTCACTATTGTCGACCTTGTCCATTGCAAGCAGCAACTGAATGAGAATTTAATTGATTTCATTTCTTGCTACCAATCTATGTCCTCATAAATTTCCTATGTCTTGCCTGACCATGACATCCAGAGGATGTTAATAGGAAGTGTCTAGCCAACGTTAAGGAAATGAGTCTCCTTGATGAAATATCCTTCCTTTGCTCATCTATGTACCACATTGTGAGACTATCAACAGATGTTAGCTCAATATGGGGCTTTTGCCTCATCCTCATGTCCTAATAGTTTTGGAGCTACATCTTCTTTTAGAGGGTCAAAGAGAAATAAAGCAATAGCTAATGTGGTAATTGTCCCTCAGACCAATGAAAACAATACACTTAGGTCATAATGTAATTGGGTCTTTATAAAACTATTTTATTCTTACTCAAGTGCACTTCAAAAGTTATTAAAAGATAATCTAATCACCCTCCCGAAAATTAGACTTTTGCCTAACAAAATCCATACCCTAGCTGGTATGACACTTCTAATTTCTGATTTCTTTCAATACCATCAAGTGCTCGAACATGACACCGAACATTGTGTGCACCCAAGACATGTAATTAAGGATCACATAGATTGCAATAACATTTTCCTTGATACTAAAAAGAATAACTCAAACAAGTTTGTTGCTAAAGCCAACAACCAACTGTAAATCTACACAGATCCTTTCCCACCTCACTCTTCCAATTTTATTACTACTTCTACTACTCCATCTAATTATGGCACATATGTGAACATGGTGTCTATCACTCTAATCTCTCCTCCAAGTCAAAAGTATAAGATACTTGACATATCTTTTACTCCTAATGAATTTACTTATCATGGAGAGTACTCTCCCCTCTACATTCCCACTTAGGTCAACGATAATGTCGTTACTGGAATTATGGTTGACCCTACCAATAGGATTAATGTTATAACTAAGGAGACACTCTTCGTCAATGGACTATATAGGGTGAGATATGACAAGTGAAAGGCTACCATTCACATGCATGATGGCCTTTCTCTCTCCCCTTTGGGATCCATTTCTTTCTTGGTCCTTGTAGGACCTAAGTCTGTCTCTATGAAATTTGTTGTGATACTAGAGTCTAACTTGTTCAGAGTGAAACTAGGCATTCATTGGTTGGTTTCTATGAATGCATTTGCTTCTATTGTCCATAAGCATCTAAAATTTCCCCGTGAGGGCACTGTGCAAACTATCTAGGACACTAGATACAAGTTGTTAGTGTCATGGGGGGCTACTCTCTTGACCATTTCTAGCCTACTCCAATGGAACCCATGCTACCTTATGGTGACTTGTTGTATAAAGCATATTATAAATACAAGACTAAGGGCTTAGCACCTAATTCAGTTCCACCTCCTTCTTCTACAATCCCCTTTCAACCTACTCTTGTGTAGCAGTGGGCTTCGTCCTCTAGGAATTCTTCATCAAGGGCTAAAGACAAGCACACTCCCTTGAGTAAACATCCACATTCTTCCAAGACCTCGCAACCTCCAAAGATTCCTTTTATTCCTTTGAGTGTGCCTAGCATAGGAAAAGGAAAGGCCCCTACATTGACGAAGTCAAAATCCCATGTCTTTGAACTTCCAATTCTTCCTAACATCCCTCTCCCTACTATATATAGTAAGGGTGAGTAGTATTCTTTGATTGGTCCTTCATGTGGGGATCCAACATCTTGACCCCTGAGGGTTCCTCCTTTTCCTCCCCCTACCCAAAAAGAACAAGGTAGAAAACTGCCTGCAGTCGAGGTTAAGGGTCCTACATCCTTGGCCTCTCTGGCCCCTCTTGTGGAGCTTGTCCTTCCATCATTAATGGTTGCAAAGACAACTTCACCTGTTGCTCTGAAGTCTTCTCGAGCACCTATTTCTAGTCCCTATCTTCGTTGGAACTAACTTACATGTGAGTGTAAGCATCGTCGATGCACAATGGCAAGGGAACGTGATGCCACACCAAAAGGCTGAGGATAAGTCTTATGTTTCAGCTCCTTAATCTTCTTCTCTTTTCACTCCTATTTCTATCTTACAATCCCTTCAAGAGATGTGGATGAACCTCACCCCAAAAGGGTGTAGGTATTCATTTCACCTTCTCTAGAACCACCTCTCATCACTTCTCTACCTAACATTCCTTGATTTGTGCAACCCATAGACATGCCCAATACAAAGTTCATGTCTATTGTGATCCTTTCTACTCCTCCCACCGCTTAACACTCTATCCTTCTATCCAAGCATAAGCTTGAGCAAGAACCTACCCCTAAATCCCGCCACAAGATGTTTGCTCCTTCGACTCCTCTTTTTCCTTCTATCCTTATCATTGAAGAAATCCCTTCTTCGCAAGAGTTTGTCACTGCTCCTCTTCCAGAGGTTTGCATTGAGGCTCCTACTCTTCCATAGCCTACAATTGATTCACCACACGCCTCTTCAAAGAAGTGCTTGTTTGACTCTCTAGAGGATATTCTAGCTTTATCAGCTACTTTTACAAAGTTGTTGACACTCAACTCACAAGAACTAGTAGATGGGGATATTGAAGCAACCACATTTCTAGCCTTTGCTACAGGCGAGATGCCTAGTACCACCCTAGCCATTATTTTATTGTGAGCTCACCCCCTTCCCCCTATGATCTAGAATGGGAGGAGGAGGATTTTCTTGACAAAGTCAATTAAACTAGTACCCTTCATGTCTTTAGATTAGAATTTGCATGTTTCTCTATGTTCCCTCATAATTACTTGTATATATTTATGGTCTCTCCTAGAGGACCCAAGATACCCTCATAGGTACTTGGATACATGGCAGAAAATATTTCATACACTTCCTCTTTGTGTATCATCATTCTTCTCTTTGTTGTACTTTAATTTTTGACATTTTGGGACAATGCAAAGTGTTGGGGGCATTTAGGCCTTCTTCCATGCTAAGCCAATTTTTTATTTTCACTATCTTTATGTGCTCCTTCATGATCTAAAATATTTGATAGCATGATGATGATTCATACACAGTTATATATAGATGTTATTGATATGAATCATACTGATCTCAAATACTAAAATCTCCATGTATCTCATATGTCTCTCTTATGCTAGGACCCTAAGTAACCTGTGTTCCTTTATGTAGCACAAGTTATTCTAAAGGGTGACTATCACATTCATATTAAAGATCTCTTATCTTATGATTCCTTTCTAAATATGGTTGCATCTAGCTATCTTATATGTCATCTAGCATGGGGGCGACCCACTAGACTTTGTCTTTATGATTGTCTATGTCTCTTTTCTATGGTTGTCCTACAACATAGTTTGTAGTAGTCACAGGATAATTGGATTGTCATATGGACCCTAACATAATATAATTTTATACACATACATATCGATGTCATCTTAAATGTCTACATAACTCTTGATGTCTAAATTTTTTCTTTTCACCTAACATATTTATCTACAGCTAACATGTCTGTGGTGATGAAGCTTAACCATTTTATGCAAGATTGACTCAGGTTTCTTCCTTGGAGGCAACTCCATGTGGATAGAAGACTTTGCTTCCCCTTTGTATCCTAGGTAAAATACTCTCCTCCTTTTAATTTAACTTGCATCCTCTTGAACACATATGCTCACTAAAGTGGGGGGAAAATGTAATGTCATAAATTGCATCCTATGCAATTTCACTTTACATACGTCTTCCTCTTTAGATAAATTAAGATAATTATGCTTCATTTCAACGTAAAACCATCTCTCGCCATCTGAAATGCCTAGTTTCTCGATTGTTGAGTCTGTTTTTCTCACAGACCTATGCATGTTGGAAATATGTATGTGATCTGCACTCGTGTCCCATAAAAATTTGTGACTAAGTTGGCTATTGAGACATTACACCTATCATATTTTGGTAGTGTAACACCTCTGCCAACCTACAACCTTATCAAGAATCGCTTGAGCATTCCATTTGAACCAAAAAGTCCCTCTTTCTTGGGGATTCAAATTCATTCAATTTGGCTCTCTTGGGAAAACACACACAACTCTCTTCTTTTCTCAATATACACCATTCTACATCACTTCTTGAGCATACACATCATTCTCCATCTCTTCTTTACGCATATCTTTCAAAAAACTCTTCTATAGCTTCTAGAGTAAACTCCATTGTTGCAAATATGAGCTCATCTTGCAAAGAGGCCATTTTCATCTTGGAGTTTCTTTTTACTTCTTCACTGCACCAACAAGCTACATAGCTTTTGTGCTTGGGAGTGGTAATTATTCAAGTCTCTTCATTAAATCATATTATCTTTATCTGTTAAGCATATTGTTCTATTCATCATTTTACATCTGTTTCCATTATCTTGTTTAAGGTTGTTCATGGAGGTGGAAACACCGATATAGGGGTTTGACAAAGGCAAACTCCTATACAGCCACCCAAACCTTTCTCTTTGGTCTTGTGTGTGTAGGTGTAGGTGGAAGAACTACTTGGAGAAAGCTTGGACTTTATCAAACATTTTTGGTGAGAATCTCAAAGCTCTCCTTGTAATTTTTATCCAATTTTCACTTAGCATCTTTATTTATGTCACTTTCTATTCATTATACACTTGCATTTTGCACCCCTTTCACATCTATAAATTTGTGCAAAGTATTTTGTGTCTTCTTGTGATAACTTCTATTTTGTGTTTGTACAGGACACGAATGAGATGCGTTTTTGTTCAACAACCATGTGTCGTCCTAGATAGAGAGCTTGTCAAGCTGTCTAGAAGACCTCTATACCCTACACTTTCGGTCTTTGATGTCTAAAAGGTCTAGATAATTTTTGTAATATGTTAAATCTCACATTCCTCCATTTCTAGTTCACTTGCGCCATGTCAATTGAGGTAGTTGAGAGATAATTTACCCCTTGAGATCCCATTATCTTGAGGGTAGAAAATTCATTCCTCTAGATGTCCAAATAATAGCAAAGACGTAAAGATAGTTTTTTATGAACAAATTTCATGTGGCTATGTGGGAAAAGATGTTAGGAAGTAAAAATAAATATTATCATGATCAATTTAATCATATATATTATCACCACTAAAAGGCATATATAGGGGCAAATATCACTTTGAGAGAAAATATGTTCATATCCCAATAAAATACTATCTCACATCATCTTTCATGTGAAACAAATTGGTAGAAGAGACCAAAATAAGAATGGGAGGAGAGTGTATTTATCTTTTACAAAATAGAGGTAATTAATTTAGATAAACACTTTATTTTGGAGTGTAAATATTATAGTGGCATTTGAGTCAAATGGGTCGATATTCCAATAGTGGTTTCTTTACAATATATGTTTGTTGGGAAATTCAATCTCTAATTCAATGGTTTTACATAAAGCTTCATTATCAAGCTATGATACCAATTGGTGAGATGCAAGGATTATACTGCTACAATATGGAAATATAAAATTTGTATGCAAATATGAAATTAAGTGTTCCTAATCTTGGAATTACAATAAATAGATTTAAAGGATTTAAATCAACAAATGCTATTTTTGCATCACATAACATGAGATTTACATGAGAAATATTTTAAGGAAAAAACTCCACAAAGTTGAGAAGCCAAGCATGTATTAACTTTGAAATCAAGATTACAATACAATCATACTTCCATTCTCCTCTTTGCCTCTAATCTGAAAACACTTGTATACAAATGAACAATCTCAACACATCCAACTCTCTAGATCATATCTGTGCAACCTCATCAACTTGTATATTAGATTACTCTCTCTTTATCTCTACCTTTATCATTATCCAAGGTAACAATTTATAGAGTTAATGAAACACATAAGAAGCCAAAATCCCTCTTCCCATTTTCAACGCCCCCAACCTTTGGATTGCCTCCTAGAATGTGAAAGGACATCACAAATGCATTACAAAAGTATTTGTACTCACTCTCTCAAGCACCCAACTTGGGAGTGTCAAAATACACATCATAAGATGTCGAAAACGTCTTTTTCCTCACTCTCCCAAGTGCCCAATTTGGGGAATGCCAAAAAGATTAAATTTCAAAACTCATGAGTCATCCACTCTTTCGCAAGTGCTTCACTTGTAGGTGAAACTTTAATTATTATTTTTTCTCCACAATTTATCTTTACCACCACCAATGGACCACTCCTTTATGAATTTATTACAAAAAATTGGTGGGATTAAATATAACAAATTAATTTTTAATAACACCCTAAGTGCATAGAGACACTTTCTAAGGATATTTGAAATATGTAAAATGACACAAGATTTGCAAGGTAGATGGCACCTAAATCCTAACATTCTACCACTTGGCATCATACATTGTAAATACACCCATAAGAATAACCAACAATGAAAATTCATCCCTTAGCCAACCATGTACCACTTGATTCTTCAAAATGATATCATGCTCCAACAAAATACCAATTGTCACTGAAATCTACACCAATCTATACATGAACACAAGTATGAAATTCAAATGGTAAAAAATGAATTTGAGTGGTTGCCTCACTCATACCAACTGGAATAGAAACTACAACATTTTTCTAGCTCATCCAATTTATTTGTACCTCAAACCAAGGTATACAATCCAACATAGGTATAACTCCATGCTATCAACATATCAACCAAAAAATTGTAATCAAGTCCATGTATATCCTCCATTTTTATAAAAAGAAATCTTTAAGCTAACAACGCACAAACATGTGACAAAAAAATTTGAAGCATATTAACAATGTCATAACTTAGGAACTCCCACTGCATGGGTAATTTTAAATCTAAAAACTAAATCAAAATAGTAACAAGTTCACATATAGCACTCTCATAGATGATGTGGTTAACTCCTTTATCGCATAGTGTCAATAGAACATACAGTGATATCCAACATGCATCACTATAAAATATCCTTGTTACTAATCTCCAAAAAACTGTCTTGAGTCCTCCACACTAATGAAGAAAGAGATCAAGGAGCTACCAAATCACCAAAAAATAATGAAGTATAAACAACACTTACTACACATAAACTTCAACTCCATAGATATAACAACCTTCTAAAATAAGACAATATACCAAGGAGAGAACCTACAAATTAAACCATATGCTTATATTGACACTAACATGTACCAAGTTGTGTACGTATAAAAAAAATGTACGAAGTTGTGTAAAGTAAGATCTCTGACACTCCCAAACTAAAATGATATAAACATCTAACCATTTAAATTAAAGTGAAAACATAGAACAAATGTAAACCTCTCAAACTAAAGGTACATAAAACAAACCAATAATTCCCACAACAAAGGGAAGAATATGTCAAAATCTAGAAACCATTTCTTGTACCTCTTCAAACAATTTCTCAAAACTATTACCATAGATCAAGACCAAAGCATAAAGTGAAAAATTAAAATCCATAGAGTATGCACCTTGTTGGTGATCTAATTTGTAGGTCCCAAATCCCTAACATTGTATAGTTTTCTAGGCACCAAGGGTATTAAACTTGGGAAGAATATCCACAAAGCCTATATTCAGGTTGGGAAACTGAGGAACAATTATTGAGGTGGGTAAGACCTCCTTCACTTTTGGATTTGCTAAACCAAGGGAAGTTTCCCTAAGTTGCTACAATATATATCACCACATAAGCACAATACTCATGTTGACACAAACCATACCCATTGCATGGTGTACTCTTATTTTATTT
Source organism: Sequoia sempervirens (assembly GCA_007258455.2). Taxonomy (NCBI): domain Eukaryota; kingdom Viridiplantae; phylum Streptophyta; class Pinopsida; order Cupressales; family Cupressaceae; genus Sequoia; species Sequoia sempervirens. Next base: position 281,560,002 of record VDFB02000017.1, read on the forward strand.
GTCACTTCATGCCTATATGTTGATTTTGGGAACTCAAGGTTAAGCACCTTATTAAAATAGATGATACATATGCTATATGAGTTTTTAAGAATGTATTTTATGATAAATCATTATGTTGTTATATACATTCAAACATGACAATAAAACACTATAAAATAGATAAAATTAAAAATATATTTAAATTGAGTGTGTTGGAATAATGGAGAGATGGAGCCAATAGCATACTGTTGCCTTTATCTAGTTGAGAAAGAGAGTCTAAATTTATACAAAAGTAATAAATGAAACCAAAATTGATACCTTAATCAAGATACCACAAAAAGACTATGCTTTTCAAAATGCATGGGCAAGGTGGGCTCTACACATACATTTAGAAAAATAATAAGTAGATGCAAAATATTAAGTGAGTCTACTTGGTAATCCATGAGAATACCCATATATTTATTTTATTATGTTGAAAAGATACCTTACAAAGGATTTACATGGATTTTATAGTCATCTAGACAACCAACTGAACAACACACATTCAAAAATATATACCATACACAAGGAGACACTCAACTAAGGTTAATTCTACCTTTAATAATTTTCTCTGCAAAGGTTACAAATGTTCATTATAAATTTGGGATGAACCCAAATCATTACAATACCAAAATACCTTTACCTAGCCAAAATTGGAAATTGAAACCCTAGACCTTCCTATGAATATCATTGTTTCGATAGTTTTGCAAATGCTCCTCTTTTTTCCTCTTTGTCCAATCTCGAAAATATATTTTTTAACACCATTTACAAATATTTGGGAAAGAACCATGGTCATCTATAATTTTACAAGCATACCATGTCTTCTTACATCACCTTCATATGGCCATACACTTGAAGCCATGCAATTTACATCATCAACCATATGCTTTTGTACACCACTCATGTCTTAGAGGCGCTCAAAGGTACAAAGAGGCATTTGAGATTCCTCATTTGTTGAATTGTATTCATTTTGAGGCCATTAATGGAATATTAGGTTGTGTAGGAAGGTAGGTAGGGATTTTTATTTGAATGTCTTAGTTTTGAGACTTTACATGCCAAAGGGGAAATATGGGGAAAATACCCCAAAGGTTCAACATGCATGATGGTATGAAAAACTCTAAAATACAAAAAATCAAACTTGGAGGAAAGGCATGCTAGGGATGACAGGTCTGACAAGCATAGCATGGCAGTATATGTCCTAAAATTTATAAAGTGGAATTTTGGGAAGAAAAATTGGCAGTTGAGGAAAAGATGCATGGATGACCAAACCCTAAAACCCAAATTTTAAGGAAAAGGAGATTAGAGGGAAAAATAAAATTTGGAGGGAAAGGCATGTCATGGATGACAAGTTTGACAAGCATGATGATATCAGAAACTCCAAAATCCCAAAATTTGCAAACTAGAATTTTGGGAAGGAAATTTGGCAGTTGAGGAAAGGATGCATGGATGACCAAACCCATATTTGTAAAATTCAAGGAAAAGGGGCTTAGAGGGGAAATTCAAATCTAGAGGGAAAGGCATACTAGGGCTAACAGGTTTGATAAGCATGACGATATGAGAATCTCTGAAATCCCAAAAAATACAAAGTTGAATTTTAGGAAGAAAAGTTGGTTGTTGAGGAAAGGATGCATGGATGACAAAACCAATAATTTTTAATTTCAAGGGTATTAGAGGGTAAAATCAGACTTGGAGGGAAAGGCATGCCAAGGATGACAGGTTTGATAGCATGATGGTATAAGAAACTCTAAAATCCTAAAATTTTGTAAAGCCACCTAAATAAAAGCCAAATTACAAGGCATTGACCACAAAACTACCCTTTAACAAATTTTACTAAGGATATTTGATTAGCACACTTTGAATGATAATCCTTAGAAAGTTACTCAACATAAGGGACCCAACTAAAGATTTCTTAGATTGGTTATTAACAAAGGGTGGATAGGGTCAAATACACAAATTATGGAGCAGAACAAAGCAAAGATGAGACATATAAAAATTAAGGTGCCAACACACATAATTCTCAACAAGCCCTTAGAACTAACAAATCTCAAGACTATTACACATGAGAAGACAAGATTCGAAAAACAATCCATCTTATAATCAAGTGAGCCACATGTCTCAAATAATTTACCTATCAAGTAGACCGAGAGTAGGATACAGGATTGTCCTATGCATGTACAACACCAAATAATAAAAGGTTTCAATAGAGGGTTTGGAAATCCCTAAAGGTAAGCCTCTTCCTAAATGTCAAGGGTGTCAAACTCAAGGAAAGGCCTTCAACCTTATGATCAAGAAGAGAAACTTTGGACCAATTTGCTAAGGTGGATGAAACCTTCTTCGAATTCAATCTTAGCTAGACCTAGGGGACTTACCTAGAGGTATCCTAAATATGATTAAACACAACTACAAATAGAAAATGGATAAACTATAGTAGTAGTACCTGGTATATGCCTGACCTAAAAATATTTCATTAGGCTAAGAAATAACCTACTACTATAACCTTTATTAAGCTAATAAAGTGCATCATTACATGAAATTTGAATATGGGTATACATAACATGACTCTCTACAATGATAAAAATTTAAGGATCGATGAGGATGGTTTCCTCAGTTATAATGATGAATCATGAAATACATAGAAACTACTTCCTACTTCTAAACTATTAGTGAATGATGCTTTCAATTTGAAAGTGTGGAGGGTTATTGTAGAGGATGGGGACTGTATGCTCTAAGACCCCAGGTCATGGGAGGGTCCTAAGCAACATGATGCCTTGATCTACCTCAAGCTTGCTAAGTGATTCAAAAAGGTTAAGTAGTTAAGGTTGAAAAGGAAGAGCAATTTGGTTGCTACTATCCTTATACTAAATTGAACACTTCAGGGGGATCAAATGAGTTGATTCCTAGAGTTCAATATGTAACTCAAACAACCCACTGCCTCAAGATGGTAGCGCAGTACACAAACTCCAGCTTGGTGAGCTGGTGTCTCAGTGGGGCGCTGGCATCTGTATAGATAGAGAGTGTGAGGAATAGATAAAAACACTAGAAAACAAGCTAACAAATTGACCAATAGAGTTTTACACTATGATATAATATAAAGAGAGTATGAAAATGAAGTACAAAAAGAAGAATACTTTATCTAGATATCTTCAAATTAACAAAGAAGGATAAGAAAGCGATATCAAAATTTGTGCAACTTGATTCTTCGAATAGCTCCAATTGAGAAGTACCTACACACACAAGACCAAGGAAAATGTTGGGGCTATTTTTAAAGGACTGCCTCAATTAGTCCATTTCTTTTGTGTTTCCAACTCCACGGACAACCAAATAGAAACGATGTAGAAAATGATAAAGAATGTATTGGAAATGGAAGTTCCAAGCAATACACAAAACACAATATGCTGCTATGCAAGTATGATTATACAAAAGTAAATTCTAATGGTGGATATCACCTTCAAAACCATGTACTCTCAAGGAAAGTAGAGGAAGGTGTGAACTTGCAAGTCCTCCAACAATGTTGTCACAACGAACGAAGTGGAGAAGGCAAGAGATCAACAACTTGCAACTACAATTGAGGTGGTGGTGAAGCTTGGAAGTGTGGAAATGGTCAACAAAGCATCCATAATTTATTCAAGTGAGTAATGGTGAAGAATTTGAATGAATTTAAGGAATAAGCAATATGAAAGGAAAAATGGAGGCAAAGGAGTTGTTTTGCATCGGTATGTCCCTGACAAAATTCCTCCACTAACACGCAAATAGGCTACCGAGTGGATAGGGAAAGGTGGCGGATGTCAGGATTGCATCATCAAAATTAAATTTTCTAAGGTGAAGGGTATGAAAATGGGAAATTTGCTACAAATTCATGCCATTACATTTTCCCCCCACTTTAGCGAGCATATGAGTTAGTGAATGCGAAGTAAACTAGAGGAAATTTTGAAAAACATATACTTGAACCGTCGAGGAAGAAGAACACAATCTGACATGCTTAGATGCACAGGAGAGATGGCTCCACAAGTACTTGGTCCTATGGAAATTTGAAGAAAAGCTCTGTAGGTGATCGATCCTACTGAATTGGCTCCATGGGTGCTTAGTCCCACAGAAGGTGAACAAAGGTTCTACAGGTGCTTAGTCCTGCAGAATGAAAGTGCTTTACAGGTGCTCAGTCTTGCAAAGGAGGAACCACAAGTGCTCAATCCTGGGGGGCCAAAAATGAAAGGCTCCACAGAGTCTGATTGGCCATTATAGGTGCTTAGTCCTGTAAGGAAAGCTTGACGAGGTGCTTGATCCTCTAAGATTGATTGTAAAAGAAACTTCACAGGTGCTCGATCTTGCAAAATAACATGTTAATCCACAAACAAAACATTTCATGCAAGTAAAAGTCATGTAGATATATGATCATATCTCAAAACAAGCAATTGAAGGAGAAGCTTTCAAAGGGTCCCTTGAGAACCCTTCAAGATTACATGGGGTCCACACAAAGGGACACTTCGTTTGAAAAAGGAATGACATTTTTGTGGATGATCTTATCATCAAGGAATCCAATAAAAAGAGTGGCCTCCTTGAAGGCAAGGATGTTTCAATTCTTTTCGCTATGAATTTGATTTCAAAAGAAAATCTTTCTAAGGGGATCCTTATCGAAGGATGAGATTTTTGAAAAATGAAAATATTTCTAGCAAGGGATTCATTGGCCAATGAATACACCTTATTGAAAATTAGAGTAGTAGCCCCCCCTTCGGATGGTGTGTGCGAACTAAAGGAGAACGTGACATCCTAAGGAAAGGAAGAAGAGATGTAGAGATGTTGTGGCCGACGATACATGACGAAATGTAGATGTGGAAATGTTGTTGTACACACAAGGGACAACACATAGGCACCACAACATCTAGAATCAAGCAAAGAAGAGAGAAAGAAAAATAAGAAAAGATGAAGAAATCAAGAGACTGGGGGATTTGGGAGTTCGGGGTCAGATTAGTTCTTACAGGTAACCCGTAATATATGTGTGAACAAAAGATCATTAGTCCTCAAAGTTCCCAGATCTGAAGAAGAGCATGTGAATTTTTTTTTTTAGAAAAGGGTCAACATGGAAGGGAGGCCAAATGCCCCCAATACTTTGCATTGTCCCCAATTATCGAAAATCAAGGAACAACATATAGAAGAATGATGCAACATATAGAGAAAGTTTATGACACAATTTCATTCTTATATCCAAGCACCTACAAGGGTGACAAGGTTCCTCCAGGAACACACAAAAAAAAGCACGAGGGAAACATAACACACACACAAATATAATCTATAGATAAAGAAGAGGCACTCTCATAGTCCTCATCAACCAGGAGGTCGTTGTTCTCCCAATCTAGATCATCATAAGGTGAGGGCAGATGAGCTTGCAAGGGTGGGATAGCAAGGGGAGCACCCTCTAACTCTCCTATGACAAGAGTTAAGGAAGAAGGCCCCTTAAGGTCTCCTTCACTCAACTCCTGTGAGGTAAAAGTCATCGATCTTGCAAAGATCACTAATAGAGTCGAAACATCATCTATCAAGTTAAACATGCACTGGAGAGGATTTTCATGGTTTAACTAAGTGAGAGATGAAGGAGGTGCCCAAGATCCACTACCAATCTCATCAAAAGAGATGGTAAAAAACTCATGGGATGTCAGGGCTACCTCTGTCACAAGGATAATGCAAGCCAAAGCAGAACCCTCTCTTGAAGAAGGCGATCCCTTCTTCCAAACTCCATTAGAAGTGAGGTCATCCTCCAACTTACACTTCAATGAAGGATGTGGAATCCCCACAAAAGAAGCAAAAGGTGAGGAAGAGGACAAGGCGACAATGGACACCACCGTGGTGTTTAACATGTCTATGGGCCAGGAAAATGGAGGGATGTTCAGAAGGGACATCATAAGAGGAGGTTGCACTGAGGGAGTGATGAACACCAACACCCTTTTGGGGTGAGGTTCATCAGTGTTTTCTGAAGGATCTGGAAGCAAAATCAAGGTGATGGGAACTGAAGCAGAAGGAAAAAAAGGGAGAGACACAATAGGAGATGTTGAAACAAGAGTTGTAGGCTCCTCTTCTGTCTTTTGTAAGGCAGCTTGCTCAACAACCAGAGCCTTACTCTGGTGCTTACACTCACACACAAGCCAATTTTGTTAGCTCTAGGAACTAAAACTCGCTTCTTGAGAAGGAATAAGAGACTTCTATTCTACCATAGGTGTGTCCTCCACAACTCTTGCCGGTGGAAGGGCAACCTCCTGGATAGGAGCATTAGGAGGTCATGGAGGTCAAGACGCAGGGGCAACTCCATGAGGGCCCTTCCCTTACCATAGACAATGGGCCTCCACACCGTGGGTAAGACTAGAAGTTCAAATACTTGACGCTTGGACTTCCACCAAATGGGCACCATCAAACTCCCCATGTGAGGCATGGGAGCAGAGGCTGAAGGTACTGCAGTAGGGTGAAAGGCAGAAGAAAATGAGACAATAGGAGAGGAAGGCTCCTAGGTGCGAGTGGACTTCCCCTTCCCCTTTTGTTGAGAGGAGGAGGCAGCCTGCTACTACGTGATCATAAAACCTTTGACTGAAATGACTAAAATGGCGTAAGGGGATACATGGTAGGTCACCTTCGGCTCTATGCCCCATTCTTATATTTGACATAGGTCTCATAACTCAAATCCATCCTTGGAGGAAGGAGAACAACCAAGGTAGGCCAAAAGTGATCTAACGAGTAGCCCCCATGCGACACCAGAGGTTTATACCTAGTGTCGTGCACAATGTGCATAGAGCCCTCATGAGAAAACTTTAAACACTTATGAATTACCGAAGTGACCACATTCATGGAAACTAACCATTGGATGCCTAGTTTCACTCTGAACAAGTCTAACTCCAATATGATATCAAAAGGAGAATTTACAATCTTAGGTCCAACCAGGATTGAGAGAGTAATGGAACCAATTGGAGGGACTAAGAGTCCATCGTGCATATGTATTATGCTCTTTGATTCATCATACCCATCCTTATGCAAGAAATTTATCAACAAATTCTCCTCTATTATAACATTCACATGACACATGGGGTCAACCAGAACACCAGTCATGATTATCCCATTGATACAAGTGGGATTGTACAAAGGAGAAGGCTCTCTATTCACATTCATAGAGAGGTCCTACGATGTAAAAGTAATAGCGGGTGATCCATTCGTAGGCTGCATAGGAGGAATAGGGAGATGCATAAAAGAGGCCATGTTTACGTACTTCAAAAGGAATTCCTTGAGGATACCCAAATGGTTCAACAATAAGATGGTGACCTATCTAGATTTTGCTTCATAATGCCTAGGGATCCTTCTAACTACGTTGCTAGGGGTTGTAGGTTGGGTTGCAAGGATATGCACCCTGCAACACACAAACCTACAACACACCTAGAATACAAGAGAAGGTTCCTTCAACACTACAAAATGAAACCAAATTTTTTTATGTCAAGTTCACCAAAATGTAGAGGAGGGGGACCGACTGCTCTGAGACCCTAGCTCATGAGAGGGTCCTAAGCAACAAGCTTTTCTGATCTACCTCAAGCTTTCTAAGTGATTCAAAAAGGTTAAGTGGTTAAGGTTGAAAAGGAAGAGAATTTGGTTGCTACTGTCCTTTTGCTAACTTGAATGCTTTAGGGTGGTCAAACAAGTCGACTGCCAGAGTTCAATCCGCGACTCAAACAAACCATTTCCTTAGGATGGCAACGCAAGACATGGACTCCAGTGCGACATGCTTGCATCTTAGTGGGGTGTTGGTGTCCGTATAGACAAAGAGTGTGATGAATAGATAAAAACACTAGAAAACAAGATAATAGACTGACCAATAGAGTTTTACACTATGATAGAATATAAAGAGAGTACGAAAAAAAAGCACAAGAAGAATACTTTAACTAGATATCTTTGAATTGACAAAGAAGGATAAGAAAGTGATGCTGAACTTCATGCAACTTGATTCTTCGAATAGCTCCAACCAAGAAGTGCCTACACACAAGACCAAGCAAAATGTTGGGGCTATTTTTAGAGGACTACCTTAGTCAGTCCCTTGCTTTGGTGTTTCCACCTCCATAGACAACCAGATAACAAAAATGTAGAAAATGATAAAGAAAGTGTATTAGAAATGGAAGTTCCAAGCAATACATAAAACCCAATATGCTACTATGCAAGTATGATGATACAAAAGTAAATGATAATGGTGGATATCACCTTCACAACCATGTGCTCTCAAGGAAAGTAGAGGAAGGCGTAAGCTTGCAAGTCCTCCAACAACACTATCACAACAAATAGAGTGGAGAATCCAAGAGACCAACAGCTTGCACCTACAATGGAGGTGGTGATGAAGCTTGGAAGTGTGTAAGTTGATAACAAAAGTATCCAGAATTCAATCAAGTGTGTAAGAATGGTGAATAAGTTGAATGAATTGAAGGAATGGGCAATTTTAAAGGAAAAATGGAGGCAAAGGAGTCATTTTGCGTTGGTCAAGGGGGTAGGAGACATTATGGTTCATGTCCAATGGAGAAATGTACCACCTTTGTAGGTTCTAGAGGCAGGAATCCTGTCAGGATGACAATACAACACATAGACGTTTGTGTGGTGCACATATGTCCTTGATAAAATTCCTCCATCGACATGCAAACAAGCTGTCGAGTGGACAAGGAAAGGTGGCAGATGTCGGGATTGCATCATCAAAATTAAATTTTCTAAGGTGAAGGGTATGAAAATGGGGAATTTGCAAGGGGTACAAATTCACACCATTATAGTTATTACTTCCAAGATAGATGCATATTAATTGGGTTATAGAGTCACAATGCATCATGAGAGATAAAAAAATAAAAATCACAAAGGAATATGAGTTGTATAGATTCATACACCAAAAATAATGATATCAAGAAACTAAACATTCTCAGTTATCCATCATAAGTTTTATAAATTCATATGTAATGAAGAAATGACTATTCCAAAGATTTTAATGCATTATAATGCTTTCATATTCATGAAATATTCATTACATTCATATTTGCAAAGTGGCAAGAGGAAGCTCTAAGTTAGAACTTCCTAAAAGATCCATAGATGGAATTGTGGAGACATTCAATTGCAAGAATCATTTATAATATTGTGCTCCTTGAGATTTACAAAGGTGTTCCCATAATGATGATTTAGTTTATTGGAGTTGAAACCCTAGAAGCTCCTTCACACTTGTAGTCATGTAGAAGGGATAAATGACCAATTTTTTTTTTGGAAAATGAACCAACATATATAGCACTTTGTTGTTTGCCAAGTCAATTTGGGAATTGAGGGGGAACTGCAAGTCATGAATGTGGCATGTAAGGAAATATTAGATCCCAAAAAATCCATTGAATGAGTACATAATAACCTCATGCCCAAAGAAATAAAATAAAGGTATCTTTGCATGACCAACTCTAAAAATATTTGTCAAGAAAATTATTGAGATTAAGAATTAGAGATAAAGAATTCTTTCCATAAGGCATGCATGTAAAGATAGGTCGAAAATCATGAACTTGATAAAATAACATAGTGGAAAATATCAAGGATCGAGAGTTGGGAATAATTTATAACCCATGCCCAAAGTATCACATCAAAGGTATTCCCACATTTCAAACTTTGATAAAATATATCTAGAAGAAAATATTGAAAGTCAAGGATTAGGAATACTAATGAACTAATGACATAATTTATGTGGGTAAGGGAATGATCAAAACTATGACTCTAAAAAATAGCATAATTAATTGGGAATTAAGGATACACCATACCTCATGGAACAAGGGATGCAAACAAGAATATGACTAATATTATGACTTCAAGAGGTAACTTAGTGTAAATCATTGGAGTGCAAGGGTTTGAGGAAAAGAAAGCTAGTAAGAGAAATTTTAAACTTTGACAAGACAAAGGGGAAAAGGAGGGGGTCAAAGGAAAGGTATGTGAGGATGGGAAACCCTAATAATTTGGCATTTATCACAGTCTTTGGAATTTGAACAAGAAACATCCACACTTAGAATTTTTAGGACCTTTGCAATTTCTAATACATAATATGCACATGTGGGATTAGGGAGAAGTACACTTAGTAAAATTTGATAAAAGGGGACCCATGCAAATATTTCTCAATAGATTATATGTGATAGGGAAAATGAAACCTAAATGTACAAAGTGGGCTCAAACTAAGAAAAAATGGACATAGTCAAATGGGGTGCCAATATTGGCTCTAATTGGGGATATGTGTCTCTTGTAGGGATAATGGGAATCTAAATATTCAAGAGTAGACCAAAAAAAGGGATAAAAAGGAGGGGAATAATATAAATACACTTCATCTTGACCAAAAAGTCTTAAGATTGTACAAGGACAATAAAATAACACAAAACACAATATGTACAAGGTAGAACCATTACCTATAAGAAGCACTACTAATCCATAGTATCTATAGTGTTTAAAATTGCATACCATTAGAATTTCACACTACACAATGTACCTTCTAGATTTTGATATTCTAAATGTAAAGTGTTAACACCATAATATCTTTTATCTAGAATTCTTGTAATAATTCAAGCTTTCTGAGTCTATTTTTCCCAAACGATAGTGTTATGCATGGAAATTTGTGCTATGCACTGGTCTCCCACAAAAAATTACAATTCTAGTGGCAATTGGAGTGTTGCATTCCTGCAAATATTTTGGAAGTAACGCCTTTGCATGAAAATTGTGTTAAACAAAGCAAACTAACTTGCTATTTTGAAAATGGGGAAGAAAAAGGAAAGAAAGTAAGTTCAAATTTTCAGTCATACACTCACATACACTTTGATTGAACTTTACACTTTCTTAAAGAAGCTTTGAATTTTTGGAATGAACAAAAAGCTCTCAGGAATATTACATGTGACTTTTTAAAGTGGGATCAAACAAAGTAGCATTGTGGAAGATCTTGTATCTCTCTTGGGAGTTTTTGACAACCTCTAGGTGATCATAGTCCATTTTTTGTTTCTTTCCTGCTACATATAATCTCTTTGTTTGAGCATTTAGTTGTATCTAGTGTTAGTACAATGTATTTACGATATTTAATATCTTTGGCATTGTACTTTGTTCCAAAGAAATCTCTTTCATTATTATAAAAAATCCTTGTTGTACATGGAGGTAGAAATATTGAAATGGGGGTTTTTTTTTATTGACGCAAGCACCTAAACAACCCAACCAAATTTTCTCCTCTCTCTCTCTCTCTTTGTGCATGTTCCATAGCTTGAAAAGGAACAACTATCCTAGTGATATCTTTTTTCTTTCAACAAATTTTATTAGATTATTATGGTCTAAGCTTCATAGAGCATTTCTCTTCTAATTATAGCATTTTTGTATTTCTTGTATATGGTGATCCTATGATATCTATTCTATGAATACATGCATTAATTACAATACATTATGGACTTTCGTATCTACATCCATACCAGACAACAATATGGTGTGAGGATGTACATGTTATGTACTCTTGTTTGTGGTTGAGGCTCTCAGAAACATAAAAAAACATTTTTGAGGCCTATACATTCTATTTCTATTGATATCAGTTTATAATTATTGTTATAGAGATATATGTTTTTGCCAGTCTGTTATAACTGAGTATATTCTTGTTATATTGAAATTTAAACATTTAATTTGTTTCTAGTTATAATTGTTTCATAAAAGGGATTGATCAGATAGGTAGAAGAACCTATGATTCATCCTAATATTAGTGTAGATAGTTGATTCAAAAGAAAGCTTTATTCCATTGTAAGAATCAATTTTTCCATGCTACAATATCATAAACCAACAAATTGAGGAAGTAAGCACTATGACCATATCCCTTAATAAATTTAAATGGTCAATGCCACAAGCCATATTTTTTCCATCTGGAACATTTGAGTAACAACCCATTTTGAACTATCCATAGCAGCACATACCTTTGGATCTATAATTTAGATGTTTCAAGTTAATTATCATTCCATCCAGGGGGATGGTTCATGTTCTTTAATAAAAATATATTTTCCTTGTTCCCAAGATCATCTTTAAGGTGGAAAAAGGTGGATGTGTAATTGAATTTTTCCTCATTAACCTCCACTACATACAAACTTGCATTAATGCCTTCCATGGATGTCATGTCATTGCTCCATGGTGCACACCTTTGTTTGTCATCATGTGAAGACTTATTGATCAATGTAATAGGTTGTTCCTACACATATTCATTCGTTTGGAGCATAATATCAACAATAATATAGGATGTAGTAGAGGTGAAAATATGGAAAGTCTTAGAATAATCTAAATTTACCAAGGCTACTACATCTTGAAGAGATTCCTTCACTTGCACCATATACATTAGCTAGTTCCTTGCTCCAAGTTATTGATTCTTGATTCACATCCTCAATAAGAGCAAGGAAAAGGAGGAAATCAATAATGGTTTGATCTTATTCATCACTATATCAAGAGAGAAAGTTAGGATTAGCATCAACAGATGGAGCTCCATTTGTGGTAGCGTAACTATCCTCTTTAATGTGAAAGTGTCTCTCTTCTCTTTGTAGGTTGACCTATTTGTAGGATAGATCTATTTGCTTATATGGGAAGATCAAGTCATTTAAATTGAGGATGTAAGGAATGAATTGACTACAAGAAGGAACACTTGACTCAGCCTTCTCCTTCTTATCTACACATTATCTTCTAGTAGCTAGGACTAGACTAGTTGTGCCTTATCATTTAGATTTGCTTCTTCTAGAACTTTATATTCATAATCTATCAACACCTCTTTCTTCTTCACTATATTTTGCTATACTATATCTTTTTTTTCTCTTTATCACCTTCTTTATAAACAAAACTACTCCTTATTTTATCCTATTCCCTTAACTTCTTCTTACTATTGTAAATGTGATTTTCAATTGATCTATAACAATACTATCATAGCATGAAAGAACATGTTCATCTCTTAACTGATATCCATTTTGGACTTGCACTACAATTGCATATGCATGGGCTATCATGTCTTCACATGGTGTTTCTAACTTGAATGTTTATTGGATGAATTTTCTTGGATGTTAAATACTATGTATGTATGCATCTTGAAGAGATTCCTTCACTTGCACTTATGAATTAGCTAGTTCCTTGCTCCAAGTGAATAATTCTTGATTCACATCCTCAATAAGAGAAAGGAAAAGGAGGAAGTCAATGATGTTTTTATCTTGTTCATCATGATATTGAGAGAGAAATTTAGGACTCACATCAATGGATGAAAATCCATTTGTGGTAGTGCAACTATTCTCTTCAATGTGTAGGCATCCTCTTCAATGTGCAAGTGTCTCTCTTCCATTTGTAAGTTGACCTCCCTAGAGGATATATCTATTTTCTCATATGGGAAGATTTTCATTTGCATCGAGGATGCAAGGCATGAATTGACTACAAGAAGGAACACTTGAATCAACCTTCTCCTTCCTATCTACACATTATCTTCTAGTAGCTAGGACAAGATTAGTTGTGCCTTATCATTTAGATTTGCTTCTTTTAAAACTTCATATTCATAAGATATTAACACCTCTTTATTCTTCACTAGCCTTTGCTATACTGGATCCTTTTTTCTCTTTGTCACCTTCATTATAACATAAATACTCCTTATTTTATCCTATTTCCTTAGCTTCTTCTTACTATTGTATGCATATGATTTTTCTTTGATTTATTAGCAACATTGTCACATCATGCATGCCCAAGATCATCTCTTAACTCATATCCATTTTGGACTTACATTATGATTGCATCTACATGGGATATCATGTCTTCACATGGTGTTTTTGACTTGCATATTTATTGGATGAATTCCCTTGGATGTTTAATACTATGAGCGAAAACTTATAACGATTTGTACTAGCACTATGTTCACATTGAAAACTTTGATTGGCTGCACCATAATCATTGTAATTATATTATCCTTCCATGGATTCATATCTAGATGCATCATATTAATCATCCTCATCTCCATAGTTCTCAATAGAATATTCCTTATAAGGAAATTATTCCTCTCTAGATATTGAGAGGGTATTTTCACTTATAAGTGTGGCAAGTTGAGCTTCTTACAATCTAAGCTCTACAATAAGTTGTATTTTCTCATAATAAGGTGATATAGTATTTATTTCCAATTAACTTCTCTTTTATATGACATTTTTAGAGGAGATGGACATAATCCAATAGTGTGTCTTTCCACGTCCTCATGTCTCATGCTAAATTTTGTACATTATAGGATCTATCCCTATTCATCCTGCCAATAAGCATACAAATTCTTTTTAATTGAGCCCCCTACAATTGAATTATTATCAAATGTTTTTGTTACTCCTTTTTGAGGTGATATAAAAATCCTTCATGTTCAATTTCATATGTATATGACGTGCTAGGAGAAGTGAGATATCAATAAGGAATATGTACATCATAGGAACTATCCTTATTTATTCTACCAACAATTATATCATTCCCTATTTCATATAGACCTATAATTTTCCCTATTGTTGGTCATGAATTAATCTTTTGAGTCTATAAATGAATAGTTTCTACCTAATATTCCTACTTCTAAATATGGATAGACAAGTATATATGACTTGCCACTATTTTGAAATTATATTTTTGTTCTTTGTCTCCTTGAATGAGTAGAAGCTTTTTCAAGTTCTTATTGGTACCTAGGTTTCCTTGTTCTCTCCATGTTTGAGTCTTTTGATTTACAAACCAATTTAATGCTAGACTAAATTAGAGTCACCACTATAAATTCTAAATACTAGATAATAACTCACTTTTCTATTTCCCTACTTCACCGCTATATTGGTGTGATTTGATAGGCTGCTAACTTACATACTAGCAAAGTTTCTTCACTACAATACTATGGTGTTCAATATATGAATGAGAATTCACATCCCCGATAACAACACCATTTTTTTGGTGCTTAGAGTTTTTGGCTCTTAAATTTGTAAAGGTAATCCTCTTCTTGAGAACTAAAGGTGTCAAATTGAGGGCAAGGACTTCAAGCTTGTGATCAGGCAAGGCAACTTTGGGGCAATTTTCTAATGTGGGTAATATTTACTTTGAATTTAGGCTTATCTAAACCTAGGAGGCTTCCCTATATGTACCCTAAATAGGATTAAACACAATTGTAAATAGACAAATGGATAAAATACTATAATAGTACCTAGTGTATGCATAACTACAAAATTTGTCACTAAGATAAGGACTAACTATTACACATTTTTGTTATTTACTCATGTCGATTGAGTTTAGAGTGTTTGCAAACTAAAAGAGAAGTACATTTCTTATCTATCTTCCCTATATTGCATTCAATTGTATAAACAAAAAAATCAAAGAGATTACAATTTTTTAGTAACAGATTATTGCATTTATGCAAGTGCATACAATATGGAAAAGATTTGCACAAATATTTATGAAAAAGTAATCTTTATTGATACAAAAGTACATATTTGTCTCACACAAGCCACGAGACTTAACTTGTTCAACAAAAATGAAGAATAATTTATGCATTGATGGATAAAGAAAAAGAATGCACATATAGGGGAAGAGGCCAGTCATTGCCTGATGGCTGGTTCAATGTCTATTGTCTTGCTTTGCCTCCTGCTTTGAGTTGTCTTGTGTCCTTCATAGCTCCCTACTCCTAGTTCCTGCATCTGGAAATTCCAATGATGTTAGAGCAGTGCTCTAAGAAATGAAGGCTTCTAACACTACATGTACATGCACACGTGAATGTATAAATTGACCCTCAAGTCCATTAAACAAACATGTAAATTGTAAATGTCCAAGAAAGAAACAAGATCATCAAGCCCTTTAGGCATATGCATATATTTTTCTAACTGTTTGTTTCATGTGCAAATACAGGAATAACAATGTTACTATTTCATCAAATCTTAGCACGTGGGTTAAACGTGGCTCCCACAAGGGTTGAGCTCAACGTGCTGCTTTGTTGTGCTTTAAAGAGGCATTGAAAGTCACTTATCAAGTAGGTTCATCTCTTTATGGTTTATGTAAATAAGCACACATCATTTATGGTAGTAAGTTATTGGTTACTGTCATAAGTGATATATGATTAATCATCATAAATCATAGAGCATGAAGTCAAGTATCTGGAGACATCAAGAGGATACCAAGAATATCAAGAGATAAGTGGATCGGTCTTTTGTTTCTATATGCAATAGTGAATATCAAACACCTGATTATGGACATGGAATAGCAAAATGAAATGCATTCTCATTCTGAAATGGAAGGGCACCTGTCATTCATGACAAGTCAAGTGTCATATACACAACTTTTGTGCTCTTAGAAATAGGGCACATTGATACAAATGAGATAAATTGGTATTCATCTTGTTAATAACACAATGAGTGTTCACAAATAACAAGTGGCATGATAATAAAGAACAACATGATCATATAAAGGTATAGTGGTAGTTGTTACTTGCACCAAAAGGACAAAAAATAGTGGAAGAGACCAATGACAATGGAGCAATCATTTTATTTATGACATAGGAACAACAATCTATCAATCACATGGCATGAAATAGTGAGATAGGAGGTTAGTTACAGGTGAGTGGATAGGGCAGTTTTATGGCCAAAACACTGTCATCTATCTGTGAAAGAAATTACAATGATAGTATACATCACTAAAAGAATCATGATAGTCATAATGAGTCACAAATGATAAGTGGGCAGTCATAAATGGTAAGAAAAAGACAGTCATAAAAGTCTCCATATGCATCAAAGGCCTGTACTATGAAGTGCAATGACAAGTTCATGATAGCCCTGTATAGTGCCTAACTGAGGAAAGAAAATCATCTTGGTGTTGTTAAAATACAGTCAATGCCAGTGATTAGGATCCTCAATTAAAAGAGATGACAGTCCATGTAAAAGATAGTAGATCATAATTTTCAAGACAAGAAAGATAATGCTAATATTATCACCATCCTCATTGTCATATAAGAGAGCCTACAACCATAGTTCTCCAAGGAAAATCTTATGGTTTGGTAAATGTTTGTAAGGCAGTGCATATTGTAGGATGGGAGAAATTATGAGATTTAATGCTTCTTACTGCTAGAAGTTTGACTCGCCTCTATGAGAACAACCCTCAGAACAAACTTAGCCTCTTTGATGATAGTAAAGAGAAGTTGTGATAAGATTTTAAGAGTGTCATTCCAAAACAATCAAAATGTCATGATGCACAGTCAAATGCATAGTTATAGATTTATAGAGTGCAACTAGGGTGTGTGGTCTGGGAGTCTTATGACTGTGATATGCTTATTTAGTAGGGCAGAGTTGTTTTCTTGCAAAATATAAAAAGGATATGGTGGCAATGAGGTTATCTTATAGGTAAGTGTGGATGAATCTAATGAGAAATCAAGCATAAATAAGCTAATGAATAGTGTGATCTGCACGGGGAAAAGAGTAATGATTATAGTTACCTGGCTTATGAAGACTATGTAAGACAACAACTATGCAAGACAAAGGATGTATGATGAAAGTGGAAACATGTGAAAATATCCAACCCAAAATGTGGAGCATGGGTCATAGTTTCAAAGGAAATATGATCTAGGAGTTTAAGATGCTCAAGTATACCTGTGGAGGGAAAATCAAAATAACCCAAAAAGTACAAGAAACCCTCGTTGTCATAGTGCAAATTTATTGAGGCTAAGCTAATGTATGGAGATATTTTCTTCATTTTTTCTTTCATACCTACATAATGGAGTTGTTGTGATCATATATATATAAAGAAGTTAAAGGCAGAGCCAAGGAAAAATAAGAAACCCTTATCATTTACAGAAGAATGCATAAAATCTACAAAAAATTGCAAGTATGGAGGCCAAATACACAGAAACCCCTTTTGCATTTTATTTTCCTGCTGAGAATACAGAAAGGAGTGAATGAAGGGCTTGGGTTTTGGTAATCCTATAGCCATTTTTAGCATTTATAAAAGAATTAAAGTGCCACCATGCTACTTGTTTTCCTTTTTTACATGGAAGAATAAAACACAAAAATTCAATACAGTAATGAAAGGAGTTTCAGGTATTGAACACAACAAAAACAAAGTGAATCTTCCTCAAATTTCCATGAAAATCATGTGGCCTATGTATGCAATGGAGGGTGTTTCCTTCTATAAACCCTAGATTATGGCTCGAGCTCGAGCTCTTTTCTTTCTCAAGGAAAGAGTAAAACAGTAGAATAATCTCAATGTTTGCTTACCTAGGAGTTTCTTGGTTGGCCTTTTATGGAGAAATGTTAGAAATCTTCCTCAAATTTTCATAGAGAAATCTCTTTGAAACTCTCATGGCGGCTCGACCAAGCAAAATGAAGTATGCAGAAAAAGAAAAGCATTTAGAATGGGGAACAATATAGAATATTGTGGTCTCTAAGACCTAAGAAAAAAAAACATGAATAAACGGTTTTGTTTTCATAATGACTTACCAGCTTGTTTCTGAAGGAGAAAAATCAACAAATTTTGTATAGAAAATTCTTCTATAGGTTGCAAATCCATAGTAAAAGCATGTAACAGAGTTCCAGAAACCCTTGATGGCAGACCAGGCTTCTTCTTGAAGCTTCGAAGAATAAAGTGAAAAATGCCTTGGCATAGTTTTTTGTTTTTAGGGTTTCTTAACCCTATGTTTTTGATTAACGATAAACAAGTTTTGAAGGGAAACTGAAACCCTTTATAAAAAATAACGTGGCAAAAAAGATAGAACACTAATGGAATGGAATTTTAGCCATTGTTTTAAAAAAATGCATGAAACTAATTGAGTTGTGGGCTAAGACTTAGTCTTATGCCTTGTGACATTTTCATCTAGGAGGTATACAGTCTTTTAAGACTTATTTTTCTTTCCTTGTATTTTTGTATTTGTTTTCTAATTGTAAAGTGTTTTAATTGAGTGATAGTTATAAATCACTTGATTTAAATGCTATTTTGAAAATGCAAAAGTAAGGTGATTTACGTAAATGTCTTTATGAACATTGTTAAGGAGTTATGCTTTTGCAAGCATATAGGAGTAGTTATGGTAGTTTGGAGACATGAATACATGCATGTAGGGGGCATTTATTCATTTTATTGGAGGTTTTTCTAGAATCTAGGGGTGGTTTTTCATGCCTAGATGTTTGGCATGGTCAAAACCACTTTCCCCACATGTTGGAGGTAGTTTTGTGGGGAATCTAATGCCTCAATTTTAGGCTCTTTTGGTGGATCCGACCCAAGGTAGTTGCTTGCTCCTTTTTTGGTGCAACTACTTGGGTTGAGTTATATATTCACTCTTGTAACTCTTTTTAGGAGTTATTTCTTTGGATGCAGATTGAGACTTCGAGACTTTTGGAGTCCTTTGTCAAATTTCATGCAAGCTTTGTAACTCATTTGGACATGAAATACAGTGCAATCCTTGGGTATCATTGAATGGTGTACTTTTTCCTTCCTGTTACTGCATAATTGTGTATTTCTACAAGATTGATTAAGTTATTGAGAGATTGTATTCATTTCCTTTAACTCTATCTAATGGCTTTAGTACCTTTTTGGAGAAAAGTGTGATGCTGCAGGTTATAATTTGTGTCAAGAAAGTAGGTTGCTCTTAGTTGTGAAGTATTTTTCCTCCTAGGAGCTTAAGCAGTAAGGCCTCTTTATAAAATACTTATGCAAAAAACACAGAAACAAGTTGTGCAAGTTGTTTTCTCCAGTCATTGTATGCAAGTGTATGAAATATGAGTTTCGAGTCTAAGTAATATTTTGGTGTATCACCTTAGGAGGTAGTTCTTTTAATTTTATGTTATCTCTTTGCCCTTTTCCTTAGCAAAAAACCAGTAGGATTTAGGTGAGAACCAAGAGGAAGCCGACCTTCTTTGGAGGTTGACCTCTATTTATCAAAGTCCTCACTTTGAGAGGTCTTCCCATGTTACACTGAGTTGTTGAATTTCATATTCAATAGGGTGAAAAATCTTAGTGATAACATTAACCTACTGATATCACCTCTATTAAGCAAATAAGAACAACACTACATAACAAAAGGATGTAGGTATGCATAAAATGACTCTCTATAATGATAAAAATTTAAGGATGTTTGAGAATGTTTTCCATAGCTATAATGTTGAATCATCAAGTGTATACAAACTACTTCCTACTCCTAAAGTATTGGTGAATTATTTTTTTAGTTTGAGTGCATGGAGGGTCATTAATTCCAAGATTAGTGCCTATTTATTAGGTTACAAATTCAAAACATGTCATGAGAGAAAAAATATAAATTACAAAGGAATATGAGTTGTGCAAATTCATACACCACTAACAATGATATCAAGTAACTGAAAATTCTTAGTTATTCATCCTAGACTACAAGAATTCATATGTAATGAATAAATCACCATTAAAATATTGTAATGCATTAGAATGTTGTTCCATTCATAAAATATTCATTCTATTTATATCAACAAAATTTCAAGAGAAAGATCTATACTAGAACTTCCCAAAATATCTAAAAAAGAATTGTGGAGATATTCAATTACATGAATCATTTATAATATTAAGCTCCTTGAGATTCATAAATATGCTTATTTAATTTTGTCTAAATTTGTAGGAGCTAAAACTATAGAAGCTCTTTAGCATCTATGTTTGTATAATCTTGTATTGTAGATTTGGATGACACTATTGATGACATCATCTTCTCTTTGATGCAAACTTTGATTAAGTTGCATCACCATTTCTATTTTTGGATCTTACTCTTGCCTTACCTACACCAACTTTTATAGTGGCAGATTCTACACATATTTATGAGTTGACATATCTAACTCAGTCATCATCTATTTTGATTTTCTTTGCAACAATATCAGATTATCATCGGTTTAATTATCACCATACATCTATGGTTCTTGTTCTTGAATCATATGAGACATGATCCATCTTATCAACCTTTGTCATAGTCTAGCATTATCTTGGAGATCTTTGAGCATCATTCAAAGACATCATGGGAATAATCATTGTCTTTGGATCATGTGCAAAATTAGAGGACATTTATCTTACTTCTAGAATATTCCTATCCAGAATGGGAAGTCATCTTGGGCACATTTTTAG
Source organism: Sequoia sempervirens (assembly GCA_007258455.2). Lineage (NCBI taxonomy): Eukaryota > Viridiplantae > Streptophyta > Pinopsida > Cupressales > Cupressaceae > Sequoia > Sequoia sempervirens. The sequence goes on from VDFB02000017.1 coordinate 281,581,119, forward strand.
TGTCATTTCTTCTTAAGGGGATAAATGTTGTTCAACGTTCATGGTGAAGGAAACACAATATATTGAGAGGGGGTGAACCAGTATATCAAATCTATTTAAAAATATTTACTTCAACATGAATTACCATTAGTCACTTCTACAAACATGAATCAAAACTAGTATCAATTAAGCAACACAATTGCACACATTCACACTATGAACACCAAATATATGTGAAAAATCAGAATGGGAAAAACCACAATGAGAAGAGCTACTTAAATCTACTATCCAAATCCAGCCTCAAAAAATAATGAATAAGTTACAATCATGAAAAAGGCACCAAACTACCAAAGACACCAATCCCCTGTTGTATTTGTAGACACCAACCTATTAGAGGCACCAATCCTCAACACACAAAACTAAGCACCAACTCGCCAAGTAAGACACTAGTCCCACCAAATTACATAAATAAGGTTTGTGGATCTTCAATGCTAATTGAATAGCTTACACATGATCTAATCCTCCTTCCGACACTCTCTCACACAACTTATTATCTTCTAATGATGGCTCACAATGATTGAGATGAAACTCCCATTGAGTTACACTTGCTTGCATAATTGCTCTCATACTCATAAATTTTTATTACTTATAAAGTATGATGATTAGTAATTATATACATCCCATTACATTAACATCATTTTATCTCAACCAAGAACCCCTTAACACCATCTACAATTAGCCAATTCGTCTAAGGTAGACCTAAATTCAAATTTGCATGAAATGTGTAGCGGGTCGGTCCTAAAAAAAATTTGTTGCCACCAAAAGAACATGATGTCGTGCACTTCCTTCAAGGACCTTAACTAGGACCTATTTGACCTTTCCATGATATATCCAAATAGAACAAACAACAAGCCATTGTTGCATAAATCCAAAACATCAACCTGATTGATTAACAAGCATAGTGACCCTTCTGTCACTTCAATCTTTCTGCCTACTAAATATAGATTCTCTAAAATTTGGAACAAGATGAAACATGTGTAGACATACTCTCCTTTCAAACTGTAGAACATAACTCACATCTAGGAAGAAGTACAGTTAAAAAAATATGTTGCTAGAAAATCTATTTGCTTGGTAACTTACTTCAAACAGTTTGGATCAAACTTTTGGATTACTTCTATCAATATGAATAGGTGTAGTCTGATACTAGAAGCATACTACAATGGTCTACTTCGTTGTTCTCAAATAAACTGACATGACATGACATAAATACACCCTAAATACAACAAGTACAATTAGATTTAATTTTGACTAATCTACTAACATTACTCCTTTGAAAATAGTGAGCACTTTTGACATCAATGACAATACTCCTTTGACATCAATGATAATATATGTTCAATAATATGCCCCTTTTCATTGATGGAAAACATCAAAATATTGCTAGCACATGAAAAATATAATATGTTTGGATCAGGAAGTCACCTCACATGGAGTTCCACTTTCTCTGAGATGATTTAACATTTTGAGTTCCATTTCTCCCCCTTTGACATCCTATGAAGTTTGTTGATGAGGATCTGTAAAAGAATGACTCTTGAAGTTCAAATCCTAAGTTTGTTGCAGCAATCAATGAAAGAAAGGTTTTGAATGGCAGTTTCATCCTAGTACATAGACATAATAGAAGATCTGGAAGACAAGCTTCAAGAAGACAAGGATAAAATACCAGGTTCTATTATTCCTTTTTTGGTTATTATTTTAATTGCAATCATTTTGGTCATAATTTTGTGAATTGTAGAAAGGTTCTGACAAGAAGAAATGATTATATTAACATAAATGCATTTGCACCTTTGTATAATTTTAATATCATTTATCACAAATGTAACAATTTTGGACATATTGCTAGAAATTATAGAAGCGATTTTGTGAGTCCTCCTATACTGGATACAAAAGGAGATAAGTCATAATATTAGAATAATGAAACAAATACGGTTTAGAAGAAGAAACTAGAGGAGAAAAGATTAGAGAAATCCATGGTGGCTCAAACTGCATTACATGCTCAAAAGGAGAAGAATCTGTGGATCATTGACATCGGGTGTTCAAGTCATATGACCAAAGACAAGAGTAAGTTCATGCACTTAAATAAGTTTTATGGAGGGTCTAAAACCCTTAAGATTACTGATAAGGGTATTTTGAGTCTTGATGGTGGAAAGACAAAAACTCATTATGTTCTATATGTAGAAGGCTTGAAGCAAAATCTTCTAAGTGTAAGTCAAATGGGTGAAAAAGGTTACAAGCTTTCATCTAGTACTAAAGGTTGTGAAATCAGAAAGATTGGTATTGGTGAGTTAGTTGCTAAAAGAAGTAGGACTAATAGTTATGTATATCATCTTAGTGAAGTAAATGAACATAATTTCTTTGCAATACAAAGATAAGAGAGTTGGATCTGGAATAGAAGATTGGGACACATCGATTTTGATGATCTTGTGAGGATTAGTTCAAAAGGAATGGTAAGAGACATTTCAAATATCAAGAAGCCCTAGTTTATTAGTTGCAAACCATGTCATGAGGGAAAACAAACAAGGACCGAATTTCCTACTAAGGAATATTCTACAACGAAGCTATTGGATTTGATTCATACTAATCTATGTGGACCAATGCAGATAAAGAGCATTCAAGGTGATATATATTTTATGATGCTTATTTATGATTACTCTAGAATAACTTGGACTACTTTTCTGAGAGAAAAATCAAAAGAAATCATTCAAGGCACCGACACCTATCTCTGCCACCTCTAGTGTTGCTAATTTTGAGAAAGTGAAGAAGAAAGAACAAAGTTTCTCTGCATCTATTGATATTGCTGCCCCTACTGGTCCTAGTACCGGGGCATATAAGAAAAAGGACATACCTCATGTTGCACCATCTGCTGCTTCAGGAAGAAGAAGAGTGAAACAAAATGCTGGCAGGAAAAGAATTCTGAGTGATGCTATTCAAGAAGAAATAGAACTTGGCATAGAGGAAGAGCATTGGCTAAAAAGAAGCAAAAAGACTAGTACCTCCCATGAAGAAGCTAAAACTAGAGTTGATATCTTTACGGATGAGGAGACAAAAGAAGAGGAGGATACTTACAAGATTCACGTGCATAAGAAGAATGAAGAAGGCTTATCTAATCCTGTGGAGGACATGCCTGGATCTCCTCTAGTAAGTGATCAACCATCTTTAAATCTAGGATCCTTAATAAAAAATATGATTGAAAATGATCTTATGCCAATTGCTAAGTTGTTTGATGAAGTTAATGACGAAGGGAAGGAAACCATCATAAATGCAATTATTCAATATATAGTTATTTGTAATGTAAGTATGGAGGCCATACAGTCCAAATTTACTAAAAATGTGTGGAAATAATTAGTACTTAGAAGGAAAGAGGCTATAAATGTTGAAGACAAGATGAGAAATGAAGCCTTAAAATCCATTAGTTTCATATTTTTGGAAATAGAAGCTGAAAATTTGCTAAAAGAAAGTTCTACATTTTTTAGAGTCAAGCAGAGGGTTAATATGCTAATGAATAAGGAAGAAGACTATATCGAAAAGGTAAGGAAAGAAACTCAGGATGTAATCAGAAAATTAGCAAGGAGTTATGGGACAAGAAACAATTCTTTGTCCCACACAACTTAGGCACAAGAACATGTTACCAATGTAGAAGTGATGGATAATCCATCTTTGGAAAATATTGATGAGACACTTGGTGTTTTGGAGACCCCTTCCCCTCAGAATGATACGGAAGAGACAACCAACAAAAGGTCTGATGATCAACATAAAGATCATATTGGTGATAAGCAAGAAGGAAAACAAGAATCTATTAGAAACAGGGATGAGAAAAACAAAGATGAAAGTGAAGGGAGTAAGGACAAAAAAAGAATAATTACAAGGATGATGAGGATAGAAGGGAGAAAGAAAACAAAGACAAATCCTCTAGAAATTCATCCAGAGAAGAAGAAAAAGAAAAAGAAAAAGAAGAAGAAGAAGAAGAAGAAGAAGAAGAAGAAGAAGAAGAAGAAGAAGAAGAAAAGGAAGAAGAAAGAGGTAGACAAGAAAGCCATTCCTGTAGTGCCTCTCATGCTATTTCCCTGATAGACTGACAGTTGATTTGTTATATGATGAGACATTATGATACATTATATGATGTTAGATTCATTGTTATGATGATGCCATTGATGACACTTTTGATACTTGATGTTTTATGCACATGTTATGATTAGTATATGGTTGGATGATCATTATTGAGACACTGATCATTTATATGTTGTAATATGCTTTCATTCAGGTGACTATGGAGATCTGATTTGATTATGAGGACTAACCCTATCATGAGTACTATGTGATTATCTTATGATGATTGTTATTTGATTATCATGTGATTGATCTTATCCTCATTACTATGTAGTTGATTGTTATATGAGTTGATTCGATTACTAGGTGTTGTTCTTACTGATGTGATTGAGTGAAAGGGACAATGTCACATCACTCACTTGTGAGCACCCTACAACATTGCGATTCCCTTTCACAGTGTGTGTTTATATGTATATATGCACAACTGTTTTGTGTGTTGTAGGTTGTAGGTACCAAGCATCGACTCCACTTGAATTGGTAGATCTGAGCGTGCCTTGAACCTAATGGATTAGTTGATCGGAGATAACAATTGATCCCCTACCCTATCCATCATCCTTGAAGGGGATGAATATCTGGTTTGAAACCTTGTCAGTATTGTCAGTATTGTTAGTATGGTCAGTTAGTGTTGCTTGAGGTTTTGCATTTTGACCTTCTATAGTGGTCAGGTAATTATTTGGCATTTGGTTTTATTTAATTTAAATTGTCTAATAAAATGCCTTTGGTTATCTTATGCATTAAAATAAATTGTTAAGTAAAAGGGTATACCTTTGATAAATAAATAAATAAATATATATATAATATATATATATATATATATAATCATAGTTAATAATAAAATAAATTTATAATGTAATGTTATAATTAATAAATAATAATAATATGGTAAATAAATAAAATGTTATAAGGTATGAGTTACATAATTGATTATAATGTGTAAGTAAATGTTTGGTAAATGGTTTTACCCGTTTGTGTGAAATTGGGTATCTATTATATTACATTGGTTGGCCGAAGCTATAGGAAGTAAATATTCCATATTTACCCAAATTATGATTTTTAATGAAATACTTTTAAGTGTCATAACTACTGATTTAAAATTAATTATTGAGTATGTGTTGGGAAGGTCGATTTAATAAATTAAAAGTTAACTATAATCCATTCTATAGTTGGTTGGGATCGTTTTGGATTTCTTGTACAACTAACATTTTTCTTCTTCCTGTAAACATTTTTGGTTTTGGGGGATTTCATTCTGTTTTTGGAAAGAGGGTGGAGATAATTATTTGAAAATTTTCTTCTATTGTTGATTATGTTGGGAATTGTGTTTTCGGAATTTTGGATTGTGGATTTGGAGAAGTTGGAATTGCAAGTGAAAGTCTGAGCTCTACATCAAATTTTTGTTTCCTACCAAGCATTGGATCTAGGTTGGATTTTGATCTTTTGTTTACATTTGCTTTTCCGAGTGTACGATCAATTTGATTGATTTCTCTCTCTCTGTTTCTAAAAATAAATGTGTGATTGTTTTATTTTGTTTGTGAATGAAACATTTATTTATTCCAGAATAAAAATTAATAAATGTTTATTGCCTTTCTATTCCCTGCTAGTAAAATAACTTGATTGCATTGTCCATAACTTTGTTTCTACAAACTGGGTTGGTGAGAAATTTAAAGGGTTTCTTCACCTTGTTGTCTTCTAATCTTTATCCAAAAATCTCAAAAACTCAAATCATAGTTTTTGAGATATGTTTGAAACATGGGCTATTGTCAAGCTACTCCCCCATGGCTGCAAATGCCTTTGTTTCTCATGTAGCCAGCCAATGGAAGATTAGCATTCAAGATTTATTGAACACCTTATTATAATGTTTAAATTGATATTTAGGGTTAGTTCCTGATTGTGGTTAAACATATATTCATTTAAATTATGTGAATAGAAGTAGATTAATTGTTGACAATAAATTTTACGTAACGTAAAAATCTATGGAATTAACGAATGTGTTATTTAAAATAAATGTTTACTTAAATAGTGTATTAGGGGAATAGCGGAATGTTAATATTAAGTGCTCGGGTAAAATATTAGAAATAGGTTATTTAATTTAAATGATTTAGATTAAATGCTAAGTGATTTAGATTACTCTCTATTAACTAATTAATAAATGAATGTTAATTATTTTTATAATTATTTAATAGTTGATTAATAGAATTGCTATGCAAATAAATTAATTAGAATATTGTTATTATAGTATTATATTAAAGTTGTAGCTTTAATATTAGGGTTTCGTATTAACTAGTTTAATAGAGATGGTTGTTTTATTAATGATATGGTTATTTTTAAATATAATTATTTGTAGTAAATAATCTATTAATTGAACTAAGTGGTTAAGTTAAAATGAATGATAAGAAAGTTGAAATAATGCCTTATTTAAGGGAATATCTTCATGGTTATAACACTATGATTAATTGTTTGTATTAAACAACGTGTCTTGATTATGTAATTGTTAAAGATGGATGTCATCTGTGTAAAGTATGTTTAAGGTTCTGTGTCATTGGGAAATATGCTTAGTACGTTGGTTTCTAGAGGCCTAGGAGGGGATATATTTGTATGAATAGTCCTTAGGGTTGTTTAACCTTGGAAGTGGTTTGGCTATGTTGTTGGTCATGTACATTGTACGAACACAAACCCTAAGGGTGTTTCCCTCATGTATATGTATGGATTCATGAGATTTTGTAATGATATTCAATTGAAAGGTATGCATATGTGTATTGTGTGAAATGAAAACCCTAAGTGTTGTACTACTTGTTCATGATGGCTAAATTGTGGCTATGGGTTGGGACATGGGTTCATATTATCCTAATCGTTGTCTATGATATTATGATAGGCATACAAGATGGACAATGCCTTGCACTGTGGTAGGGTTTTCTAGTTGCAAGTAGGGGGAGTGGTTCTCAATGGGGTTGGAACCCAAAGCGGTGTCCAGGACAACCCATTTGAGGGTTTCTTAATCCAATGATAACCTTAATAATATATTAGGGGATGGGTAGAATTCACATTAAACAAGATAATGGATGCCTCACCCATTTCCTGTAGTGCTCATATAGGCTAAGGAAGGGTTGAGAAGGCCTAGTTGGAAAGATCAACTTTCTTGTCCTCACGAAAGGAATGTTGATTCCACATGTGTCACCCTATGGGGCCGAGACCTAGTGAGAGGTTTACTGGGACAACCATAGATGGGGGTCAGGATCTAGTGAGAGACTTATAGGACAACCCATGCTAGGACCATGCGATGAAACTCCTCCCTATTGCATTCTAGCACTCCCTGGTTGTATTTCCTCTTTTTGGTGTGTGAGTGCCTCTGGAAGTGATGTAAGTGTTGAAAATATTGGTGTTGTTAGCAGTGTTGTTATGATGTCATGTATAACCTCTTGCTTATGTTAGCTTGTTGCTTTCCTAACTGTTTGTTGTATGTGGTACCTTGTGTTATCTCCTAGCATGGGGGGTGGACCTCAGGGTTCCACATGGTCAGGAGGTTGGTACTTTTCTTCGATTGGGTATTCTTGCTGCATGTTCATGTACGTGGAGATTGATCATTGTACTGTGGATTCCAGTTCCTGTTCCAGTTGGGAAGACATCCTATCATGTATTTGTATATTGGATTGTATTCTCATCAGTATCTCTTAATGTAATCTGATGTAATCTTCCTACATGTATTAGAGGAAGCAATGTTGTAATTATTGTAATGATGTAACAATTATTGATGACCTCTTCTTGTAAAGAGTACTGTAAAGTAATGCAGCATTCATATGATAGCTACAAAATGATTTTTAATGTTTGATTATCATTTTTCACATTATGAAAGTGAGTAATATAGGATCATTTAATTTGGTGCTTTAAAATGAACCTTACATGCTAGATTGATCTTGTTATCTTTTATCGTTAATGAAATGTTTCTAGTATTCTTGATTGTTAGTTTTGTGAGTAGCGCAGTTGAGGAACCTTAGAGGACCTAGGACTAGATTATTATGTTACGTTATGCATTCTATAGTTATTTGTTTTAATAAAAAAAAATTCCATTAATTTGACCTAGTTTAGTATTGTTCTTTGGGGTTCCTTGGCGGGGGCGTTACAATTGTAGTTAAGAAGAGCAAAGGTGAAATTTCCATAGGTTTTGTGTTGTCAAAGCCATTCGGAGAATCATCTGGAAGTACACTTAAAGGTCTTCTTTCAAGGCAAACTATACTTCAACCTGTGCTTCCACCCTAGCTAGTTAAGTTGTTGTCACATCTAGGTTATCTGGAGTTGACCAAGATTACACCAAATGACAAAATAAAACTAAGTGGCACTTTTCTTAACTATGTCATACAAGAAGCTATAGAGTCATATCAAAAGGGAAGTGAATTAATAAATGAAGCTATTAAAGCTTTAAAGGAGACAACCCTTGGTGTTACAACATATAAATATTTAGCTCCAATTAAAAATTTAAGGCTTATAGTTGAATTAGTCAAAGAGTACACATCTAACCTCATGGTATAGACTGCAAAAGAAGTGGAGTTAATTCTTCTAGATAAAAGACTATTGTTTCTGCAAGACAGGTGTACAATTGCTTGTGATAAGGCTTTGCAAACTTTGAAAGAAGTAAGAGAATGTGATGAGGAAGCCTAACTACTATTTGTCTATTGCACGAAGTAGCCTAAAGCCACTCAAGGTATCAAGGATTTAATGGACTCGATTGAGTCTCAAATTGTAGATTCCTCCAGAGATTATAAGGTTGCAAATGATAGAAACTATGTTGGATGAGTTTCTATTGCAAATCTTCAAAGCAAATTTTTCATCTTGCAGAGGTAGAAAGAAGATGCTATGAGATGTTATGCTTAGCTTGGAGACCTGGTTATGTCCAGACATGTATCTATATCAAATGCATTGATGGAAGCAAAAAAAAATTAGAAGATGAATATTGTTCCATCCACTTCGGAAGAAGGAGAAGAATGCTTGGTGGAATTAGAATTTTTGCACAAAAATCTTTCCAGGGAAAAAGGAGTTTGGGATGATGGAAATCCAACTTGGGAAGCAATTCTCAAGGAGTTACAGGGTGCCCCCAATTCCTGATTTGAATTTTTTTTATCTTTCCTCGGTCCTTTTTCCTTTATGTCAAAGGGGGAGAAGAGGAGAAGAATAGAAGAGGAGAAGAGTATGTATAAAGAATGTCATGTTTTGTGTTTGGTGTTCTTGTACATATGATAGGGGGAGTTGAGTACATTAGTGTTGCACAATATTTTATTTTGAAGTAAGTCTCATTTTTGGCACATGTTGCCATCAATGAAAAAGGGGGAGATTGTTGGAAGAATGTAGATGGTGACCTCCAGGTTTGTTGTCATTGATGGCAACATTGTTTGGTAACTAGCTAAGTAAGCTGTGTTTCTATGTTGATCTAGTATTTTGATTCAGAAATCCTCTTAGTAAAAGGAAATTCTATGAGTTTTTGATATGTTTCTCATGAGTGTCAGTTACAACTATAAATGAGATTTCAACAATTTTGGTTTGTCTAGTTAAGTTATTAATGTGACAAAAATTGACATTTTTTTGGCCGAAAAGGTTATGAACTATTTTTCTTATAAATGTTTACAGTTTTCTTTATTAGGTCTAGGCCAACCTAATTAGTGTTTGTTATGATTTGTTGAACGTGTCAAAAGGAATTTTGATTTAAGTCGACAAATATTTTTGAATTATGCATTCAATTAGGCCAAACTAATTGATGTATAAAGATGAAGATATATATATATATATATTGTGTGTGTGTATGATGAAGATGTGTGTGAGATACAGATATAGATGAAGGAATGGTGTAGTATATAATGATGCGACAAGTGTTCTAGTGCAAGGTTTTTGACAGTTGTTGTATGCCTATGACTAGAGCCAAATTTTTGGTATTTTAGAGCTTAATTAGAACTGATCTCTGCACTTTGATGGTGTACTTACCCAATTCATTATTTAGCAGTGAGCCATATCTTTTTGTATCTTGGCAATAAGCCATTTTTGTATTCAAGTTGTGAGCCTTTCAAGGAAAATGAGTCTTGACAGTGAGCCCTGTAATATCTTGTAACTAGTTATAATATATTGTGAGCTAATCCTCACCATGGTTTTTTCCTTTCTAGGTTTTCCACGTAAAAATCTTGGTGTCAATGTGTTATGATCTCTTTTATGTTTTGGTTTACTCTTGCAGCTAGATGTGGATTAATAATTGGATGGCTAGTAATTAATTGTGTTAGCAGAATATAGATTCACCCCCTCTCAGCATTCAGTGTATTCAACAGTTTCCCCCTAATGTGATATTATACCTCATGATGATGATATTTCTCAAGAAACTCATGATAGTTCAATGCATATTATTAATTAGTCATTGCTTGATGATGGTTTGGATCACATGATTTATAGTACACATATTATTAGAGAATTTATGGTAGATGTGTTTAATAGAAATCAAGATGCACATTTACATGTCATATAATTTTTATTTCCATATTATGAGCACATGCCTGATGAATTTTTCTTAATTACATATACTTTAATTGATAAATCATTACAATGGTTTAATTTATTCCATGTTTTATCAGGTGTTTTCATATATTACATTTTTTTCATATTATGTTTTCACAGTGATTATAATATGTCAACCTCTAATAGTTATTCCTTAGAGGTCTTTGTTTCATCGAGCGCTTTGTGTCTTGGCGACCGGCACAAGAAAGTTCATATTGGAAAGACTTATTTTATGTCACAGCAATCAAGATCCATCTCCAGTGAAATTGCTTTATCTCACCGATCAGAGGTTGAATGGGATATATCGACATGAGTTTAAGGCTTTGGCGAAGGGTCATAGCGAAAAGGTTATGTCTCCCCGACTAATGCATGTGGAAGTCTATCGGCAGGAGTGTTGTTTTCGGTATGTAGTCTCACTGAAGACATAGTGTCTCACCGATCGCTGTTGGACAATCGCCTTCGGCAGGACTTTCTGGAAGTCTCGGCGAACAGGTGTGAATTCGGGGTGTTTCGATATGATTGAAACAATCTACAAGATGTCTCCCTGATAGTTTGAAGTTACAGCGACATATATAGGACGGATGGACTCGTCGGCAAGAAAAACCATGTGTCTCGGTGACCAATGTGTATCAAGTGGGCTTTTGGTATAACAAAGTATATCTATATGAGGTCTCCCCGAGAGTGATATGTCACAGCGACAGACAGAGGGACGACTGACAGCGATAAAGTTGCCTTCGGCATAAGTATTAAATTATCTCAGCGACATAGGATGAATTGATGACTTTCGGTATGACTCAAGCATTCTATGAGAGGTCTCCTCGATGACGGTATGCTATAGCGACCCTCACAAGATAGAAGGATGCTTCGGTGAGAGAACCATTATGTTACAGCGACACACAAGTGGATGAAAGACTTTCGGAAAGACATGGTGTGCTCTATAGGAGGTCTCCCTGATATCATAATGTTATAGCGAAGCACTTAAGACAAAAGGTTTCTGTCGGTGTGAGAACATTAATTTCTTGGCGATCTATTGTGAGCTCGGGGATTTTCGGCAAAACAAAGTGAATTCTCTATAAGGTCTGCCCGATAACGAAGGGTCATGGCGAAACAGAAGGAACCAAAGTATGATTAACGATTGAATTGCCTTCGGCATAACTGGTGAATGTCATAGCGACACATAAGAGGCAAAAGGGCTTTTGGTGAAACTTAATGTGGTCTGCGAGAGGTTTTCCCGACTTCACTGGGTCACGGCAAAAGCAATTAAGGAAAAAGAAATGCAACTCGCATAAGGTCTTAGCGAATCACAAAGAACTTGTGGAGACTGTTGTCTTTGTGAATGATTTTTTGAAGACACATACACTATGGCCGACATGGATTTTTCTAAGTATAGTTGCATGCAAACATCTTTGGTTGGTATCGAATCTATGGCAAGATATTCTCTGAGATTTTAGAGGTTATGATTTTCTGTTAGTGGGCAACCATGGCTTTGATGAAAATATTTCAGTTACAATTTGAAATCTCCCGACTCAGCACAGAAGTTAAAGCTCTATGGATAGGCATTACTCTGATTTTTACCATCATCTACAGATCATTATGAATCAGCTTCATATTCTAAAAATAGTAAGAGAGTTTTAGAATCTTGTGAAAAATGCTTGTTGAAGATTTCTTGATAACAGACATACTTTAAATGTATATATAAACTAGTGTTGAAAAGAGTGAAAGAGCTGCTGGCCTGTAATTCTGAGAGATAGTTATTTTGGCCGTATCAAGAGATGTATTGGAAAACTCTGTAATACAAGAGTTGGATTCCTAGAGTATTAGAAGCAGAGTGTTATGAACTTAACTGAAAACAGAGAGATCCTTTGATAGTATTATTGTAATTCTAAAATCTGAGTAAGGGGTTGGTGCTCCTTGAGATTGGTGTCTCTAAATGAGGGGTTGGTGCTCCTTGAGTTGGTGCTAAAAAATTAGCCTATAAGGCATTGTTAAAAGTGGTTTTTTAAGATTAAGCTAGTAACGCAGTTTAGGAGTGGTTTTTCTACCCCAGGAGGGTTTTCCACTCGACAAATCTTTTGTCTCTTTGTTCTTCTATGTGCTCACTGCTTTTCTGTGTTGTTTCAGTTCACTGTTGGGTTTTTTACTGTTCTCAATTTTTTTTATGAATGATTACATTCAACTCATGAATGTATTAATCAGAGTGATATTGAAATCAAATATGAGCCATGTTTTGGAAAATGCAAGATATCTCACTCAAATCATATTTTCATAAGTTGTCTAATAGACTGAGTTAATGTTGTCATATCTTTGTGCTTTCAAAAGTGATTACTCTACTCTATTGTTGAAAGAAAAGGAAATCATAATGAAAAATCTTGGTCGAAGTTGAAAAAGTGTTCACACTGATTCACCCCCCCTCTCAGTGTCTGTCCATAACTCCAACAATTGGTATCAGAGTGTAGGGTCCTCTGTTAGGTCTAAACCACCTAGGATTGTTCCTGGTTTCTTGGAGTACTTTGGTTAATATGGGAAAGAACAGAAGGAATAAGGGAAAAAGATGTTCTCAGCAAAATTCTATTCATCTTGTTCATCCTAAATCTAGTATAAGGAATAACGAGGAAGAGCTCATAAACAGTAGCTCTGAAATGGTAGAGTATCCTAGATCTGGAACTCCTTAGTTTGAAGAAACAAACTTTATTATATGGAAACATAGGATGGAAACATACTTACTTTCTTTAGGATTTGAAGTTTGGGCAGCAGTTTAAAAGGGTTGTACTACATCTGCAACATCTCCTTCCACTCTTGAGGAGAAGAAAGCACTTGAATCCAATACTAGAGCTATAAATGCTATTTTTAATAACTTGCCAAATAAACTTATTACAAAAGTCATTCATTACAACAGTGCTAAGGAAGTTTGGGACAAGTTGATTGAAATGAATCAAAATAGTGAGTTACAAGAGGAGATATCTTTGGATACTGAAATAAGTTGTGAAACATCTGAGAGTGAAGAAGGTGTAAACCTTCATAGTTTTGAAAAGAAGTACAAGGAGATCATTAATGAATATTTAAATGATCAAGAAACTTGTGTAAAAGTAGATCAATCTTTGGATGAAGTTAACTCTGAACAGGAATATGATGAACCAGAGAGTGAGGTTGATTTGGAAGGTGAACTCCTATGTGCCTTAGATACTATTAAGCAACTTAGAAAAGAAAACCAGTTTTTAACAAGACAGCTTCAACAAAAAGAGAGTCTGGAAGTCAAGTTAAAAGACAAGGATGAGTTGTGTAATAAACTAGAAAATGAGATTGATTCTTTAAAGAAATATTCAGATAATGATTCCTTGTTAAAAGAACTAAATCTTAAGGACGATATGATTATAAGTCAGAAAATTGAAATTGAAGAATATAAGAGGATTGCAGATGTTGTGAGTTCTGATTTGGAGATTAAAAAGATTGTTTGTCTAAAACTTGAAGAAGAGGTAGTTGCTTTAAGAAAAGAGCTTGAAATTATCAAGGCTCAATCTGTTAAGATTCAAAAATTTGATCATAGTACTAATATATTGAATGAGATGTTGGGTAGGCAAAAGCATTCTAAAGATCCTACAGGAGTGGGATATGAGGTTGGACAAAGCTCTGCATACAAATCTAAACATGAAACAGTGTTTACTACTTCAGATGGAAAGAAGTTTACAGCCAAGCAAACACCAAGAATGAAGGTTGATCTTGGTTACAGTATTGCTACATCAAAGGAAAACTTTGACACTAGAAGACAATCTAAAGGTATTCATAGAGAAAGGAAAAATGTCTTCAGATCTTCACATCCTTGGCATGATCACTCATTCAGGTATAATCATTCTTTCCAAGGATATTGTTATGTTTGTAATGACTATGGTCATAAGGCAATTGATTGCATAATATGGTCAAATAAGAATCATTCTAATGTTCCTAGAAATGAGGATGTGGTGTGTTACAACTGTAGCAATTTTGGTCACTTGAGAAGAGACTGTAGAATAAATACAAGTGATAATAATGTAGGGAACAATGCTGGAAAAGTATGTAGGAAGTCTTCTATTTCTCAGAACAATCACAAAGTCATTTGTTTCAGATGTAATAACATTGGACATAAAGTACAACAATGCAGATTCAATAGAAAGATAGGTACTTTATGAAAACAAGTGAAAAAGTCTTCATTGGAGTGGAGAAGAAAGAGCAATCAAGATGACAAGAAGAGCAATAAAGATGCTTATGAGAAAACTCCTTGTGCACTCCTTGCACAAGTGTTGCCTTCTAGGTCTTGAGAAGAAGCAAAGACTCAGGGGGAGTCTATTATGGTAATATATTTTACCCCTATGGAGTCTAGAATGAGGTATGGCATCTTGCATTTGCTTTTGGTGGTATAAGATGTTAAGAAATGTTTTTGCTTGGTCTAATGGTTGACAGTTTTCAGAAGTTTTTGAAATAACAGTGCACATTGTTTTTTAATTGAACCTTTTGGATGCTTGGGTTTTGGAAATAATGGTATGTCCTTATGACATCTTTGAGCGATGTGGAGACATATAGGTGAGTTCCTCAACATATTAAAGATAAGAAAGCCTTTGTTTTTGAAGGGATGTCGATGGATTTATCTTTGGAGAACAGTGATTGAAAAACATGTTTGATGTTATGAATTATTTATGTGATGATATTATTCGGTGTTGCATGAAGAAGCTGAGTTAAGATTGTGTGCTGAATGAAGATACTTACAATGTCTTTTACAAGATGTTATGAAGGAATTGAGTGTTTTGGTCTTCTGAGTATGATACTGCGATCTAAGTAGGTTGCTACAACAGTCTTGAGAACTGTGTATGTTCATGGGATATGCTCTGTTGTTTGTGTTTTGATGAAGGAAGGTGACTGGTAGTATTAACCTCATTGTGTATGGCTGGGACTTATTTTTGAACTTTGAAATTGAGTGCTGTGTGTGAAAGTGAGTGCAAGTTATATATATATGAAAGCTGCTTGAATTCATGTTTTGATAAAAACAAAAGGAGAGAGTTTTGGTGTGCTGCCTTGAAGATAGATTATCTGCATGATGTTATTATGTTTCTAATTTCGAAGTGCGAGTTATTGCACGGGTTGTTACTACTGATTTCTCTAAAAATTTCTGTGCAATTGAAGTGAGTGAAGTTGTGTTGTTTTAGTATGATGCTCTATCTTGCATTGGTGATGTGAAGTTATTCAATATGTCTGCTGCACTATTGCTCTATTTGCAGCCGGTTCTTATGGTATTTGGTTGGCTTCTCAGTTGTGTTTTCTAGCATTGCACATTCTTCTCCTCTATCCTTTGTCATTGAGGCAAAAAGGGGGAGAGTCATTTGTGTTTTTCCATCAAGGACAAAGGGGGAGTTTGTTGGTTCTTAGTTGTGATCATATGGTTTGTCCTTGATGTCAAAATCCCTTTCAGTTGATTCTACTTGTTGACAGTTTCAAATTGGTTTCTCATGCTTTATCTTGATATAGTTTTGTCTATATGGTTTACTTGTCTTGGCATTCAGTGGATAGTTTACATTCAAAATTTTAATATCTTATGGTACTGATCAGTTTGAGCTTCATGTAGTCTCAGGTTATCTTTTGTACATTATTTTGGTGACAGAAAAAGAACATATCAACGTGAAAATGCTAAGGTCTCCCTAATCCATTTTTTCTGATAAATGTCTGTGTTGCCTATCGGCAAGACATTTCTGATGTCATAACGATTTGATTTTACATACAGGCAACTTTCGGCGTGACATTGATCGTGGTCTTAGCAACAGAAGAAAAGTCTATCGGCATGAGGTTTGTTCACTGCTGAGAGGTCTTACCGAATGAGTCGGGTCTCGCCGACTAATACATGAGGTGGTGCATCGGCGTAAGTAAACCCTATCGGCATGTTGTTTCATCGAGCACTTTGTGTCTTGGTGACTGGCACAAGAAAGTTCATATTGGCAAGAATTATTTGATGTCATAGCGATCAGGATCCATCTCCAGCGAAATTGCTTTGTCTCACTGATCGGAGGTTGAATGGGATATATTGGCATGAGTTTAAGGATTCGGCGAAGGGTCATAGCGAAAAGGTTATGTCTCCCCGACTAATGCATGTGGAAGTCTATCGGCAGGAGTGTTGTTTTTGTTATGTAGTCTCACCGAAGACATAGTGTCTCACCGACCGCCGTTGGACAATCACCTTCGGCAGGACTTTCTGGAAGTCTCGGCGAACAGGTGTGAATTCGGGGTGTTTCAGTATGACTGAAATGATCTACAAGATGTCTCCCTGATAGTTTGAAGTTACAGCGACATATATAGGATGGATGGACTCGTCGGCAAGAAAAACCATGTGTCTCAACGACCAATGTGTATCAAGTGGGCTTTCGGTATAACGAAGTATATCTATATGAGGTCTCCCCGAGAGTGATATGTCACAGCGATAGACAGAGGAACGACTGACGGCGATAAAGTTTCCTTCGACATAAGTATTGAATTGTCTCAGCGACACAGGATGAATTGATGACTTTCGGTATGACTCAAGCATTCTACGAGAGGTCTCCCTGATGATGGTATGCTATAGTGACCCTCACAAGATAGAAGGATGCTTCGGTGAGAGAACCATTATGTTACAGCGACACACAAGTGGATGAAAGAGTTTCGGAAAGACATGGTGTGCTCTATAGGAGGTCTCCCTGATATCATAATGTTATAGCGAAGCACTTAAGACAAAAGGTTTCTATCGGTGTGAGAACATTAATGTCTTGGCGATCTATTGTGAGCTCGGGGATTTTTGGAAAAACAAAGTGAATTCTCTATAAGGTTTGCTCGATAACGAAGGGTCACGGCGAAACAGAAGGAACCAAAGTATGATTAACGATTGAATTGCCTTCGGCATAACTGGTGAATGTCATAGCGACACATAAGAGGAAAAATGGCTTTTGGTGAAACTTAATGTGATCTGCGAGAGGTCTTCTTGACTTCACTGGGTCACGGTGAAAGCAATTAAGGAAAAAGAAACACAACTTGCATAAGGTCTTAGCGAATCACAAAGAACACGTGGCGACTGTTGTCTCTGTGAATGATTTTTTGAAGACTCATACACTGTGGCCGACATGGATTTTTCTAAGTATAGTTGCATGCAGACATCTTTGGTTGGTATCAAATCTATGGCAAGATATTCTCTGAGATTTTAGAGGTTATGATTTTCTGTTAGTGGGCAGCCATGGCTTTGATTAAAATATTTCAGTTACAATTTGAAATCTCCTGACTCAGCACAAAAGTTAAAGCTCTATGGATAGGCGTTACTCTGATTTTTACCATCATCTACAGATCATTATGAATTAGCTTCATATTCTAAAAATAGCAAGAGAGTTTCAGAATCTTGTGAAAAACACTTGTTGAAGATTTCTTGATAACAAACATACTTTAAATGTATATATAAACTAGTGTTGAAAAGAGTGAAAGAGTTGCTAGCCTATAATTCAGAGAGTTATTTTGGTCGTATCAAGAGATGTATTGGAAAACTCTGTAATACAAGAGTTGGATCCCTAGAGTATTAGAAGCAGAGTGTTATGAACTTAACTAAAAATAGAGAGATCCTTTGATAGTATTATTGTAATTCTGAAATTTGAGTAAGGGGTTGGTGCTCCTTGAGTTGGTGCTCAGAAATTAGCCTATAAGGCATTGTTAAAAGTGGTTTTTGAAGATTAAGCCATTAAAGCAGTTTAGGAGTGGTTTTTCTACCCCAGGAGGGTTTTCCACTCGGAAAATCTTTTGTCTCTTTGTTCTTCTATGTGCTCACTGCTTTTCTGTGTTGTTGTTTCAGTTCACTGTTGGGTTTTTTACTGTTCTCAATTCTGTTTATGAATGATTACATTCAACTCATGAATGCATTAATCAGAGTAATATTGAGATCAAATATGAGCCATGTTTTGGAAAATGCAAGATATCTCACTCAAATCATATTTTCATAAGTTGTCTAATAGACTGAGTTAATGTTGTCATATCTTTGTGCTTTCAAAAGTGATTACTCTACTCTATTGTTGAAAGAAAAGGAAATCAGAATGAAAAATATTGGTCAAAGTTGAAAAAGTGTTGACACTGATTCACCCCCCCTCTCAGTGTCTGTCCATAACTCCAACAATTATTAGAGAATTTACGGTAGATGTGTTTAATAGAAATCAAGATGCACATTTACATGTCATATAATTTTTATTTCCATATTATGAGCACATGCATGATGATTTTTTCTTAATTACATATACTTTAATTGATAAATCATTACAATGGTTTAATTTATTCCATGTTTTATCAGGTGTTTTCATATATTACATTACTCTTTTTCATATTATGTTTTCACAGTGATTATAATATGTCAACCTCTAATAGTTATTCCTTAGGTTGTGTTATTTACACTACCTTAACCTCATTTTTAGTCTTTGATGTGGGTTTGTAATGTCAACCACCTTTGACTCATTATCATGTGAAAATAATGGATCAGCCTACAAGTGATACTTTGGGTTGGGGAATGACTAACACACTCAAGATGTAACACAAAAAGGATAAATGGAAATCATCTATGAGGTGACCATTGCCCCTTTTTCTAGAAATACAATTTGTCCTTGTAAGTTAAAATATCCTTTTTCATGTCATTTATTTTCCCTCGGTGTCTAGGAATTATTTGGTGTTAAATGTTGTATGTATAGATTTCGAGGATTTGTAAGCATTGGTTATATGTCTCTATGAAAAATTGTTAGAAGTGGGAATATCCATTCTACAAGAACTTCTCCATAATTAGTATAATATCTTAGGAGGCAATATTTTTGGAGTCACATTTATATATTCCTTGTTAGTTTGTAACTATTCTTTGGTGTTTAGTGTGGGATCCTTGGTGAATAAATATCAAGATATAAAATATAAAAATATTTTCACATTAATATATGGACTATTGTGGAATAATTATGGAGGTTTGAAGTATTTTCTTATTAAATGAATGCTTATTCGTCATTAGATTATACTTTAAATAATAATGCAACTATACTAATGGGATTTTAGAACAAACCTTGGCTCACTATTTTGGGATATATAAATCTAGTTATATTTTATTTGGAATTTAGACTTCATATTCAATCATTTAAGGTAGTAGTCTTTAATGGTAATTGATCAAATTTTGACTTGAATATATATTTTACTACAGTGTAGTTTATTGATCTACAAGTTTACATGTAATTCAAGTGAGATTTACAAATATTATAATAAGTGGGTTTGTTTGGGTTTAACATTATATTTTAGATTTCAAATTAGAAAATATATTGGTTTGTATAAAAGTGACTGGTGAATGTTTTTGGGTTTCTTCTATTGAAAGGGTTTACCCTTTTTTATAATGTTGTTCTTCAGAGGTTCCTCAACTTTCCCACATGATTCTTAGGAAGGATCCCGTTGGCTTAGTAAATCCAAAATATTTAATCCACTCTTGTTAAGGGTTCAAATCTACTTATGATTTGAGGATGAAACTTGTTCCCTACTTGATTTGATTCTTCCCTAGAGGTTAGTTTGAGGTAATTTTCTAGACTAGTTGGGAATAACCTCAAGTAGAAACACTCAAAAGAGAGAAGATTAAGGAGGATTCAAAATTGAGGTTATTTTGCAAAGATTATTTCTACATATTGAAGATTGAGCATTAGTGTGGTTTTTTTTATTGAAAAGTAACTTTTATAAGAGGAAACTCTATCAAAGTCTCCCTAGCATTTGTATAGAGTTTTCATCTATCATATTATGGGATTAGGTTTATTTTTGGGTTTTATTTTACATGAGTAAAGATTAGTAATTGTGGCATTGAATGGTTGTATATAATGCTAAAAGATAAAGAGTGTTGATTAGACGTGTTTGAAGCGAGGAAATTTAATATAATTCTTACAAATTTTAGGTGATGAAAATTAAGTAATTTGTGTATGGTGTGCTTAAAATCAGAAAGTATATGGGTATTTGTTCTTTTTTTTTTAATAAATAAATTGGTGTGTATTCAATAGATCAATATGAGACAAAAATAGAAAATAGGTGCAATAAAATAGGTTTGACGTTAGAATTTTTGATTTGGTGTTGAGATCTATTAAATAGTGTCATTGGTAGGTTTTGAGTTTGGTTTTGTCTTATCTATGTGATTGTGTTTAAAAATATAATTGTGTAGTTGGTTTGTATCATGTGTTGAGTCTAGTTTTGGTGGGGTTGCAAGGTGTTGAGTCTAAATTTGGGCATGTATGGTCTTGCTATAGGAAGAAGGTTGACTTTATTGAGGCCTTATCATTAGCTACATCAAATGAAATCAAAGAGTCACATTCTATGATTCAAAGTGCATGTTAATCAAATAGGTTAGGCATTAGGATTGTAATTATATTACAATGGTTATGAAGAGTGAAGGGCACACAATCTAGTGAGGGGGGGTGAATTAGTAGATAAAATTAATTTAAAAATATTTAACTTCAACACATATATCTAAACAAGAAACTTGAATCTTAACTATTGTTAATCAAGCAATAATCATGAACACACATTTAAATAATAGAACACTAGATATAAATGGAATCCCAAGATGGGAAAAACCATGGTGAGAATAGTTGTTTGGAACTACTGTCCAAATCCAACCTCACAAAGCAAGAATATAACAAGTGAATTTTATAATATGAAGTAGGCACCAACCTACCAAAGAAACCAATCACCAATTGTATCTATAGGCACCAACCTACTAGAGACACCAATCCCCAACACATATCAGTACAAGTAGAATACTAGTCCTATCGAATTACATAGATAAATCTTGTAGATCTTCAATGTAGCTGACATATCTCACACACTTTCTAAATTGGCTTTAGAATCTCTTCCACACTCCTTATGATCTTTTGATAATGACACACACTTGAAACACAACTCACATTAAACACTAGCTCGCACAATCATCTCTTTGTATATTCACCACCTTCTCTTCAATTTATACTTCACATTGTGCATCCATGCAATAGATGATTATATACAAGACATTACATTACTTCTCTTCCATGTTGACTAGGGGTCCATAATTAACCAAGATGACATAAGGTAGACCTAAATTAAAGTTATATGAAACATGTAATAGGTCCGTCCTAATTCAAATTTATTTCCGCCAAAAGAATATGATGTCATGTACTTCCACGAGAACCTTTACCAAGTCCTATCTTACCACCACGTGCTAACTTTGAATGTCGCATGCTACTAGACATTACCGCACAATCCTCAAACACCAAGCGGTTGACAGAAAAGCACAAAGAGCCTTTTGTCATTTCAAACTTCTTGCATGCTAAACATAACTTCTAAAAAATTCTAGAATATGATAAAACATTTGTAGGCATACTCTCCATTCAAACTATAGAGCCAAACTCACCTTCAAGAATAAATACAAAATATAATTATATTTCCATAGAAATCTCTTTGCCTTGAGATACTAAACTGAGACATTCTGGTTCAGACTTTCAGATCACTTCTATCATAGTGAATAGATGCATGCATGATACTATAAACAATCCTCAAATTATTTTATCAATATAGCTAGAAATATATAACTTTGTAACTCAAAATGATATGACATTACAATTACCAACACAAAAAGGTATGATAGAAAAAAATCCTAAAAAAGATAGTGCCACCTTTGATCATATCTCCTTTGACATCAATGAAAACCTTTGTTCTACAATCTTCCCCTTTGTCATTGATGGAAAACAACAAAATGTTGGCCACACATGAAGACATATCCGATATTGAGTTCCATTTCCCCCCCTTACAAAAAATATCATTTTGAGTTCCTCTTCTCCCCCTTTGACATCAATGGAAAAGGTCAACACTCCCCCTTTGCATTTTTGACACTCTGCACAATCCAAAAACTTATCTCTTGGATAGACTTCCCTTGAGTCCATACCACACTGCTTTTGCAAAAAAAATCCACAAGACCACCAAGCCTTCTTGTGACAAGGAGACCAATCTCCCCCTCAACCTATACTTCCTCTTGATTCAAGAGGAGAGAGCAAAAAGTCCCAACTTCTTTTGGAACACTCAAAAGTCTCCTTAGGAAGTAGTTTTGTGAAGATATATGCTACTTGTTCCTTTGTCTCAACATGTTCCATCTTCACTTCCTTCTCAACAAATTTCTCCCTTATAAAAATGATAATTGATTGTAATATGTTTTTTCCTTGAATGCATTACCAGATTATTTGAGATGTTCATAGCACTGGTATTATCACACATAATGGAAATAGGTTCCTCAAACTCAATCTTCATCTCCTTCAGATTCTGCTTTATCCATAGTACATGAGTGCAACTTGAAGCTGTTGTAATGTATTCTACTTTTGTTGTAGATAAGGAAATTGAATCTTGTTTCTTACTCAACCATGATACAAGAATGCCACCAAGAAAAATGCTCCACCACTTGGGATTTTTTGGACATCTATGCATCCTTCCCAATTTCCATCTGTATATGTAATCAGAGTGAAGTTTTCACTCTTGGGATGCCACAACCCAAAGTTCATTATAGCTTTCAATTATCAAAATATTTTTTTAACTACTTTGACATGAGTTTCCTTTGGTGCCACCTAAAATCTAGCGACCATTCCAACATCTTACATTATATCTAGCTTGGATATTGTCACATATAGTAAACTTCCAATCATAGATCTGTACACAGTCTGATCTAATCTGAATTAGGATCTATGAAAATTTCTTTACGAATGCTTAACATTTACAACGATTAATTCAAAGCTTTAAAAATGAATTAGCATAACTGAAATGCTTAAATAAACATAGCATTATAAATGTGATGAATAGAAAGAAAGAGAGAAAAGAGAAAGAAGACATAATGCAAGTTGTTAATGGAGTTCTCCAA
Organism: Sequoia sempervirens; assembly: GCA_007258455.2. NCBI lineage: Eukaryota > Viridiplantae > Streptophyta > Pinopsida > Cupressales > Cupressaceae > Sequoia > Sequoia sempervirens. Next base: position 281,604,685 of record VDFB02000017.1, read on the forward strand.
ATGGCTACGTCTTTGGGTCCCTCTCCAACAGAGTGACCAATCCTATTATGCTCCAAAATTAGGATTAAAAAGGCTTCAACTGCATTACAAGTCCATCTCCTTCTAGCACAACGACATCATGTTCCTCCATTCCACAAAAAATCCCTACAATGTCTTCAGAGTATTCTCTCCTTCTCATCACTTGGTTACCTTTCAAAAAATCCCATACCCCCTTTTTATACATAAAATTTTCCCATTTTGGGTTTAACCACCAAATTACAAAAATACCCCTTTAAAACAACAAAAACCCCTTACATCTCATTTTCAGCCTTCTTGTGTTTTATGGTTTTTGGCCTTATTCATTTTCAAGGTTTAGTTGTAACCATTTAAGGTTACTTTGTTAAGGATTTGGGCTTAATCATTTTTTAAAAACTAACCCACCCTGCATATATACTTAAAGCGCCAAATGGCGTAGGAGTGGTTATGTCTTTTAGCGGTGCAAAGGTTGGGAGTTCAACCATTTCTGCTTACATTAGTTTCAATCGATTTCAAATTTTAAAATGTCAAAACAAACCGCTGACATATGTATGTAAAGACAAGCCACGCAGTGCAACAGTTGCACATGGAAATAGGCGGTGGGGGGTCGTGGGTTTGACCCCCCCAAAAACAATTTTTTTTGGGTTGAAATGCCAAGAGAGGAGCATCACCAAGGTGCTACATGGCACCACCTGATTGAGCCACATGGCACCACCTGATTGAGCCACATGGCATCTCATCATTCACTGCTAGAGACAACTCAACTGATAACTCAACGTACATAATGCTGACTAGATGCCATGTCACCTCACCACCTCCCTGCCTTGTCACTGTATAGTCTACCACATGTCACTCACCAATTGTTCCATGCTGTTGCATGGTTCCATATCAGTTGCCACATCAGGGTATGGTCTGGTGAGTCAACATGCTGATGTCAACATCCATATGGCTTGGTCAACCTTAGTACCCAAAACTTTGACTTGTGATAAATTTTGTGTACGGGCTCAGATTTCGGCGAAACAAGCGACATTGTTTTTATGTCAACGAGCTCTTCGATTTGATGCCAATTTTGACAAATTCTAAATGATTAATTTTTTGCCTTTATGATTGGCCTCAGGTACCTATTTGACCAAACTTTGACTGGTCATAACTTGGGCATTCAAGCTCCTTTTGACCTCATTCAAGTTGTGTTGGATTTAGTTTTCTAAGCTCTTCAAGATGACACTAAATTCTAAAGCATATGAGACACTTCAATTTTTAGTGAAAAGTATCCCCCCTAGATCAATCCTGCCCACTGGAGAGCTTTTGGACCTCCAAAATCTTGATTACTTAGAAAGTAAGTGAGGGTAAAGTTCCCTCACTTTTCCAATCTCCATCCATTTTTCCTTGCTTGGATTCATGCCCTTCAGCCCCACTCTGAGGTATTCAACTGCTCCTCTTCATGAAGTCCTGACATTCCTATCTAGGATGGCATCCTCTGGAAACTCTGACATATACTCTGGTGAAAGATCATCAACTAATGAAACTTGAATGTCTGTGTCTTCATCTAGTAGCATTAGAGGCTCATACAACTTCAGATTTTGAACATTGACAACTGAATAGATATGCACTTATGGAGGAAGATTAAGGCAGAAGGCATTGGTTGTGATATTTTCAAGGATCTCAAAAGAACCATACTTGATTGGCTTGAGCTTCCTTCCTTCACCTTGCACTCTTTCCTTGCTGATATATAACCAAACTCTGTCTCCAACCTGGAAGTGGTGATCGATGCGATGCTTATCATGGCGAGCCTTGTATTTTTCTTAGCTCTTCTCCAACTATGCTTCCACTGCCTGATGAATTGCTTGGATTTTCTGGATGAACTTCAAAGCCTTCTTTGCATCATGGTGTCCATCTTCAACATTATCTTTCCCAAAAGCAAAGTCCATCAATTTTTTTGGTAGATAACTGAAACAAGTCTCAAAAGGAGATCTTTTTGTAGAAGAGTGTGCTACATGATTGTAAGCATGTTGCACATAATGAAGACTCTCATCCCACAACTTAGGATGCTTACTACAATAACCTTTGATCAAATGCACAACTATCTTGTTTACTACCTCTGTCTATTTGTTGGTCTGTGGATGGAAGGTTGTACTCTTCTTCAGTTTAGTGTCCATGAGTCCCCACAATGCTGACCAAAATTCTCCCAAGAATCAAGAATCTCAATCTAAAACAATAGAAGTAGGCAACCCAAAATGAGCCCATACAAATTGAAAGTAAATATGAGTTTTCAGTTCAGTAGTGACCTATTTCTTACAAGGCATTAGAATACACATTTTGCTAAACCGATTAACTACTATAAACGAATAATCACGTCCCTTCCTAGACATGGGTAGACCCTTGACAAAATCCATAGACACACTTTCCCATGGACGAGATGGTATAGGTAGAGGTGTGTACAACCCTAATTTCTTGTTGCTAGGTTTACTTGTTGCACACATTACACACCCTCTAATATATTTGGATATAGTTTCTTGCATATGAGGCCAATAACAATATTTCTACAACTGAGTCATTATTTTGCTTACCCCATAGTGTCCAACAATCAATGATGTGTGTGCTTCTTTGATTACCTGTGCTTGTTCATCTTTTGGAATGCACAAATTTCCCAAGTGATACAACAATTCATCCTACACATAGTAATCTTTCTCTTCTACAAGTTTGCCTTGGATTAAAGCTACATAGATATCCTTAAAGTTTTCATCATTAGCATATTGTTCCTGAAAAATTTCATGAACCATAGAACTATTTTGAAGGATTATCAAAGCATTCATAACAAGAGGCCTAGATAGCATATCTGCTACTTTGTTATGGGAACCTTTCTTATACTTAATTATCAATTGAAACTATTGCAGAAAACCCATCCATCAAAAGTGCTTACTTTGTTGCAGTTTAGATTGTGAGTGCAAATACTGAAGTGATTGATGATCAGTGTGGATTATAGTTTTTTTCCCCATTAAGTAGTGTTTCCATTTTTTAACACTTTGAACTAATGCATAAAGTTTCTTATCATAAGTGGGATAGTTACTTTATGCTCCTGTAAAGGTTTCAGAGTGGTAGCAGATTGGTTTACCTCCTTGCATGAGTACTGCTCCCATGGAAAATCCACTCGCATTTGTCTCGATCTCAAATGGTTGATGTAAATTTGGTAAAGCTAGAACTGGTACGGTGCTCATCTTTTCCTTCAAAGTGTCCAAATCCTTCTGTTGTGGACCTCCCCACTGAAAATTTGCCTTCATACTGGTTAATGTGTGCAATGGTGATACAATATAAGTGAAGTTTGCAATGAAATTTCTCCAGTACTAAACTACACCTAAGAAACTTCCGACTTCTGTGAATGTACTTGGCTTAGGCCATTTTACAATAGCTTTGGCCTTCGTAGGGTCTACTTTCAATTGACCACCTCCTACGACATAGCCTAAGTACACTAAGGATGTCTTAGTGAATTCACATCTAGACATATTTACAAAGAGTTTTTCTTTTCTCAATACATCAAAAAATTTATTTACATGACTTACATGATCTTCCCAAGTTCAACTGAATGCAAGAATATCATCTAGATAGACTATGACAAAATCATCAATGAAGGGATGAAAGACATCATTCATGACTCTCATAAAGGTATTTAGTGCATTAAAAAGCCCAAAGGGCATGACCAACCACTCAAACAGTCCCTATTTTTTCTTAAATGTAGTTTTCCAAATGTCATTTTATGCAATTCTTATCTGATGATATCCACTACGCAAGTTTAATTTAGTGAAATGAAATGCATGTTTCAATTAATCAAGTAAATCATCTATTCAAGGAAGAGGATGTTGGAAACACAAGGGAAGACAACTGAGAGGGGGGGGTGAATCAGTTATCATAGAAATTCAAAAATTATTCAATTTATTAACCTTATTCTCAGATATGATAATTAACCATGAAAGCATAAATCATCAATACATTAGAAACACACATAACACCAAGATTTTTTATGTGGAAACCCTTTTAGGGGAAAAAACACGGTGGAGGTCAATCCACAAGATTATACCCTGTTAAAAGTATAATGAAAATGAAATATGGGGAATGCACATGCATTCAGGCACACTGCCTAGAGCTCACTGCTCAATTACAACAAGGCTAACCGCCCAAAAGAAGACACACTATCTTTCACAAAGAATCAGATTACATCCACAGGGATTTGAAATGGTAAAATAACATCTGCTAATGCCTAATCACAGTTCCAGTTAAGCACATGAACAATTCTTCACTCTTCTACACACTTCTTCACACTCTGCTTTGCCTTCAAATGATATTCACATATACACACACATAAGCACACTCTGGCATACACTCATAATCTTCAATTCAAATAAACAATTGCTCTTATATATCCACAACAAGAAATTTCATCCCTTCATGTCGACTTCAACAAAAATAATAAAATGAATATAAATTATCGGCCCAAAACATGAAAAACATGAACACTCAAGAGAAAATCTCAGATCGCGAGCACAACAATCAATGTAGATGTGCAACATAGATAGAGCATGATATAGAAAAATCCACAAGCATCATGAATCAATAGAGAGGCATCCAAAGTAACTTAACTACTTAGAATCACATAATCTTCATTCAGGAACACAAACTGAAGTAACAAAAAATTTGTCAAAGTACAAATCTTCATAACTTGATTAAATCTTCACACAGATCTCTGAAACTCAATGTGGATAAACTAGATATACTCAACAAGAAACCCTTTAGTCCACAACCTTTGATCAACAACGTACGAAACTGGTGCAGGAGCACCCATAGGTTAACTCATAGGTTGTCTAGGACAGTCTTGTCTAGGGCAACTAGGCAATAAAACTTAGTTCATTTGGGTGTAAGCCTTAATGGAATTTTTGATTAGGTTTTGATCATCTGATGAAGGTCATGTTGACCATTGGATAGGCCTAAGGCTTTTGCTCAAATAAGGTTTTGACCTTTTAGGACTTTTAGGAGTTTTCTTTTCAATTTTTGCAAATAATGCTCAATTAGAGTTTCATACGGCCAAGAAGAGCCCAAGGGAGTGATAACTGAATTGGAGGCCCTATTTAGGGAATGCCTCGGCATTGAGGTAGAGTTGGAAGCATTTGAAATTGTTAAATTTTTGAATTCAAGAAGAAACAACTGTGTTTTTGTGAGAATTTCCTAATTTTTGCATTGTAGTGTTGCTTGATGGATTGATCATAGCACTAAAATATGTGTAGGATGTAGAGTAGTGTTTCTTCAAGCTTGGTGTAGCATTAGATAGCTTCTTTGTGCAGTTTTAAGCTTAGTTTGTAGATAGTTTTATTTCCACACTGTTGCTGGTCTGAACCAGGCAGTTTTGAGAAAATGGAATATTAGTTCACTTTCCCACCGTACAAATTGTACGACCCTTTGGGAATAGTGACTAGACTCCATGTATGTATATATGGTAGGATTTAGGGTTTGTGAAAGCACAGGAGCCACTATGGAAGTCTTGCCCTAGGTGAGCCAGGGAAGTGCCTGGCTAGGGAAGACCTAAGTGCAAAGCACTAAAATTGCAGGGGTGTCAACTTTTTGACAAATCACTATTTGGAGAAAGATGAGTGTCTTGCCAAAGCATAGAATGGAGGAGGAAGCTCCATCAATCCATTTGATGTGAGGAAAGTTTAGCAGTTTCAAAGCAGCTAGGAAAGGGCTTAAAAGACCTATTTTTGGCCATTTTCAGGTTGTGGCGTTGTACGGACATTTGAGACCCAAGACCCCAAAAATCTTTGAGAGGTGGCCATATGAACTAGGAATCTCAAAGAAAGATTGGGGGTTCTTTGGAAAGATTTGGAGAACTAACATGTTTTCTCGGAGGAGGCCTAATTGGGGCTCCTAGGGCTAGTAGCCTTTTTAAGACCTAATTGAGGGTTTGGTGAAAGCGTCCAAGAAATGGAGTCAGGTGGACCTTCAAGAACCATAGTAGGATGGTTTGAAGTCTTTTGAAGTACCTCCACACCCTTGCAAAGTTAAATTCAATAATTTGGAGGTTTATAGCCTTTGGGGTGAATTAAGGCTAAGGTTAGGGTTGCAAGATTGCACCAAGTCTTGACTTGGTAGCAAGAAATTGTGTTGGTAGTTGGGGTTGGAAAAGTTAGACCAGGGGATCCTAAATACTAGAAGATCCTATAGGTTGAAGTGGTGAAGTGAGACACCTTAGAGGTCTTCCAAACAAGACCTAGAGCTTGAATCAGTGATTGATTCATCCAACCTCCCTATTAGAAACTCACCGACATACTGAACTTCACTTCACTACTGACAACCTGCAACTCATTTATTACAATTTTCTCAATATCCTCGACATATACAACTTCAAATCAATTAATGCTAATAGTGTTGACATCAATGACAACCACATATCAACAACACAACCACAACATCCAATAGAGGATACATATTCTTTACCATTATCTTGTTTAGGGCTCTGTAGTCGATGCACATTCTCCAAGACCCATCCTTCTTTGGTACCAACACAATGGGAGAACCACAAGGAGATGTACTAGGATGAATAACTTCTTTCTCAACCAATTCCTGAACCTGCTTTTTGATTTCCTCATTCTGCATGACTAATAAATAGTACATGATGATGTTAGGAAGTGGCACATCTTGTTGCAACTAGATTTCATGTTGTATCTCTCTCTTGGGTGGCAATCCCTTCGACTCTTGAAATAATTCATCATAAACGGAAACAAATTTGACCATTTCAGCTTTATGTTTTGGATCACACTCCTTGAATACCTCAAGATTTATCATCTTCTCTGTATTTTACAATCATTAATACAAAGTTCTTACTTGCATTGACCAACCTTTTCATTTTCCCAGTATTTACCAAGGTTAGATTAGTCTTTATCTTATCATGTGCACATACAATGTATTCAATCCCACCCTTAAAAAGATGATACTTTTTTTCCTCCCTATAGAAGATAGCATTTCGGTCATATAGATAGGGACTCCCTAACACAAGCCCACAAATATGTAAAGGACTACATTAGCTTCTACCTCATCTACAAAGTTTGCAGTGATAGCAAATCTTAACTTACATTGTTTCATGACTTGTAACTGTGCATCATTGCAAACCTATCCAAGTGGATATGGCTTCAGATGAGGTGTTGTAGTCAGATTAAGCTTTTTAACCACTTCTTAAGATATTAGATTAACTTGAGATCCTGTATCAAACAAAGTATCAACCTTAGTATGCTTTGTCACAACCCGAATATGAAATAGTTTGTTTCTTTGCTTATCTTTCTTAGGCGAAGAAGATGCTTTACTTGTACTTGTACTTGCATTAGAAAAAATTGTATCAGATGAAAGAGATATACCTTTGCCTTTACCTTGGATCCCAACAACAACAATCTTTGTCTCATCCCTAGAATCAGATCCAAGATCCTATTGAACTACAATAGTAGTCTTTTGTTTGCCTTTGTTTCCACCATATTTCTTCGGCCTTAATTCTGGATGTAGCTTCCAACACTTTGAATCATCATTCCCCTCTTTCTTGCGATGGGAACATGTGGGTTTATCACCCTCCTTAATTGTAGCTACCTTTTCCCCCTTCCCTTTTCCTTTGGATTTACCTTCAGGCTTAGATGGCTTCTTATCAGGCTTATCAATGAAAGAACTCTTACCTCTTGACTCTAAATGTGTGGCTTGTACACATACTTCATCCAAATTACTAGGATTTAAAACCAAAATGGAATTCCTTAGATAAGATTGAAGACCACCTATGTACTTAAACAATGTGTCCTAGGTATACAATGGAACATTCAATGCAATAGCCTATTTTATGAACTCATGGGTGTACTCTTGAATAGACTGACCTTTCCATTGCCTAAAAGTTTTCCAATTCATCATTAACTGTTGAATATGGCCTAAGGAATAAAATTTCTTTTTAAGAGCATTAACAAATTTTGTCCAAGTTAAATTAACTCTACCATGTTGTGAAATTTCTTCCCGAGTCCTACTCTCCCACGAGTCCTACTCTCCCACTAGGTGAGAGTTGTTCCTCCCAACTGAAGAGTAGCTAACTAGATCCTATTAGCATGATCTAATAGAATTTGGACTCTACAATAGACTTCAACTTGTTGAATCCAATCATCTAATTTTTTAGCATTTAATTCCCCACAATACTTAGGTAGATCAAATTTTACATCCAATTTAATCCTAGGCTTATGTACACCCTTGAAAGGATTAGAAGACATAGAATGAGTAAAAGAATGAGAAGATGAAGAATAAGGAGAATATGGAGTTGTGGGTGTTTTTAGAGGCTCATGATCACCTCCTGATCTTTTCCCTTTGTCCTCACGAGCATCCTGTCTCGATGAACCTTCCTTTCCATATCGCATTTGTTCTTGCCTCTCTTGAAAAAGAACTTCTACCATAGCCTTCATGTCGAGAAAATCCTTCTGAAAACTCTTCTCATCAAGCTCCAAACTCTATCCACCTCTTGCTTCTTCCATCTATGATGGTGCATCAACTCTTTATTTTCCGATCTCAGGATTATATTCTTCTAGCTTTCCTTCACCTCGTCGAATCTTGGATCGTGTTAGCATTCACTTCTACAATACTAGTCACACAAATCTCTGATACCAAACTTGATCTGAATTAGGATCTATGACAATTGATTTACGAATGCTTAACATGTACAATGATTGATTCAAAGCTTTAAAAATGAATTAACATAACTGAAATTCTTAAATAAACATAGCATTATAAATGTGATGAACAAAAAGAAAGAGAGAAAAGAGAAAGAAGACAAAATGCAAGTTGTAAACGGATTTTTCCAAATGGCTACGTCTCCAAGTCACTCTCCAATAGAGTGACCAATCCTATTATACTCCAAAATCAAGATTACAAAGGCTTCAACTACATTACAAGTCCATCTCCTTCTAGCATAGTGGCATCATGTTCCTCTGTTGCACAAAAAGGGCTACAATGTCTTCAGAGCATTCTCTCCTTCTCATCACCTGGTTGCCTTTCCAAAAATCCCATACCCCCTTTTTATACATTAAATTTTCCCATTTTGGGTTTAACCACCAAATTACAAAAAATACCCCTTTAAAACAATAAAAACCCCTTACATCTCATTTTTAGCCTTCTTGTGTTTCATGGTTTTTGGCCTTATTCACTTTCAAGGTTTAGTTGTAAACATTTAAGGTTACTTTGTTAAGGATTTGGGCTTAATATTTTTTTAAAAACTAACCCACCCCACATATATACTTAAAGCGCCAAATGGCATAGTGGTGGTTATGTCTTTTAGCGGTGTAAAGGTTGGGAGTTCAACCCTTGCCACTTACATTGGTTTCAACTGATTTCAAATTTTAAAATGTCAAAACAAACCACTGACATATGTATGTAAAGACAAGTCGTGTGGTGCAATGGTTGCGTAGGGAAATAGGTGGTGAGGGGTTGCGGGTTCAACCCCCTCCAAAAAGATTTTTTTTTTGGTTGAAGTGCTGAGAGAGGAGTGCCACTGAGGTGCTACGTGGCACCACCTAATTGGGCTAGTTGGCATCTCAACATTCACTTCCAGAGACAACTCAACTAACAACTTAGTGTATGAAATGCTGACTGGACGCCATGTCACCTTTCCACCTCCCTGTCTTGTCACTGTACAGTCTACCATGTGTCACTCGCCAATTGGTCCACATTGTTGTACGATGCCATATCAGCTGCCATGTCAGCATACAGTTTGTTGAGTCAGCATGCTGACATTAGCATCCATACAACTTGGTCGGCCTTAGTACCCAAAACTTTGACTTGTGATATCTTCTGCATACGGGCTCAAATTTTAGTGAAATAAGCAACGTTGGGTTCATGTCGACGAGCTCTTCGATTTGATGCCAATTTTGACCAATTCCAATTGATCAATTTTTTTCCTTTCTGACTGGCCTTAGGTACCTATTTGATCAAAATTTGACTGGCCATAACTTGGGCATACAAGCTCCTTTTGACCTCGCTCAAGTTGTGTTGGACTCAGTTTTCTAAGCTCTTCAAGATGATGCTGAATTCTAGAGCATATGAGACACTTCAATTTTCAGTGAAATTGTTGTAGATAAGGAAACCGAATCTTGTTTCTTACTCAACCATGATACAAGAATGTCACCAAGAAAAATTCTCCACCACTTGGTCTTTTTTGGTCATCTATGCATCCTGCCCAATTTGTATTTGTATATGCAATCAAAGTGAAATTTTCACTCTTGGGATGCCACAACCCAAAGTTCATTTTAGCTTTCAAATATCTAAATATTCTTTTTACTGCTTTGACATGAGTTTCCTTTGGTGCCACCTAAAATCTAGTGACCATTCCAAAATCTTGCATTATATCTAGCCTGGATATTGTCACATATAGTAAACTTCCAATCATAGATCTATACAAGGTCTGATCTATCAGATTATATTCATCATCCTTAGCTTACATCTGGTAACCATAGGTGTACCTACAAGTTTGTATTCTTCCATATTTAACTTACTCAAATTTATTTTATATACTTGTTATGAGAAATAAATATTCCTTTATCTGTCTGAGCAATCTGTAAACCAAGAAAGAAAGACAATTCTCCAAGCATTGACATTTCAAATTCACTCTGCATTGTATTGTGGAACTCCTTGCACATGTCATCACTGCTTCCACCAAAGATTATGTCATCAACATAAACAAAAATAATCAACAATTTGTCACCTTCTATTTTATATACAAATTGTTGTCCACACTACCTCTATGAAACCCTTGCTACTATAGATACTTGTCCAACTTGAAATACCAAGCTCTAGGAGCCTATTTAAGCCCATACAAAGATTTTGTCAATATGCACACAAAATATGGCTTACTTGAGCATTGAAAGCCTTTTGGTTGCTCAATGTAGACTTCTTCTTCTAACTGACCATTCAGGAATACAAACTTCACATCCATCTGATACACCTTGAAATTCTTAAGTACAAAAAGAGCAAAAAGATTTTTATTACTTCCAGTAATGCTACTAGAGCAAATGTCTCTTCAGAGTCAATGCCTTCAACCTAAGCATATACTTTGCACACAAGTTTGGCCTTGTTCTTTATTACTTCTCCATCTTCATTCAGCTTGTTTCTAAAAACCCACTTAGTAGCAATGACATTTTTTCCTTTAGGTCTTAGGAATAGTTCCCAATTTTCATTTTTCTTGATCCAATTCAATTCTTCCTCTATGGCTTATATCCAACCTTTCTCTTTGCTTGCTTTTGTATAGGAATTTGGTTTAATTTTTTACAGTAGAGAAAAGTGTACTTGTTCATTTGTTATTCCAATATTTCTTCAGGTCTATACTCCACTATTTTTGTCTCCTATAATTTGATCTTTAGAATATTTTTTTTGTACATACCTTGCTAAGGTTTTTGTAGCAGTATTCTCAGAATCAACTTTTTAGTCTTCATCATTACTGCATATTGGATCTTCATCATCTTCCACATCCAAAATGTTGGTAGACTGATTTGTCTCCTCAAATCTCACATTTTCACTTTTCACAATCCTATTTAACCTCTTATTGTAGCACTTGTATGATTTCCTTGTTATAAAGTACCCAAGGAAAATACCTTCATCAAATCTAAAATCAAACTTACCCACTTGTTTTCTTCATCCCTTTTGATGTAGCATTTTATTTCAAATGTCCTTAGATGTTTGACTAAAATTGGCCTTCCTCTCCATAACTTATGTGGTGTTTTATTAGACTTAGGTCTTACCTGAGCTCTATTCAGAATATACACTATAGTCTGAACTGCTTCTCTCTAGTACATATCTGGTAGATTTTCTTGACTGAACATTATTCTTACCATCTCCTGTATAGTGCGGTTCTTTATTTTTACAACTCCATTTTGTTGCAAAATCCTAAGAGTGGAAAATTTCCTTTGAATCTCATTCTCTTCATAAAATACATTGTGTTGGTTAGAAGTGAACTCTCCACCTCTAGCTGACCTTAAAACCTTGATTTTCCTTTCGATTTCATTCTCCACCAATGCCTTGAACACTTTGAATGTTTCAAATGCTTATGATTTTTCTTTTAGAAATGTAATACAAGCCATCCTATTGTAATAATCAATGAGCATCATGAAATACCTATCACCTTTGGGTGTATAGACTCTTCTTCTTTTTCTGAAAACTTCTTCTCTTAGGAAAGTAGGGTTTCTTCATCTTACCATTTACTTCTTGTTCAAAAATATCCTTCTTATTTTATGGACATTTAGCATCAAAATGACCTACTTTACCACAATCAAAGCATTTGAAGGGTAACTTATCTCTATACTTATTGAAGCCTCTTCTAAGTATTCTAACGAAATTTGCTTCTTCCTCATTGGTCTTTTCATGCCCGGATGTAGTTGCTTCTGCCTTAGCTTTCTTGGGTGCTTCATCCTTTTCCTTGTTTGCAACCTTGAATGCAACTTCTCTTTTAGATGGCTATGCATTTTCCATTCTCATTTTATATGCAGTGAATATTCCATGCAACTCATCTAGAGTGAGTTTGTCTAGGTCTCTTCCTTCCTCTATTGCAAATATCTTGGAATCATACTTAACAGTCATGGACCTTAAAACCTTTTTCGCAATGACTATGTCTTTTACTTCTCTAAATCCTCTGATTGAGTTTACTATTTCATCAACTTTGAGAAGATAATCTATAATATTTTCTTCTTCACTCATATTCAGGCCTTCAAACTTGGCTTTGAGAATTTGCAGCTTTTCCAAATTTACCTTGTCATCTCCTTCATAGATGCTTCTCAACTTTTCCCAAACATAATGTGCAGTTTGACAATGCATAACTTTGACAAACAAAAAACTAGACAAACCAAAAAGAATAGAATGTTTTTCCTTTGCATTGTTCTCATAATCCTTATTTCCTGCAACATCAGTAGGAGCTATAGCTAATGGTGTATAACCATTCTTAATAGACATCCAAACATCAAATCCTAGGGATCCCAATTATGTCTCCACCATAATACTCCAGAAGGCATAATTTGATCCATCAAATCTAGGTGCCTTGTTTGTAGAAGAACCTTCTTGACTAGCCATTGTGTTCAATTGTCCAAAATCTACTAGAGTTGATTAAGATTCTCCTAGGGAACCTGGCTCTGATACCAATTGTTGGAACACAAAAATCTACTGAGAGAGGGGGGTTGAATTAGTAGATCACTTAAAATATAACCCCAAATTGACATAGAATATTGATTCCTTTTAACCTATTCAGTGTATATTAAAACAACACATGTAGAGAGATAAACATTCACATACAATAGCACATAACACAAAATATACACAAAAAACCCAAGATGGGAAAAACCACGGTGATAAATTCTACTAGGATATACTATCCTAATCTAGCCTCACAATCAAATGTTTTGATTACAATTTTTAAGGGAACCAACCCTAAGGAGACACCAAGCCCCTAGTTTTAGGAGCACCTACCCCAAGGAAGCACCAACTCCCTAATTTGAGCACTTACCCAAATATCTGATGGCACTCACCAATCAGATTTACAATACAATGCATTATAATTTGTTCTACTAAACATAGTTTAATGTTGCAACTCCATTTGCAACTGCTCAACCCTCTGTTGCTTCCTCTGTAACACACTTCTATGCTCTGCACCACTATGTTTTGTTCTACACCTTTCCTTATCTATTAGTGCATTCTCTATCCGCCTCAAAAAGCTCAAAATACTCTTTGCAATATACACTTTTTTCTCATCTACAACTTTCTTCACACACACTAGCCAAAATTCTGATTTCTAGTTTTGTATTTCTTTCATTGACTTACAACAATTGCCTCAATATTTGCACACATGGTTTTGATCTTTTGATAGGTTTTTCTTGGTATCTTCTTCAGTAAGCTACCTCATCGTTAAGTCACACCCACAAATCATAATGTATAGGTTCAGTGAATTTTCTATATGGAAACCTGTAAAACCTTAGAAATTGATATGCATTTAATATATTTCCCTGATTATGCGATTTGATTTTGATCCCAATCACTGTTGCAGTATATGTCATCATTTTGTAAATCAAATCTTCATTTACATTGGTCACAAGTGAATTTGGACTAATTAAATTAATGCACAGAGTTGGTTTCTAGGTGAAACCCTTGTTCACACTATCATAGCCATTTGAGATCTCTATCTTTGAATTAGAGCTATTGATTTTATTTCTTTGCGCCATGATAAGCCATTCTCCATTTATTGTCATAACTTTAAAACATCACCATTGGATGATTCTCTTTTGATTGACCTCGTTGATCTACACTATCACATAGTGCAACAATACTCGACACCTTTTTATTCACAACAGTGATGTGAATAAACACTATGATGCAATTTTTCTTCACCACCTGTCCACTAGGAAACTTTTCCACCTTATCACTCCATCGCGAATATAGGATAGGGACCCACCAACTCCTTTCATCGCTCATCACCAAACTATATAGTGTATGAGGTTAGTAAACTAGATGTGAACATCCTTTACAATGTAATCCTGCTCTACCATCTATCCTTGTGCACATGTGTCATCAACCCATAATATCGTAGGGGTATTCAGGGACCTATTTGATCTTCAATGGGACAATAGGAAGCTACCACCTGTGCATCACTTATATCACTCTCCACTAACATCACATTGCATGAAGCTTACCTCCTTCTTGCTTCACAACATTGATGTGAAGCGAGAGTGTGATATCTTGCCATGTGTCTTTGATGATGCCATATTCCACTATTGGAGCCTATCATTTCTCTAGTCCCATTGTACACATGTCCTCAACCTACAGTCTTGTAGGGCTAGGCGAGGACCCCACCACACAAGCCGTAGGCTAGCAAGGACCATTCAATCTACCAAGTTTGATCACTTTCGGTGATCAAAATTCATCACATATCATCGAATGCACTTGTCAAGCTGACCTCCAAAATGTGATGTGAATACATCATGTGATATTCATTGGATTACCTTCACTTAATCTCCACCATTTATCGCATATCACATAGACACATTTACCAATGAGCATACAACTTGTGATCCAAAGGGTTGATACGATTCACATACCATGAACACAGTCGATAACCACAAGAACATGGGACCAATTACCACAATGACATTGATGGCTTAATTTATAACTAAAATAACTTGCAACTACCTATACATAGTCAATATCAAAATATAAAATTTGATCATTCACCATGATTGTAAACCTTAGGGTTTATCCACAAACCCTAATTTAGACCAAGAGCACAAACAATTCATTCTTGAGAATGGCATACCACTTCTGATCCTGCAAAGCACATCTTTGAGAAGCTCTCAAAAAATCCATATCCAATCTGCACTCTGATGTTACCTTGAACCTTTGGAAACAACCTCTACAACATAGTGGCAATGAGTCATGACAAAATTACAACTTTTTGAGCAACAATGCAACAATTGCAGAACATGCTCTTCTCTCCATCAATCATCACAATAATTCTAGAAACTGACCTACTACTTCTTTGATCACCCCTTGAAATCAATGACAACCAAATTTCCAACACTTTCCATACAATTTATGGTCCCTCAACTGTTGAAGAACAAAATGTAAATGTTGAAAATTCTCTTCCTCGATTTTCAAGTATATCAAAATATCATCGAGGAAGACAAGTGCAAAATTTTCCAAGCATTCTCTAAACACATTGTTCATCAAATTCATGAATGATGCTGGCATATTCGTTAATCCAAAGGGAAACACTATGAACTCACAATGCTCGTACCTTGTTCAAAAATCAATTATGTGGATGTCCTCATCCCAAAGTCTCAATTGATGGTATCTTGATTGTATGTCGATTTTAGAGAATATCATCGCCCCTTGTATTTGATCGAAAAGATCATCTATGCATGGCAAGGGTTACTTGTTCTTGATTGTGGATTTCTGAAGCATATGGTAATCAATGCATAATCTTAGAGTATCATCCTTTTTCTTGACAAAGATTACTGGCAATCCCCACGATGAGACACTAGGTTGTATCAGACCTTTCTCTAACAATTCTTACAATTATGCTTTGAGCTCTATCAGTTTAGTAGTGGTCATCTAGTAAGGTATTTTGGAGATTGGATTTTATCCCTATATGATGTCAATGGAGAATTCAAATTCCCTTTTGGGAGGTAATTCAAGCAATTCATCTAGAAATACATCCTCAAAATCTCAGAGAAAGGGATATATGTCCAGATCTGAATCCTTCTTCCTCAAGGTTTCCTTGTCCTCCTCTTCCTACATTTTTGAGATCTATAAAACATTAAATTGTCAAAGAATATGAATTATTTATTCTCATTTGATTCCTCTATCTCCTCCATCTTGACTACAAATAGTTGGTAGCCTCTTTGCTTGCCCCTTTTAAGTTGCATGGTTGATATTTTCCTCAACTTGACTATCTTGGAGGTTCCTTGTAGGAACACCTTATGCCCTAGGTCATATAGGCATTCTACGGTTTTGGTGAAACAATCCACCTTTTCCTTTTGCCTTCACAACTAATTTTTCCCTAATATAACTTCATACGAACCTAGGGGTGCCACATAAAGGTTGACTTTTGTTGAAAATCTCGGTAAGTCTACCCTAGCCTCAAACAGACACTGCTCTACCTGAGTTGTTGACTGATTAGCATATTCAACTAACCAAGAGTTTTTCATGTGGCCAACCTTTTTAGAAATTTTACCTAACACTTTAGGTGATACAAAGCATTTGGTTGCTCTAGTGTCTATTAAAATTGAGATAGGTGCACCAAATAAATACCCATGGTTTCAATCAATGTAATTTGTTACTCTGCCTATCTATTATCTAGTGCCACATGAAACCATTGTTGGAAAGTGGCTTGTTGAGGCGGTAATGAATTCCCATGAGGTGGGGGTCCTGATGTTTTGGTTGGGCACTGATTGGTGTAATGGTGTCCACCACATGTAAAACAACCCCAAGGCGGTCCCTACCTCTCAAAAGATTTTCTAGAGTTCTTTGGGTTCTTCTTTCCATTTTTGTTGTGATTACCTCCATTCCTTTTATCCTTTTTTTCCTCATTCCTATTCTCGTGATGATTCCTATCACCGTTCCTATGGAATTATTGTTTCTCTCCCTTCTTTTTAAAGGGTTGGGAAGACTATGACCAACTAAACTTTTTTCAACTTCTTTCTTTGTATGTTGTTAAAGATTTGAGCCTTTGCTCTTGTTTTATGACCTTTTCATAAACTTGGTCCATGGTAGTTGGATTGTGAATATCTACTTCTCTCCCAATCTAGGAATTCAACCCCATAATAAACTTCTAGATGTGAAAACATTCATCTGTTTGGTATTGAGGAACGTACTTAAGGAGACAGGTGATTTTCTCCCAATATTCATTTATTGACATTTCCCCCTGTTTCAAATTCTAAAAGTCAGTTAACTTTTGGTCAAAATATAATTGGGGCAGCCATCTCTACCTAAAAATGACCACAAACTCACTCCAGGTTAGCTTCCATGAGTTCACTCCCAATTCCATTTTTTTGTTCATCCACCATGTGGATGCTTCATTGGCCAACTGGTAAGCTCCCCTTGTTACCTCATAATAGTTTTGTATTTCAAAATACTTCTCCATTTTTTTTAAACATGCCTCAATAGTATCTCCATTGAACAAGCCATCAAATTTAGGCGAGGTTACCTTTTTCATGTCTCTAGATAACTCCCATGCCAACTGATCCCTTTCTAACTCATCCGATCTCTATTCTGAGTGAGTCTCTTCTCATTCACTTTGGTTAGTAGAAACATGGAAACTTCTAGTGTCACCTTCAAATGTGGGATCCTTTCCCACCCTTCCTTTGGCTTCATCCTCTAAGTGATGTACTCTTTCTCTTGTTTCCTATAATAGAGCTAGAATTTGGTCTAATTTTGCTTCTACATTACCAAAAGCTTTTTCGATCTCATGACTTTGTTCGTGGTTACTTCGTGTTTGGACCATTTTGCATTTAGAATTCTACTTGAATTTTCTAATTAAGGTTTAATTAGTTTTTCTCAATTAATTCTAATTCACATACATATTTCTCAATTCAATTATATACATATTACTTAATTCATCGCACATTCATTATAATTAAACAAGTGAAGGTTGTGAACACATATTTGCATATTTCTCTTTCATTAGCCAAAGGAAAACCATACATCCTTATTTATTTTCCAATTTTATTTTGCTAACCAAAAAGGGAATTCATACATCCTTATTTTATAGCAAAGATTCAACATAGTGTAATTTTAGTTCCGAGTGAGAGGGGTATATCCCTCTGATTTGTTAGATATGATTATTATAACCTCAAGCGGTTGATGCACACACAGGTTCTCTTCCCACCCTTTTGGTTTATTTGAAGGGTTGCTCCTATTTCACTCATTGGGTACGTGTCTTGTAGGAGATGGTTTCATGGCTAGGTCTGCTTGAACTCCTGTTGTGACCTCTATGGCCTGCTTCAATTCAGATCTTTCATCTTTGACTCTACTCATGAAATATGAGAAAGTTTCATCATCTCCCAACCAAGCTTCACCATCCACTTTTTTCCCTTGATTTTTTTTTGAAGATTTTCCCAGTCCTTCTTCACTTTCAAGCAACACTCATTACCAACAATGGACTTTCTAGTGGTCTACTTGGTATGCACCATCTCTGACACAGGGCTCCAATCATTAGTTTCTTATTGTTGGAAAAATTACTTTCGTTGTGAGCTCATAGGCCTGAGTGTTTGTCCTAGCAGCTCTAATACCACGTGTAACATCCAACACCATCTCTCACAAAAATTTTACCATGAGTTTTTCACCAAATTGTTAAACAACTGTCATGCAAGGTGCAAGAGTTTTTTTTTTGAAAATAAGAATCATGCTATTGCATTATTTTTCTGTTTATATATCTATCAAACATGCATAACTACTTTTCCAACCAAAAATATTGTCATCAATAGCTATTACATCATAATTTATCATCACTAGTTATTGCATCATAATTTATCATCATTATCTATTGCATCATAATTCATTGATTCCAATTAAGTGTCATAAACAATAACTTTAAGCAAATAGGGAGAAACAGAGATATCATATTTGGTTCATACTATCTTCTAAGACTTAACAAGTCATTTGCAAGAGGGAGAGCATCACCCAGGTGCTTTACCTCCAATTGTGGACTTAAGCGGTTCCCCCCACACCTTCCTAACTAGAAGTGGCCCTGCCCTTCAATGAAGGGATTAGTCGAGAACCCTCTTAATCTACCATCTGAGCTTTGAAATTTCTCCCCAACTTATCTAATTTCATCACACAACTATGGACTTCTGCAAACTAAGTACAACCTTTCTAACTAGCTAAGTATCTAGGACACAATGAATTGACGAGTGCATGTAGAGACAACTGCACCCACTATGATCATATTTTTTGTTTCGGAGATACAATCGCTACTAAGAGTAAAGTAGATTGTTCACCCACCCTACTCAACTTGGAAAACCTTTCTTGACCTAGGGCATACTAAAATTAACTATCCCACCCAACAAACCATTACAAGAGGTTCATAACACAAAATGACTTATTTTTCTTTCACCATTTATTTGGATTGACAAAGGGAGGACCTTTCTTGAACCCACGTGTTACTTGGTGTAACTCTCAGGTCTTGGCTCCTACCACTTGTTTAAGGTCTTAAGATTCAAAGGTTTTCCCACTTAGTGGTTTCTATTCTCATAGCAAGTCTTCTTGACAATCGCATATGCCGACACAGTTATTGAATATGTCCTATCTAGACACAAGGTTAATCAGTAACCTCAAACACAACACCCCCTTCTGGAAGCTTTTAGATTAAATAAAAAACCCTAGAAGGGTTTTATCCATTCAAGATAGGATAATTTTCTTCTTTTAGGAAAACAAAACTTTTCACATTATCTTTATTAAGAAAGAAGAAAGAAACTCGGGGAAGGTTTGGACTTTATCTCAAACAATTTAGCATCCTAAGGTAAAACAATCTCTCAAAAATAAAAGATTCAACAAGCAACAAGGACTCTCTCCTATGTTGTGGGAAAACTTGCCACTTAGTGCCTAACAACATTTTAACACCTCTTCTTGACTCATTCAACAATCATATGCAAAAAGTCCATAAAAAATTTATAATACATAATCTTCTCCAAAACATAACCAAGGACTTAATACATGC
Organism: Sequoia sempervirens; assembly: GCA_007258455.2. NCBI lineage: Eukaryota > Viridiplantae > Streptophyta > Pinopsida > Cupressales > Cupressaceae > Sequoia > Sequoia sempervirens. Next base: position 281,624,939 of record VDFB02000017.1, read on the forward strand.
AATACTACACAAGAATCTTTTAGGCTTAACTAGATAATCAAGCTCATGGATCAACTATGAGGTGTAGCTCCTCTAATCCAAGGAGGCTTCTTAAACAAGCAAGAGAGTAGCTTTCCAAAATAAGTATTCATAGAGGTTTCAAATATTTCAAGAACGCAAAGAAGCTTACCATGTTGGTCTTAGCCAACAACAAGATTTCATCAAAAATTTAACAAGTCATAGAGCTCTGCTCTTCTACAGTTTCTTAATAGTCTTTGCTACTTTATTCAATAAAGCATGAGAAACAAAAATAGAAATCACATGCTAACAATACAATCTTTCTTGAAACCTCAAGAACAACAAAATAAAAGACTCAACTTTAGGTTACCTACCTATTTATGAGCTTGTAAGAGTGACAAAAAGTAGTCCCTTCATGTAGCTTGAAAAGAAGGTGCCTTGAAATAATCTTATCCAAGAACATAGGCCTAACTTGACTAGAATTCTCGCTTCCTATCATTTGAAATGATTATTGATATTCTTGTTCTCTATGTTGGAAATAATTATTGCCTGAGCCCTTTTTCTCCTCTCACGTCAACTCCCAACTATACACCTACCTGTCAGGAGCCTTCAATGGAAAGTTGTTTTTTGGGATCTTCATCCCTATCTTGCTCCTGACTACAAAAAAATTATTGTGGTAGGATTTTTTGAATTTGTAGAATTTATTGTGTTAGGTGAATTCAAATTTTGAGAGGGAATTTTTGAATGAAGACAAATAGAAGGAATGTAATAGGCAATTTGAGATCTGTAGAATATTGGCAGAAGAATATTGCAAGTGATTTACAAGAAGGTGAAGTTGTAGTAGCAACAACATAGAATGTTTAGTGAGTAAAGTGCAGAATGTTTGCACAGAGTAGTAGGTAGCTCTGGATTGTTCTGTACATATGCAGGGAGTAGTAGATAGCTCTAGATTGTTCAGTGTAGGAAGAAGTAAAGTGAGCTTTGAGAAGCTCCTGATTGTCTTGTGTGTGTGCAACTCCAGATTGCTACAAATCTAGTTTATTATCTGTAGTTTGTAGTTTTTAGTTTGAAATCATTTTTAATGGTTATCTTCTGAGTTAATAGAAGAAGCAATTTTTCATTCCCAATTGTGTGTGTCTCCAATCTATTTTGTTTTGTTATTCCACATCTTGTTTTGGGTATTCCCAGTCTAAAACTACTGCTTCCTCTTTGAATTTAAAGGAACAACTACTCTGTAATAATAGCCACAATATTATTATTAACCAACCCTTTTACCATTCCTCAATGGCATACTTAAATCCTCAAGATCCAAAATAGTTCCAAATGGTTAGCAGGTAGTTATTCAAGATAAGGATTTACCAATTAGTTGCCAAGATAGAAGGTGAAATATTACATTCAGTTGCCATGATCTCTTCTCACGCCAAATAATGTTTTGGGGATGATAAGGTAAGATTCAATTTCAAAGTGGTTAGAAAATATTTCAAAGAAAATGAAAATTAAACCAATGTTGCTGCTACCTATTACCAATTCATCGCGAATTTACCAAAAATAAGCCACAACTTAAAGATTTTAAAGAAATATTTGACTTACATCACTCTTAACTGTAATACTTATGGTGAAACCTACAACTTTTACTTGATTCACAATATCATAAGGCAAAAGCATTGAAACACTACTTCCACCTTATATGTAAAAAGATATAAGTTTCAATTTAATGCATTGAGCCACTTAGTTAAGATCTCTTCCTTTTTAGAAGGAATCGAGCCAAACATTCCCTCTTACAACTTTATAAGCTGATTTAAATGCCAAGGAAGGTTAATAATAACCTTTAAGTAAGGTTCCATAATTATTAGGAGTTGCTACATTATTAGTTACGTTGTCTTAGCATTATTGTCGAGAATGTAATGTCATGCCAATATGTTTTAATATATTGTGAGTATATATACATATATGCGTATGCATGCACGTGTTCATTTATATGCATGTGAACGTACATGCATGTATGTAGGCACAATAATCTCTTCTACATGCGTGCATATGCATTCATGTACGCATACATGAAACCCATATATGCATATGTTGGATTTCTCTTCAAAGTACATATACGTGTTTATATTCTCTCATACATATACCTTTATATGAAAAGAAGCAAGAAGGCTTACAAACCCTAAACCACCATTCACTATGAAACAAGGAAAAAAACAATCTAACACAAGATGGCTTACCTCAAGCATGCTAGAGACATCCCCTAGACCTACTAGGTTAAATGATTCATACTAGATCGCCTCAAACTCGGATGGCATAACCAAAGGCTCCACAACATCACCCTTATCCCAGGTGATACTCCCCCTCTTTCTCCTTGGAGGTGCTTGGATCATCCTGCATTATCACTCACAAAAAAAAATGGTAGTTAGTCTGATATCAATACAGTAGTTTCATCATATTGGATTAATATTAACATCTGCTATTACAAAAAATGAATTCCTTGCATATCATTTCATCTGATTTATAGCATCAAATACAAACATAATTCTTTCAAAAAACATAATCATAACATTGCATAATATCATCATATGTAGCATAATTAAATTTCAAGATCATAGATTTCATTGCATTATTTACTCAAAACAAAAATTAGTTTTTATAAATAGGGCAGGATGTAACATTTCTATCCTATTTATAACATCTTATTGCTATCAACTTTTAGCATTTTGTAGCACTAGTGAATTTAGAAACCTAGGTATATCGGTAGATATACTATAAAGTCTCTCAACATTCATAATCTTGATGAAGTATTTCTCAATAGAGAGTGTGACCAAGATAATCCTCCATAAGGTAAAATGATTGAAGAGATGGATGTTAAAACTAAATTGAGATGATATTTTTTACTCGACTTTGTTGTTTAGGTCATCCAAAACTATTTCTATAAAAAAGTGCATTCAAACCATACACATTGTACAAATAATCATCAAACTTGTTTGCCCATTACATCCTCATCTCCTTGTTTGCATCTTCATCATCATTTCTTAATAAATAATTGAATATAATGGCACATGGTTATTGTTGGCAACATAAGGGTAGAAAAATGAGAGGGGGGGTCAATCAATTTTCACAAAAATTTAAAACTTATTAAACTTATTAACCTTATTCTTAGATCTGATTAATAACCATGAAAGCTTAAATCATCAACACATCGAAAACACACATAACACCAAGATTTTTTACATGGAAGCCTTGTTAGGGGAAAAACCACGGTGGAGGTCAGTCCACAAGATTATACCCTGTTAAAAGTATAAAGAATGAAATAGGAATGCACATGCATTCAGGCACACTCCCTAGAGCTCACTGCTCAATTACAACAAGGCTTACTACCCAAAGGAAGACACACTGTCTTACAGAAACATTTGGACTACATCCGCAGGATTTTGAATTGAGAAAATAACATCTGCTAATGCCTGATTATGGTTTCGGTTAAGCACATGAACACTTCTTCAATCTTCTTCACACTCTGCTATGCCTTTGAAATATTTGGAACATTATTTGTGCACACCATACATTCAAATGGAATAAACAATCGCTTATATATATCCGCAACTAGGAATTACATCGTTACATGTCGACTTCAACAAAATAATAAAATGAATATAAACTGTCGGCCCAAAACAATAACAATTATCAATGCAAATCATCCAAGGTTGGCCAAAATATAGTGAAGACCCAAACTAACATTCTTGAACATGATCCGCCTTCAAAAAATATTCCTCAAAGATCCACAACATGCTACCATCACCTTGTTGGCCATGAACATGAAAAACATGAACACGCAAGAGAAAATCACCAATCGTGAGCACACCGATCAATGCAGACATGCAACATAGATAGAGCATGATCTAGAAACATCCACAAACATCATGAATCACCAGAGAAGCATCCACAAAAACTGAACTAACTAAAATCACATCATCTTCAATCAGGAATACCAATTGAAGCAACAAAAAAACTATTAGAACACAACTGCTCATAACTCGATCAAATCTTCATGTGGATCTCTGAAACTTAACGTGGATATACTAGATATACTTGAAAAAAAAACCTTTAGTCCACAACCTATAATTATCAACGTACTATACTCACTAACAGATTGAACTTCACTTCACCACTGATAACCTGCAACTCATTTCATTACAATTTTCTCAATATCCTTGACATACACAACCTTAAATACATTAATGCCAATAGTGTTGAAATCAATGAAAACCACATATCAGCAACACAACCACAACATCCAACAATTATATTAATCAAATAAGCCATAAATCAAATGGTCCTATCGTTATAACCTCACTTATAAAACTAATAAATATTAGTTTTAAACATGTGGCTTTTCCCATCATCTCTAATGTCATCAAGCATAGGAGATGGATCCTACATCATCCATACAAAAAGGGGTTACTAATTATAAAAACATAAAATTGAAAGGACCTAAGGTGCTTGTAATATCCCCATACATATTAATTATCAACTTTGAATATGTGCAGGCAAAGCCTGAATAATCCATACAAAGCCCATCAACTTCAATGTCATCAAGTGTAGAGGAAAATCATATGTGATCCATACATGATATGGTTAATTATTACAAAACCATATAATTGAAGGGTCCTAAAGTTCTTGTAAGCTCACTTGAGTGGCTTATATATCACTTTTGAATACTTGGATTTTCTCATCAATTTCAATATCCTCAAGTGT